>CM068960.1:6299801-6310734 GCA_035128595.1 Eptatretus atami
GTCAGATGCCGAGCGTTTTCTGCCAGTCTGTAACCATTTTGGTTTTATATACTAATCGAATGGATCGTTCCTCAACGCGACACAAATTAATCCATAGCGGCAACTTCATACGAATCAGCCAGATTTATTGGGGAACATCGGGGAACAAACACAAGCAAAATATTCACGACAATGTTTTAATTAATCTATAACCCGTTCTTAACTCGGAACTACGGATTACGGGTTTTGAGGGGGTCCCTACCGAGATATACCTAAAACAACATGCAGACAAGACATAGACAGCATGCAGACAAGACAGAGTACTTGGTGATGTTTCATGGACGAGAGGAAAGTGTCAAAAGCACGAATGTCGCTCGTAACAAGCGGATGTCCACGGATTCGAGCCCCCAACTCTAGCACGCCGCGTGGCAAGATGGCGCTCACCCTCCTTTGTCGCACCGCACGCGGCCTCTGCGCACTCTGACCCCACGTAAGGTCAACGGCACAAGACCGTCAGATCGACGATGGGTTTCAGCTGTCTCTCAAAAGTCCAGCATACAAGTCCAGGCCTGGCCTGTTCACCAGACAAGGCCAAATCGGGGTGCCGGGCTCCGGCAGGCTGGGTCCATGGATTTCAAAACGTTGTCGAGCCGTGAGGTGAGTCGGGACAGTCAGAGGCTCCGTCGTTAGACGCAGGTTGAACCTGTCGATCACCTCCTCTCGAAGCAGACTCCAGACTCACACCGCAGCCAGGTCCTCTCAGTTCTTTTCCACCTTTTCCTTTCCTTCTCGCCTCGAAGCCCGAGCACACCTCAAAACGACTGTTCCCCCAAACTGAACTACTCCAAGAAGTCTCCGTTCGCTGCCCACGGCTCCTCCCCTTTACGAAGCGACAAACTCCTCCCTTAGTTTCACTTCGTCTTTTGGCCACTCCCTCTCAGCCGACTGGGCGGCCTCGTCCGAGAGGGGAAGGAAGAAGAAGAAGCCCTCGGCACACCCCCCATGCACAAACAAATAACAGCCTGTGACATCTCCCGACACACATTGAGATTAGGGACACAAGATTTTACCGAACGTCCATATATACCGAACTTAGATATATATATATATATATTGTTACGGCTGTGGAAATTCGCAACCACCATTCAGGTCCCGTAGGTGAGGTATTTCTGAAGTACATGTATAGTTAGCCCCAAACCGTTGTTTAGAGGGAATTAATGTGATTCATTCGGGCTGCGACACTTTGAGTCAGTCGTTTTTCTGTTCTTTCTTTATTTCGAACCACCACATGTCAACCACAACCACGCCATCCCACCACAGCGCCGACCGCGCTGCGGCCGCGCCGCCTCCGCCATCTGCGCGACTGCATCTTCGCCACTCGCCATTCAACAGGCTCCGTGCGTTACGATCTCCGCGGAGGGAACATAAAGGCCAACGGGGATGCGCAGGTTTTCCCGCCTGTTCTCCCATGTAAATTCTCCGCGCTCGGGTGGGGGAGGTGTGATCCGCGCCGGGGGTCAAAGGTGAGAAAAGGTGGGGGCCTCTTTTTGGGGAATAATTCCCTGGCCCCGAGCAAAGACTGACTTTCCTCGCCCCCCGCACGGCGCGGGGAGGGGAACGAGAGGGCACGCCCTTTTCGGGAACCTCTCGAAGGAGGTGGAGCCGAAAACGGGCGGAGTGGAGGCGGAGCCCCGCGCTATAAAGACGGACACGGCCGGGGTGCAAGGAGCTCTCTGTCTTTTTCCGCTCTGAGTGGAGCTGCGAGGAGTCGTCGGTTGTGGAGGACGGCGGAAGGAGACTGAGCTCGGAGTTGAGGTCGTGGGAGAAGGACTCGACGGCCCACCAGGGAAGTCACCATTCTTCATTTCTTTGGGGTCTTTGGGCAAATGACTGTGGGAGGTGCCTGTCTTCTAAAGTAGAACTGTTAAGTGTTGCCGTGTGTGCGCGTTAGTTGGTAGTATCTCTGCGGCACTGTTTCTTTTCTTCTATTTGATATATGTGCATTCTGTGTTATATGTGTGCTTTTGTGCCGTGTTGTGTAAATAAAGTGCTTATGTTGAATTTTCCCCGTTTCGCTTCGTCCTTTCCTTTGTTGGGTCTCCATCTTGCTTCACGTAAAGGGTTCGAGTGGGCGTGATACGCCCGATAATTAATCGAACCGTCAAGGTCGACGAAACTCCGCTCGGTTATCCCTGTAGCACGGAACGAGCCGCTTAAGCGGTTCGTGTCCGAAGTCGACCTGTGGCGTGGTACAACCCTCGTAGGTTACCCGTGCGAGTACTTAGGTATATCGACTTTCGGGATTCACCCTATTTCGCGCGGTAGAATGCGGACTGGGTTGGTTGAGGTTAAACCCCACCCGTGACTGGCTCCCGGCGTTAGTCGAGAGGGTCACGACTGAATTGTCCGTCCGGTGGGCGAGACGTGTCGCGATTCGAGTCACGTGGCCGTTCGCACGCCGGCGGGCGCGAATTCGCAACAATATTATATATATATAATATATATATATATATATATATATATATATATATATATATATACACTAGCGGGGTGTTTCACACATTGTGTCAGCATACAAAACGTGCTTCCCCATTGTCTGAGGTCACTCACCTGCATTTGATTTTTCATTTATTTATATTTTCATTTACGGATGTTTTCCAATGGTTCTGTGATTTTTTTTGCTGGTGTATTGGCTTCGTTGTCCATTGGCAAACAAAATTACGATGCTTCCGCATTGTCTCCAATCTCTCACCTGCATTTTCTTTCATTTTTTTTTTTTCATTTCTGGATGATGTCCGATGATCCTGTGAATTTTTCTGGTGTAATAGCTTCGATGTCCATTGGCACGCAAAATTTCAGGTTTCTACATCACCCGAAAGTACCGCTTTAATATCAGTGAGTGAGTGAGTGAGTCAGTGGTTAGAAAGAGCTCATATATTACTAGTCGGTGTTGCTTACACATTGTGTAAGCATACAAACTGTTTCCCCATTGTCTCGGGTTGCTCACCTCCATTGATTTTTCATTTATTTATTTTCATTTATTTATATTTTCACTTGCGGATGCTCTCCAACAGTTCTGTGATTTTCCTGGTGTATCGGCTTCGATGTCCATCGGCACACAAAATTACCGTTTGTCCCCGTTGTCTCGGGTCACTCATCTGCATTTTCTTCTTTTTCTTTTTCATTTGTTTATATTTTCATTCTGGATGTTGTGCGACGATTCTGTGATATTTTTTCCTCGTGGACTGGCTTCGATGTCCATTGGCATGCAAATTTCAGCTTTCTACGTCACCTGGAAGGCACCGATCTTTAATATCAGTCAGTCATCCATCAGTTGTGAGAAAGATATATATGTATATATACGTATATATATGTATAATGTATATATATATGTATACATATATATTGTTACGAATTTGGAATTCGATTGCACACAACATTCAGGTTCCTTTAGTCAGCTATGTCGATAAGTGCTTGTTCCCGAAAATAGCTCACCTTCCATTGTTTAAATGTTCAGAAATCGATTAGATGCGCTGCGGATCAATTTAATTGTTAAGGAACGAAACAATGGAGACGTCCCTCCCCCCTCTTCTGCGAAGAGGAAGAAGACCCTGCCGTACCGTGACTCATGATGTCAACAACTCCTCCCACCTGTGGTTGAGCGGGGGATGGATCACGGGCATGAGTCGCCGGGCGTGGGGGAGGGGCCGAGAAGGATAAAGAGGAGATCCTTTCTTTTGTTCGTGTTCGGAGTTGAGGGGAGTCGTTCAGCAGACCTTCGGGTCCTGTTTGGCTTGGGTTAGGGTTGAGGCCTTCGGAAGCTTTTTGCTTCGGCTGGCTCAGTGAGCTTCGGCTGAGGCCTGGCTCGGGAGGAGGCTTTTTGCTTTGGTGGTTCAGTGAGCTTCGGCTTCTGCTTGGCTCGGGAGAGCTTTTTGCTTCGAGCTGCTTTGTTTTGGAAGGAAGTTGAGCAGTTGCTCGGCTCGAGCTGCGAATGGTGGCCTTCTTCTTCTTCTTCTTCTTCTTCTTCTTGGTTTCGGAGCTCTTTGTTCTCCATTTTGGTTCCCGGCTTGTGCGACTCATCGACCTCTTGTTGGAGGTGGTTCCTCGGGAAGCGACGCATCGACGGGGGGATCGGCGCGTTGTCTCGCCAGCACGTGTTGAGAAGCGCGGAGGATTTGCGGGAGCTCGGGAAGGATCGCGGCTCACGCGATTGGATCCAGCTCGCTCTCGCTGGAGCTCGGTCTGAACAACTTGAAGACCACACGAGGTGGAGAGGTTCGAGATAGGTTTTGGGTTTCAGCTCACCTGTCCTCCGAGCTGGAGCCCGTTATTAAAGGCCTCTGCCACCATTTCTTGGGTGTGTGTTGTGTGTGTGTCCATGGGCCCGTCTAATAAGTAGGAAATTGTTAAGTGCTTTGTGTGCTGTAAATGTTTGCATTGCATTTCGTATAGACGGGTCGTAGTTCTTTTGTCGTGCTTTTGTTGCTTGTATAATTGCATACGTGTTTTGCCTTGTTTAATTGCATACGTGCTTTATTATAATAAATGTCCTTGTGTGAATGTAAACCTGTTCGTTACGTCCTCTTCCTTAATTGAGCTGCCATCTTGCACTCGGAATATAGTTGGTTTTTAAATAGCCGGTAAAGTGATCGGGTCCACGGGACTGCGCGATAATACCCCGCTCGTTATCCCAAAAGGAAGCGAGCTGCTTAAGCCGTTCGTTTCCAAGCGGTCCCGTTAGAGTACAATCTCTCGGTCACCTACCCGCGCAAATAATTAGGTAATCGAAGATTTGGCGATCGCGACCCTGTAGCGCGGGTAGAGTGTGGACAAGGTTGTGGTGTGGTTAAAAACACACCCGTGGCTGGTTTCCGGCGTTGATCCGGAAAGCCGCGACTGGATTGTCCGTTCGGTGGGCGAAGCGACCGCTATTGGTTAGACGCGGTCGTTTGCACGCCGACGGTGGGAAAATCTTACAACAATATATTATGTATATATATGTATATATATATGTATATATATATATATATATAATATACCGGGCGTAGTGGCGTGCGCCTGTAATCCGGTGACTCGGAGGCTTGGGTTGGAGGATCGCTTGAGGACGGGAGCTCTGCGCTGGGCCACGCTATGAGAGGGTGTAGGCAGCCCGAATCATGGCGAAACCCAATCCTTATCCCTGTGTCGTAAGAGGCGACCAGGGTTGCGTCAGGAAGGGCATCCGGCGTAAAACCTATGCCAAATCAGTATGCGATCATAACGGATGATCCGCTGTAGCGACCCTAATGGGAGCAGCCGGAAGAAGAGAAGATATATATATATATATATATGAGGCCCTGCGAGGAGGAGTGATGTAAGTGACATTTTTTAATGATATGATGATGATAGGCTCGAATGATAGGGTAAGGGTTAAAATAGTGCATTATGGCATTAACTCCAAAATGGCCGATGTGTCCCTTACATCACCCCTCACGGCGCCTCATATATGTATATATATATATTATATATATATATATATATGTATACTGTATATAAAAAAGTATATATTATATGTGTATATGTCGTGTTTGGTCACTATTATCTTGTGTTGTTTGTATCTATATATATATATATATATATATATATATATATATATATGTATATATAGTGTGCAACTGCAACCCTTGCGATTCAAAGAAAGTTGTGAGGGTTAGAACACAATCAGTGCGAGCATGTAGAAATATCCAGCAACCACCGGCCATTGTATCTGCTTCATCTGCCATTGCACAGCACCTGGTTGCCAACCCTATCTGTGCAGACCAGTACAATGCGGATATGTTCAGGATATTGAGCCGAGGTCGGAGGTAAATTATAGTAAATTATACGAGGTAAACTGTTAACTTGGCAACGTTGGATAGCCAAATCTGAGGCCGGAGCTCGTTTCATTTATGTATATTGGAAGCAACCTTCATCCTTACCACCGATCCAATATTATGTCGTCAAAAGAAATTTGTACGTCTCTTTGTCTCGTTTAGCATGAAAAGATCAAGGGAAATACAGCAACAAATGGTGAATGGACCTTAGGGGAAACCATCCCCCCTCTCTCCAGGATGCGGTTGCAACATCAATCATCGACGAACTCGCTCCAGCAATGGGAGCTCGAGGTGAAGATGATAAGCCGACTAATGGGCGTTCGGATTAACCGTGACGTCATTACGGTTGAAGCAATCAGGGTCTACTTATCGAGACTTGTGTCTATCAGCACGCACCTTCACTTCCTCCTTCACTTGCTGCGATCTTACCCTGAGATTGCTGCACGAAAGCTTCGGTCACTATTATGTCGTGTTTGTTTGTTCCATATTGAAGTTCTGTAGTACCAAGCATCTGTTTGTATAATTTTTCTGTATGTTTATGTATATATGTATATGTATCGATGTATGTGTATGTATATATTTTTCATCGCCTCTAATGTGTATTTACGACACAAAACATGTGAATTAAATGTTCATTGTTTGTTTATAAGCCTTGAAAAGTCGGGTGTTAACAAAAGTTTTTTTTTAATTAAAGACCACTATTTTCTTCCCTCTGCATTATGAAACGTGGTGTATATTAGACCACTTCCGCAAACACTTTGAACAAAAACATCTTACCTCATTTCCTCTGCATGAGTTGTAATCTAAATGTACCGTTATTTCATGATCGAATGCCGTTGTCAGTCTCCAAATATCCACCAGAGGCCTTTTGAAGCCTCAGAGCTATGCGAAGCAAAAAGTGGCCGCGATTTCTCGGCGCTGGAGGAAAAGATGTGGCCCTGGCTAATGGGTGGTGTTTGTTTGGCTGGGAGGGGGGGGGGAGGAGTGGAAGTGTGGCCTGTAGAATGAGTGGCACTTGTGCCCACAGACAGGAACTGAGCTTTATTTGATATATGTATACATATATATATATATAATATATATATATATATATATATATATATATTATATAATATATATATATATATAATCATTCGACATAGGCATAATCCCTTGGTCACCTCCTCAAATTCTACATCACTGGAACCACTTCCACCGCTTTTGACACAACCCCGCTTTCCAGCGCTGCCGCTTTTGAGTTCAGTGATATTGCAGCTGACCACTCTCGGATGTTATCAACTCAACCGATCTTTGGTCAACGTACCGAATGACGACATCCCTCCGGAAAACCATCTACAACAGCTGCTACCAGTCCACCGTACCGAATCACATGATCCAGCCAGGCTGCCTTGTGTTCCATCAAATTTCTACTGCTGTGGCGCCATCTTAGCCGATCATCTCCATTCGGCTTTCGTTGTATCATGGTCGTGTCACTTGATGTTGAGCAGGTCACCAAACGGTTCGGCTGAAGCATCTCGTGCCTGATGTCGGTTGCCTTCAACGACAAGGTGGTGGCACCGACATATTCTTGACATGACTTGTGCCATTGTTGCACATCCACATGCACATGCACATACACATACACATACACATGTTCAGTGGCATAATTGGTTGAGCATCTTCTCTGAGTCTGGGAGGTAGGCGGTTCAAACCTCGTTTGAAGTCATGCCAAATACTTAAAAAATGTTATATTCTGCTTCTTGCTTGACACTCAGAATCGAAAAGGACAGAATATGGACAAAGAAAACTGGAAGGCAATGGCAACCACCCAGTATAACTGTTACAAGAAACTGCCTTGGCAGCCCCACCACTCTGTAAAGAGTACAGTACATCACTCAAAGTATTCAAAGGACAACTAGCCCAACATTGAACTCAGTATTACTCCGACGATTTTGTAATGAATAGGGGAGATCAGTCGACAGACCTCATTTCAGCAGGCAATGTGTTTCATCCTTGAACCACAGATATTCATCAGGCCTTTGTCACATCTCTTGCATGTATTTTGCTCGACACATGGCTTGCGTTTTTGTTAAGAGTAATTAAAAAAAAACAAAAAAAACAATATACCACTTACATACAGACAGGAGTCAGGGAGTCAGGGAGTCAGGATTGTAAAAAATTGGATTCAAGGAAGTTAACTCAACTAATTGGATCAAATTGTGAACATTGAAATATAGCACAAGCCATTTTTGCCGCTATATAAGCGTCTAATAACACGTTGTGAAATCACATCAGAAGGTGTGGTTCCTTTTTTTTTGTTTTTCCTACCAAGCCATTTAACTTAGCTTTTCAAATCTGGGCCGAGGTTAGCAGATAATTTTGGTGTGAGCGAGGCTTAGGTTGTCCAAATTAAAGCAAAACTAAAAATTGTTTGTTCCGTTGAAAATGTCACTTTGTACGTCGTGTTTTTATTTGCTTAAATTTTTTTCAAGTGAAAGTTCACCTTCATGCATTCCATAAACCATATCACTTCCTCTTGCTCTAGATATCACAATTAATGGGCCTTGAATGATCTGAAATGGTCTTACACCTGTTCTGTAAAGCAAAAATGAAAACTATCAATGATGGTTCCTAATGAAACGAGTGATCAGTGTAGCGATTAGTCCTGCATGTATATATATATATGTATATATGTATTATATTATATATAATGTATATATATATATGTATGTATATATATGACTTTAAACAACATCCTAAATTGTGTATTGTCTTGGACATACGTTGAACACAGGAAAATTGTGGATTACATTTCGTAGCTTGTTATTTACCTGTCTTTTGTGCACAAATTGATTTATGTTCACGTGTATGTTTTGTTCACAAAATACAATGCCCTTTGTCCATTGCTTGTCCCTTCATTTAGTATAATACTCGATACTCTGTCTATTCAGGGTTATGTCATCACATAATGAGTTCAAAGAAAGGGAAAAGAATGACACTTATTGAGTACGACACGAATATTCATAAATCTGCATAATGAGCATCATGATAGATACGGTTCTGCAGGTTTCATCTCAGGTATCCACTTTATTCTAAGTTCCAGGAATTACTCGACTTCAAACATCGACTTGAGTGAGGGATTTTGATTGTGCATGTGAACAAAACAGGACTATCGATTCAGAAATCCTACAATATGTGACTGGAAAGAAGCATGTCCTGGATCCCAAAGTGTGGATTAAAGGTGGGGCAAGATGCCCAGTTGTGAAAGCTGGGGAATGATGCCTCACCATGTCTCTATACATTCTCTTCGGTCCTTTTATTACTGAACATGTTAACATTTTGAAATTTGAAATTGCTGTGTACCAATCGAACAAAGACCCTCGTGTGTGGACTTTGAGGAAACTGAACATGACCAGCACCCAGAAGGTCATGTGGGAGTGGTGGATATCTTGGTCCACCTTCTCGACAGGTGTATCTTGCCTCATGTTGCTCCATAGAATACATTGGGATTGACGGCGAGCCATATGTTAGTGTGAAAGTGAAAGCACAATTTATTGTAGGCCCTGGTAATTGGCTGCAGTTCTCTGTTTTCCGTTTCAACACATATTCACAGGATTTATTTGGTCACATGGCTGATGCGTTCCCAAAAAAACAGCCCCGGAGTCGTGGAACAATTATCGTCGCACACATTGCAGTGTTTTTACAGCCTGTCAGAGTCAGGGCCAGCTTCGAATCGTATATTTTGAAGCAAATTAACCTTTCGGGTAAAGTAAATTACATCAACGCGTACAATCCCCAGTCCAAGACAGTTGCGGCCGGTGGGCGCGCGAGATGCAGCAATATCACAGGTTCCAGCGGATTTCAAAATGGAGACACGAGATGCCTTAGAAAGCGCAGCGCTATTAATTACGGCAACATAAGTGGTGGGTGAGCACTCCGCCAAAGGTAATACGGTACACCCGTCAAACAACGCTGCTGTCACACTCACACACACCTGCACGTACACACACACCGATATTGTATACACTTCTCTCTCTTCTTTCTCTCTCTCTCCTTAACTATACTCAGGTGTAATCACAAGAGCAGGCAGATGAGTTACCTGTGCTCGTCCCTTTTGCATTCGGCTTTGTAACGAGTCTTCATTAATGAATTGAACAAAGATCACTTCACACTCTCTGCACAATTTACTGGCCAAAGCGAGATGTATAGTAGTGTGAACGTAACACATCAAACGATTTAAATGTTAGATAGTGTGAAGAGCCCCCTGCTCTATTATTGTGTCGTCATTCTTTGGTTCACTGCCCAGGTATACAGCTCGTTGATTGGATCCTCGAAAGGGTGTTTGATTTTATCAATATTTTGCACTTGAAGTAATCTTTGAGTGCATGAGACATGCAAGATAAACACAGAGCGTTACCCGTACTGTGACGACTCCAACTACGTCCACGAACCCTTTTACACGAGTGTCGCGCGCCATTGTGTTCCGACGTTCCATTCACACTACATGCTTTTAGGTCGTACATCTAGATCGGCATGCAGCTAATTGTGGGCGCAAAAAGTACTTCGATATACACCGCCTTTAAGTGTTTCATTTAACACCTATCATTTCATAATTGGAGTCGCTTTACTATCCTGAACAATATTAGTTGCGCACCTGTGGATAATAAGTTCTGTGTAACCGAGCGCACCCTTGGAGCAATGACCACTTAACATCTCCGTCATCGCGCGCGACCAATAGTTAGTGTACAACAAGTTTGTTAAAGGAATGTTTTGTCGATGTTAGTATAATATAGAGGAGAAGAGCAAGGTATAATATGGGACTGCTTCAGGTTATCCTAAGAGCAACCTCTCCTAGGCTATATGGCAACGTCTATCTAATCCACATGCGTTCAAATACCCATTATCAACTCAAAAGTGAATCTGTAAGTATTTTTATATGGTCATTCCTCTCTCCTAAATATTCACGACAATGTTTTAATTAATCTATAACCCGTTCTTAACTCGGGAACTACGGATTACGGGTTTTGAGGGGGTCCCTACCGAGATATACCTAAAACAACATGCAGACAAGACATAGACAGCATGCAGACAAGACAGAGTACTTGGTGATGTTTCATGGACGA
>CM068960.1:6343563-6358965 GCA_035128595.1 Eptatretus atami
CCAGAATAAGGGTGCTCTAAGAGCAGCCAAAAAAACCTAGACAAAACAAGCACACTGTGATCCCATCCAGCAGACAAATGAAGTTAAATCAATACATCATGTCACATTCAATATATATTTATATATATATATTATTGTTGCGAATTTGCGCCGCGCCGGCGTGCGAACGGCCACGTAGCTCGAATCGCGGCACGTCGCCCACCGGACGGACAATTCAGTCGTGACCCTCTCGGAACAACGCCGGGAGCTAGTCACGGGTGGGGTTTAACCCCACCATGACGTCGCCAATTGCCCACCCGTGCAAGATAGGGTTGCTTGCCCAAATTCTATCTACCTAAGTACCGTGCGCGATGGTCGACCGGGCGATCGTACCACGCCACAGGCCGACTCCGGACACGAACCGCTTAAGCGGTCCGTTCCGTGCTACAGTGATAACCGAGTGGTGTTATCGTCGGCCTTGACGGTTCGATTAATTACCGGGCGTATTAAGCCCCCTACGAACCCTTACGTGAAGCAGGATGGAGATTCAATTAAAGAAAAGATGAAGCGAAACGGGAAAACAGTTCACACAATGCACATTTATTTCACACCAGAAAGCACGTATATACAGCCATACAGTCAAAATGCACATAAAGCAACCAAAAACAATAAAAGCAACAACGACGCAGAGTTAACACCGACTACGCGCACACACGGCAACACTTATACAGTTCTACTTTACAGACGGCGCCACACACATTTACACAAAAGCAAAGGAAAGAAGCCACCCTCATAGACAAGGAGGCAGACAGGCCTGTAGGCAAATGTGCGCGGGACCTAGAGGAGCGGCCAGGTCCGAGAGACCGGGTGGGTCCTACCCGCGTCCTCGTGACGCGTTGGGCGGCTATCCGCAAATGTGGCCGCGCGGCTGTGCCCCGACTCCGTGCTCCTTGGCACCACGTGTGGGGTGGGGTGGGAACGGGGCCCCCTTTTGCACTATCTCAGCGCGGGGGAAAGGGAGATTATTGATGCCCTTGGGGGAGGGGAGTGGCTGGCTGGCTTGGGTCCCGCGACGAGACGAGCGATCCCACACCGCGACCTCGTGCCGACCGCCGTCCTTCCTGCCTCGGACCCGAGCTCCCTTGCCTGCAGTTCCACCGCTCTCCCTCGCCCGACTCTCTCTGCAACCGACTCTCTTCAGTTCCGCACTCTCCTCAGCCGACTCCAGAACCCAACTGACTCGATGACACTCTTCTGCAACTCTCTCCTCAGCCGCTGCAGAACCAACTGACTCGATGACACTCTCTCCCAGTTCTGCACTCTCCTCAACCGACTGCAGAACCCAACTGACTTCATTCGCCTTGCGCTCGCCTTCTTATAGGCTGGCAGGAGCAGCTAATATGCAAATATTCGGATCAGAATGACCTCGGGGGCGGAGCACGCTCGCCCATTGGTCGGAGGAAACGGGGGCGTGAATCTCCCCTGATCCTAGAATTTGCATATACAGTATCGACTTCACACACACGCGCCTGAGGTGGGGCCAAGCCGCCCGCGCTGCGCTAATTGGACGAGGGAGAAGTGGACGTGAAGCGTTTTTGATCCGGTTTTCCCCGAAAGGCCGCCATTTGCGCTCGCGGCTCGGTGCGTTCGGCACCAAACGCGAACGGGCCCGAGACAGCCCGACGTTCAGTGTTCACAGGTGGTGCGGGAATGGCCGTAGAAGGAGAGAGGTGAAGGTGGTGGAGGGTTTTCGGTGGTGAGGGTTGATGGTTATGGTGCCGTTGGGAATGGCGGTGATGCGATGATGTGGGAGCGTAGATGGTGGCGTGTGGCGTGGTTTGTTGTGTGATGGCGGTTGAGACGTGGTTGGTTCAAAATAAAGATAGAACAGAAAAATGGCTAACTCAAAGCGTCGCAGCCTGGATGAATCACATAAATTCCCTCTATACAACGGGTTTGGGCTAACTACACATGTACTTAGAGATATCTCACCTGCGGGACCTTTATGGTGTAATGCGAATTTCCACAGCCGTAACAATATATATATATATAATATAATATATATATATAATATATATATATATTATATATATATATAATATTCCCTTGCTTATAACAGGAGCCTGGTGATGGCTGATTGGCTGATAACGGTGGTGATAGCATCATGTGAGGTTGCTTAAAATTTCACCTGCACTTCACTTATACTGTAGTCATAACTTAGGTTTGTATGTACAGTACACCTGGAAGACAAAAACGATACTTTCATGACTCTTCAAGGTATTTTTCAGCTTTGGACAGACACTTTCTCCATTTAGTATGCCACCATATAATGTGTAAACCTTTAGAACGTTCACATAACCCGTGTAGTTAGAACATTATTATTGTTTGCTTTGCTCATCAAAACATTTATTGCACCCCTCCCCCCATAGTGCTCTTTAATACAGTCCCCTTGACAGGCAATCATCACCGTTACTGTGCAGCCAATCTTCAGTGAATTTCAACAGGTTTGATGTTTTGTGTTTTTTCTTGACCAGAAATGTAATAAGTATTCACCATTCGACACTCTTCGTTTTCTCGTTTGCTGCCATCGGGATTTTTAGCCCTTCCATTGAAAGCAGGCATCATGTGATTATGGGCATCTGTAACCAACACTACACGTACAGATTCCCTCAAATAATGATTTATCAGCATACATCAATTCTGCCTTTTAGAAACAAAATTTCAGGTGAAAATGTGAACCACCCTCATCGATAGATTTGCTGTTTGGTGAGTGGAGGAAGGGGGTGTCAGAGTAACACACATAAATGCTGGAGGATTAAAAACATGTAAAACATACAACAACTACTCATGTGTCCTGAATGGGGACATTACAGTGGTCTAGTTTGACTACAGCAAATATAACCCGTAGCTTTGCTGACAGGTGTATTACACAGGGGGGGGGGAGAAATAGGGAGGGGACAGAGAGAGGAGGAGGGAGAGAGAGGGGAGGGACAATGGGGAGATGAGGAGGAGAGGAAGAGAGGATGGGTGGGAGAGTGAGGAGGAGGTGAGGAAGGGGGGAAGAGCAATGACTCCTCACCAAATGTCGCAATACACTCCGGGAGGGGTGGGGGTGGGAGTAAGAGAGTGGGGGATAGAGGAGGGGGAAGTGGGGAAGGGGTTTGGGAGGAGGTAAGCATCAGGTTCTGGACTTGTGTTTGGTTGGGGGACTCGAGGGGGAAAGGTTCTCGACTTGCGTTTGATAGTGGGACTTGTGGAGAAGTAGTTGGGGGGGGGGGGGGTAGTACAAGATTGAACGAAATTGGGTCAGTTAAAATAACACATTAATACAGCACACAGAGACCGCCCAGAGATGTCCATGGGGGGTGGAAAGGGAGGGGGAAGGAAGGCCGTATGATGGGAAGTGAAGGCAGCTTGAGGGGCAGGGAAGGGAAGGCAGCATGAGGGGAAGAGAAGGGCGATAAAACACGCCCAAACAGAAACATTTCTTTTTAACTGCCGGTTTCTATTTAAAATCGGGCAGGAACATTTAAAACCCATGTCTCTCTACCTGGCTAAGGCCTGCATGCTTGCTCGCGCATGCAGCGACCTTTGTCCCTTCCGTTCAGCTCACTCCAAATCTGATTTGTACATGATACACTCTGGGGAAGCCGTTATAAAATTAAAACTGAACCGTCAGTCCTTAACAGAGGGGGGGGGATTGGGAGTGTGGAGGGGAGGGTGAGAGAGAGAGAAAGAGAGAGGGGAGGGTGAGAGAGAGGGGAGAGGGTTGAGAGGGAGATGAGGGGAGGGGAGAGAGCGGATGGGGATAGTGGGGAGGGCGAGGGGGAGAGGGAGGGATTCCGACAGATGTGACATCCAGTTTAACGTCTATTCGAGAGATGGCACACACATTGGTGAATCACCCTGCCTGTTAAACACCGGTATGACAGTTTATAGCTGGTTCGGGATTCAAACCCAGGCTTGACAGCTGAGAGTGAGCATGCATACCTCTCGGCTCTCCTACCATGATGTGGCGATTCATTGCTTTGTAACAACTGAAAACATGTTTTACTAATTGTAATCATCTAATATATTTTGCCTTCCTAATTCCGGAGATGTCCCCATGGAGAACCGCGCCACAGTATCACCATGGAAGCTTGTAGAGATCGAAGTTTGAAGAGTGCTTCAGGTAAGCACAGATGATGAAACTTTTAAAAACGAAACGTTAATTTTTTTTCATATCTGTATCTTTCTATGTTGTAGTGATGAGTCACACAAAAAGAAGATCGATCATACAAAAAGAGGAAACTTCAAAATAAAATTACACATTTTCAGCAAGCGAGCCACCGCCCGAGGAATCGCACGACAACGTGGGGCCAAACGCAGGAGAGTAGGGCCTGAACTTTGTTAAAGTCAAGTCGATTGATATATTCACTGACAGTGCGAATACTTTTCCCATGAATGGTCATGGCTTGGAAACGACCAACCAAGCAGTATGTGTAGCACTTGCCAAGTGGCTTAAGCACTCAAGCAAGCACTCCAACAAAATGGCTGATAAGGAACAGCTGGTTTGGCAAGCGATAAGCGATCGATTATATGAACACCATACATCTGGAGATGCCCAGAATATCAAGCAATGTCTGAATTGGACAAAGAAACACTTTTTTTTTAGCAGTCGGAACTGCTTCTGAGGTCAAAAAAGTTTACATTTTGAAATTTGTCTCAGATTAAGAGATTCTCGAGGTTATGGCATGTGCGGAAATGAAATAAATCCACGACTGCTGGTGTCTCCAGGTGTTTATAAGCATTGCAATGTATCCAAAGATTTGTAAGTATGATGAACAGGCATTTGGTGATATGAGTGAGGAAAGTGAAAAAAAAAAAAACCTTTATCGTTAAAAAAACCATTGTGGCCTGTTCCAAGTCAAGGCATTGTTGAGCAGGCCAAAAAAAAAATTGGTGAATTTAGGACCGCGGTGAGGGACAGCGAGGTGACCAAGGATGAGCTTTGATAAAGGATAATCAAATAAGGCTGTTAATTATTTCCAAAAGAGGTGTTTAAATTAACCCAAACATCCAATTTTCAGTAATGCACTTCCCTGGAGTTCCATTAGTATGCATGCAAAGTTTCAGGCCGTGATGTTTCATGGTTTTGGAGTTATGGAGGAGACACACACTGACATATATTAATACATATTGAGAAGGGTGTTGAAAATCACTTTGTTTGGCTAACAAAGCCCAGCAGACTCGATATGGCAAAGTACGAGTACATCATTGAATTGAAGAGTTCCACGTGGATGCTTGGTTCTCATGAAATGCTGTGACTATATTCCAGGAGATAATAACCTAATATTGCAGTGTGTATAGTAATGGTTGTTATGGGATGGAGGAGAATGGACAGGAGGGTTACGAGGTGATGACGGTCCAAGTATGCAGATTTCGATGTTTAGAAATGGAGTAGTAGGACCTACTCAAATTGAGTAGTGAAAGGAAGATGAAGCACAAAAGGAAATGAAAGGCAGGATTAGAGAAATGTCAGAGAAGCAACCAATTGTGATATGGTTGGAATGGTGTTAGAAAGGGGGGAGGGGAGGGAGAAGAAATGGGGGTGCTTAAAGGCTGCATCGTCATGAGAAGGTGATGTTGTTGGCAGGTAGATCAATACGTATGGAGTTGGAGTTGTAATTGAAATATTTATGTCTGAGTGTAAATAAATAAAAAAACTAAAAAAAACTGCAATCATTTCAAACTGAACCAAACTGGGGTGACAGTGAAGGAATAGTATACTGTATGGAGCTTGGTTTGTCAGGTTTTTACAAAAATGACCCTTAAATAAAACAGTCTGTCATAATTGGACTTTCTTATTGTTGTTGTTGTTCTTCTTCTTTTCTTTCTCCCCTTTTCTTATACATGGTCTAGGCTCATGGAAGAGCTAAAATATGCATGTTTGTCTGCCTTCCGTACATGCGTGAACACCCTATAACTGAAGGTTGAGCGATGAAAGCCACTTGATTACAGGCTTCAAGTAGTTCTGCATACTACTACTACTACTAACCACTACTACTACGACTACTGCTCTAATGGCCTCGATTATTCTCACCGTGTTGTGAGGTCAACCAGGGAATGCTTTAGGTCCAGGTTTTCCTTTTTTCCCGCCTTTGGAACGAACTCCCACACTCTCTTCAATCCCACTCTTACCTCCAGGTCTTCAAAACAACTGTTCACCACCATTTCATATCTTCCCCCATCCAAAACCATGATCTTTTCTATCCCCGTCAATCCACCCCAAACCCACCCCCTTCAAATTCCCTGCTTTTCTTCCTGAAAGTCCCTGTAATACCATCTTGTTTACCTTATGTACCCTGAGCCATCCCTATCCCTTCCACAGATCTCCTCATGTGTTTCTGTTCCCTCCTGTTTTGTGCATCCCTCTCCTGCCCCTCTTGTCTTCTGCTCCCTTTGTTATATGTTCTGTGTGTTAGCTCTTACACGAGCCTCGACAATGTATACAAAAAAGGTCTTTCCTGAACTGGCCGGCAAAACCTGACGCACAACTGAAGGTGGAAAGGATTTGTAATTTGTTCAGGGAGCCGGCGATAACTCACCTATTCCTCGTGAAACACACCGTAGGATCTTAAACGTCCACAAACTTAATGCCAACAGACAGGACACCCAGCTTAACTTCCATTCAAGGGATGACACACTTTGTGATGCAACTACGAAGGTCGGGAATCAAACCCAGATGAGACAGCATAAAGGCACTTCCTCTGCACTCTCCTGTCGGACTAATCCTATAGTCCTCGCTCTGACTAACCCTTGTCCTGCATATCAACTCACTTGGAATGAGAACCTCTGTTATATTATGGAGTAAGATACGTTGATATCATGGAATGACTGAATGTTAAATTCAGTGTGCATCTCGACATCACTTTGTTAAAGGCAGGTGTTTGTAGGTTCTGAGTGTAGCTGAAGCATCTATATAACTGGAAGGGCACTCGGTAGAGCGCATACCTCTTCCACGTAATGCCTGATCCACGAGAACATATCGGGCCAAATATATTTTTGGAATATCGTGCTATATAATCGTTTTTGGCCCTATCTCTAAATGGTGACGAATCACTTAAAAAAATTTTTTTTATCGGATCCGGATCTTCACCAAAATCGAACCAATTTGTCGTGGTCACACTCCCAACCTGTCCACCAAGTTTTGTCTGAATCTGTCTACAACTTTTGGAGATATTCTGCACACAAACAGACAGACAGGAGTGAAACCATAACCTCCTTCCACCTTCGGTGGCGGAGGTAATAACGAGCAAAAGTACCCGTCGCTTTGCTGATGGATTTAATCAAGATAACATATACTTCACAAATCTATCATTTGCCCGACGTCCTCTTCCATCTACTTGCAAGTCAGTGACCATCACCTCTTCATCAAATATCCTTGCTGATTATACGAGTCGTGAGAAACACAAACAAACAAACACTTCCACTTCGCTGTGAATCTCTGTGTTCGATGCTTTGGTTTGAACCTCCACCTAAAATGAGTGAAATGAAACATTTTGAAAATTTTGAATTATTCTCACTCAGATTTCAACATCACCGTAATGCATATCATCAAGTTGTTGAAACTTTCTTTATGTAAGAAGAAGATGGTTTGTAATACTGGATATCACTGGGTGACGACATATGATACACATTTACAAAGAGAGAATTGGGGTCTTACCCCCTCCTCCAGATATGCCACCCAGACACAAACCACACTTGGGGTACCCTTAGGCATCATGCAAAATTTGGTTGGAATTGGTTCAGTAGTTTTTTTTAGTTTTTGAAGCATATATAAACAAACAAACAAACAAGCCGGTAGGCGACATGGGTGGTCGCTATATAATTGCATACTAGTCATACAGTTTTTGACGGATCGGGCTGAAAATTTTTGACAAAGTGGTTGATTATAGTGCGCATAAAAGTGCGGAAGGCGATTTTTGATTTTCGAAAAAAATAAAATATATATTTTTCGGATTTTTTCAAAAATTTCAAAGTCCCGTTGCTAGGCAACGGTGGCGTCCATAGCAACGGTGCTCAAAAGCATACAACTATATCCTGGTATGAACCTACCAGTCAAGTTTCATCAAAATCGGTTGACTCCTCTGGCCTCCAGAGCTGTCCATTACATGCATACAGACAGACGGAAAACCTGAGAATAACGGTAGTCTAGCGACCACCCAACAAACAAACACAAACTGAGCTTTATGTGTTAGATACGCTTGTTTGTCTGTGTGTAATAGCTCGGTTAGACAGCTTGCCGGATTCCACCCACAATTTCAGCCTGATGAAAAATCTTAAGGCTGCCATGTTGCTGATTCCTGCTTCGCGAAGCCAGACATCTTCACAGCTGTCATGTTCACAATCACCATGCCCTCCCTATAAGTTTTCCCTTCAGTGTAAAATGACCAAAGCGAAAGGATTTTCAGATGATAGGCATCATGGGCTTTGTGAAGATAGGCATAAATGATCAAGGCAGCGGCCTGTTATTTATACACCGCCTAAATGACCTTGTGCCATTCCTTCAAGCAGGGGTTTCACCACAGGGGTTCTGCGGGTCCTTGCTATAATTTCTGACCATTTTCTCTTATACGACTCGACTGGGGACCATAAAACCCATGTCATTGTAAAGGTATTTGTCTTCTGAGAGACTGCTGGGAATCTCATGATATTGTGAAAGAAAAAAAATCTGTAGTTATTAATTTTAATGATGTGTATGTATGCATGAAGACTTGGAGTTGGAGAGCAAAGATGGGACAGATTTGGGAGGGGGAGGTTGAGGCTTTGAGGGGGTGGGGTTAAGGAGTTGCACTGGGGAGGGTGTTTGAAGGCTTGGAGTGGGGAAGGGATTGATGACTTAGGGTTGGAAGTGGGAGGTTGATGACTTGAGGTTTGGGAGGGAGAGAGAGTTGAGGACTTGAAGTCAAATTCCCTGGGTCTCTGCTACGTAGTTACTTACACAATTGACTTCTCAATCCATCAGACAGGTAGTGTAAGGGAAGTGGAAAGTTGAACTACCATGCAACACTTACACCTCAACAACATGCACACTGCACAGCCTTACAAATGTACAACATGTAACCTGGTGTAGTGGAAATAGCAGTGATGAAAGAATAGGTGGAGGAATGAAAAAGAAACAACTTTTATTTTAAGATGCCAATCACAATTGATTTAGGATATCATAAGCTGGACCGATATATTACATGTAATCAACAAATGATGATCATTAAAATTATCGATTGAATGTTTAACAGAAACAAACGGAGATAGTACAATGTTACAGCCTGAAGAGAGTACAACTCAATTCACCAATCATGAGGCCTTAGACTCAATTCCTTAAACCTGTTGCAAATATAATGTGAAATGTAATTACAGGTAATCAGCCCCCAAAGTCTGTTCTTTTCACGAACGTCTTCCGGCACCTGATAAGGGCACTTTCATGCAGGTAACCTGCTATTCCACTTCCACTGGAAACAGGTGTGTAACAAACAAGTGTGAATGTTTACATAGACGGAGTCAGAATACGTTGGAGGAAACTTCTTAACACACGCCGGCAACACACACACACCACACACACACACACACACACACACACACACACACACACACACACACCACACACACGAAATCACCACGATATGAACTGTATTGTGTGATGTTGAACACTATAGATCGTACCATGATGGTGTGTTTATGTGTTGAAGGAGTTAAAATCCATATTTTTAGTCTTTACTTCAGATAACCCTTGATTGTATATCTACCTGCACACCTGTCATGTTACCCTGTTGTTAAATACCTCATTGTTAGTAAGTTAACATTGTATATCTACCTGCACACCTGTCATGTTACCCTGTTGTTAATACCTCATTGTTAGTAAGTTAACATTGTATATCTACCTGCACACCTGTCATGTTACCCTGTTGTTAAATACCTCATTGTTAGTAAGTTAACATGTATATTACCTGCACACCTGTCATGTTACCCTGTTGTTAAATACCTCATTGTAGTAAGTTAACATTGTATATCTACCTACACACCTGTCATGTTACCCTGTTGTTAAATACCTCATTGTTAGTAAGTTAACTTGTATATCTACCTGCACACCTGTCATGTTACCCTGTTGTTAAATACTCATTGTTAGTAAGTTAACTTTGTATATCTACCTGCACACCTGTCATGTTACCCTGTTTTAAATACTCATTGTTAGTAAGTTAACATTGTATATTACCTGCACACCTGTCATGTTACCTGTTGTTAAATACCTCATTGTTAGTAAGTTAACTTTCTACCTGTGGTGTTGAGTTTCTACATGAAGCTCGTTTGTGTGTTCGAAATGAAGATTTTCTCGATAACACAAATCCATACGAGTTACTCTCCTGTATAAGAGGAACGATGTCGTCTGTTCAAATCCCGACAACAAATACCAGGTAGAAACTCCTGAGGTTCTCTTTCCCTTCTACAGAAGTACGTGTGAGTGTGTGTGTGTCTGTGTGTGTGAGTCTGTGAGTGTCTGTGTGTGTGTCTGTGTGTGTGTGTCTCTGTGTGAGTGTTTGTGTGTCTCTGTGTGTGTGTGTGTGTCGTGTGTGTGAATGTGTGTGTCTGTGTGAGTTTGTGTGTGTGTCTGTGTGAGTGTTTGTTGTGTGTGGGTGTGTTGGTGTGAGTGTGAGTATGTGTATCTGTGTGTGAGAGTGAGTGTGTGTGTGTCTGTGTGAGTGTTTGTGTGTGTGTGTGTGAGTGTGAGTATTGTGTCTGTGGTGTGTGTGTATGTGTGAGTGTGTGTATGAGTGTTTGTAAGTGTGGTGTGTGCTGTGTATGTGTGTGAGTGTTTGTGTGTGTGTGTGGTGTTTGTGTGTGTGTGTGAGTGTTTGTGTATGTTGGTGAGTGTGTGTCTGTGTGTGTGTATGTTGAGTGTGGTGTATGAGTGTTTGTAAGTGTGTGTGTGTTGTTATGTGTGTGAGTTGTTTTGTGTGTGTGTGTGGTGTTTTGTGTGTGTGTGTGTGTCTGTGTGTGTGTGAGTGTTGTGTGGTATGTGTGTGTGTTGTGTGGTGTGTCTGTGTGTGTGTGAGTGTCTGTGTGTGTGTCTGTGTGTGTTTGTGTGTCTCTGTGTGTCTGTGTGTGTGTCTGTGTATGTGTGTGAGTGTTGTGTGTCTGTGTGTGTGTGAGTGTGTGTATGGTGTATGTGTGTGTGTGTATGTGTGTTATGTGTGTGTCTGTGTGTGTTGTGTGTCTCTGTGTGTCTGTGTGTTTTGTGTGTCTTGTGTGTGTCTGTGTGTGTGTTTGTGTGTCTGTGTGTGTGTTGTGTGTGTTTGTGTGTCTCTGTGTGTCTGTGTATGTGTGTGAGTGTTGTGTGTCTGTGTATGTGTGTGTGTGTTTTTATTTTTATTTTTTTAATGTGTTCGACCTGAAGAGTTCATATCAATGTACGGCGTTATTCTTCGTGGGAAAGTTGTTGTCCGTCGCCCTCGTTTGTGTAGTCATTTTGTCTAAAGGTAGTTGCATCATTAAGGTAGTTGCAGCAAACTTTAGCCAAAGCATTTGGGAGAAGGAAGACAGGAATTGGTCATTAGCCCAAGGCACCGGCAGACAACAACAGTCTTCTTGAAAGCTACAATCGTATCTCGAACACATACAAACGAGTGCTGGCTTACGAGATAGCCGTATTTAAATTTCCCTATGGAGGTAGGTACCTACGCTGTTGTGATGCGAGTTAAGACTCGTGCTCATAATTGCGTCGGGAATCTGAGACCCACATCGATACGTTCGGAGGATGACACCGTAAACACCAGCGACTACCATTCGCACGTCTTGTCACTGTACTGCAAACATGCGGCCACCCCCCCCCCGTCCCCAGTATTGCTTGCTAAGCACAAACGTTGTGTTGGGAAAGACTTTTATGTTGCATGCAACGTTGAGTGAAGCTCGGAAGAGTTCAGCCTGAGTTATGGACACAATTAATATCGAGCGCAAATATCGAGCGATGTTACCCAAAAGGGTCAAGTTTAGTGAGGTTTAAATCTAATCCGCATTCCGACTCGGACAACATCGCCGTACGTCCTCGGTAATACATGTCTGTCACCGTCTACAATCTACATCAACACAAGTCGCTTCACATCGCACACGGCTCGTCCTGGCTCCTCGTCGCCCCTGGTAACAGCGCGAGCTCGTGTGAAGAACCTTGGAGGCGACAAAGGTCTTTAACAGGAGTATGAAGTCCTTAACACGGGACTAGTGGTCGGCATAGTTTGACTGAAAAGGGACTTGGGGTCCTTTACATTAACCAGCATCGGAGATCTTTCACAAGGATATGGACTCGTTCCTTATGGAGTAGAGGGGAAATCCTTAAAATATCCACATGTGGACATGTAGTCTCGTCTGTAAGAAGAGGAAGTTCCTCGTCGAGACATCAATTAATGATTCAGTTTTACAAGAACATGAAAACCTCAATACACAGACACACACACACAAACACAGACACACAAACACACACACACAGACACACACAAACACACACACACGCGCGGCGCGGGATCCCCCGCGCGTTCCTCAAACTACCACGATTACAGCCAAAGTAGTCGGGCGCACGAAGCTCGTCCTGGGGGGGGGGGGTGCTGTGACCACCACCCTACCGCCCTCTCCCGCCCCACCACAATCCCGTCACGGACGACCCGCCAAGTTAGAAACCGTCCGTCTTGGTTGATCCCGGGAGCGTCACGTGATTTGTCCGGAAAACACCGGCAGTGGGAACGCGCTTAATGGACTCGGGAAATTAATCCCCCCCACAAAAAAACTCTACCCCCCCCCAAAAAACTCTACCCCCCCAAAAAAAACCTCCCCCCCACAAAAACTCTACCCCCCCAAAAACCCTCTACCCCCCCCCAAAAAACTCTCCCCCCCCTCCAATTTTTTTTTAAAACAAACGAACCAGCCGGGTGTGTGTCCGAGGGTGAAGGGGCGAGTAAGGAAATGTAACCAAGTGAGATGAGGACGAGGCGAGAGAGAGATAAAAGGCGGCGGGGATGAGACTCTGCCCAGCAGGTGCCACTTACACGGAACATTTGGCAGAGCGAGTCCCAGTGGAGAGACAAAGGGCACAGCTTAAGGACAAAGGCAACACAAGGTGAGCAAAGCGCGTTCGAGCCCTCCTTTTCCATGTCCGGTACCTGGCGCTGCTCGAGGGCGCTGGGGGTCGTCAAGACGCGACCACTCACCGCATTAGGAAAGGTCTCCGTCCGCGCACGGCTGCCGAAAGCACACAGCACGAGGGGGCACGGAAGGCGTCTGAAGATGAACGCGACTCCCCGGGCTGGACGCGCTCCGCTCTCCGACAAGATAGTACGGGCAGCGGGGAGTCGCGGAATAGCGGTTCGGGCGCTAAAGGTGAGCGACTCGGCGTGGACCATTGAACGGGGGTCGCTCGGGTCTCCGGGATGGAGGGTGAGCGCGATCAGGGACGCCCGGACAGCGAGGAACAAGCAACGCGCCCCGCGAGTCTCGTTCTGGGCTCAAGATCGGCTCAAGACGCGGCCAAGGAAGCACTGGGCGGAGCCTCGATGTTTGCGTCATGACGTCACGACGGGCGCTGACCAATAGGGCGGCGCATCGTTTCCGCGTGATGTGACGCAGGGCGCGGCTGCGCTGCTTGGCCCCGCCCGGCCAGGCACAAGACCTGTGGACGAGGGAAGTCGGTTCTTTCTTGTTGGGACGGGCTGGGTGCTCGGATCCCGCAACAGATGGCTTCTGGTTATCCGAGCCAATGGCGCCCGCTGCCAGCAGCAGCATCGCGTCAGTCGCACTGACAGACTTGTCCCGATTAAAAAACACGGTGGATCCGTGTCCGCGATGTAATATTATTTATTTATATAATACATTCGGCTCGGCTGATTACCACATTGAACATTCACACGTGTCTACCTGTTATTATTTACACCTTTTCAGGATCATTGTCTTCCTATCATTTTCAACTTCCATTCTGAAGAATCTGTTGCTCACCAACTGTGGTGGCTCGAAATGGCTGATCATCCTGTGAAAGGTCATTTAAAATGAACTAATTAAACCTGTTATAAATAAAACAACAGAACACCGGAACACTCCTCCTCGAAACTTCACTCACACCTCTTCATTTACAATGTGTATTCTTCTTCTTCACCCATCCTCCTCTCCCCCACTCTCTCCCCTCCCTCCTTCTCCCTCTTCCTCCCTCCCTTCCTCTCCCATCTCCTCTCTCTCCTCCGTCCTTCTCCCCTCTTCCTCCCTCCCTTCCTCTCCCCCACTCTCCCCTCCCTCCCTCCCTCCTTTTCCCTCCTTCTACCCCTCTCTCCTCCCTCCCTACATCTCCCCCTCCCTCCCTCCCTACCACTCTTCTTCCTTCCTCTCTCCCTCTCCCTCCCTCTTGCCACTCTTCTTCCTCCCCTCCCCTCTCTCTCTCCCGCACTCTCGCCCTCCCTCCCCCTCTCCCCCCCTCCCACCCTCCACTCCTTCCCTTCCTCTCCCTCCCCTCCCTCTCCCCTCCCTCTAGTCTCCCCTCCCTCCTCCCTCCTCTCCCCCCTCTGTACTGGTTCCACACAAGGCACAAATCTTACGTAATGGACTTGTCTGTAATTCACCACAACTGATGACAAGACTTCCCATAAAGTTTCATGACAACACAGCAGTCACGACAAGGACACGTGTTGGAGCGGATTATAGAACGGTGTGTGTGTGTGTGTGTGTGTGTTGTGTGTGTGTGTGTGTGTGTGTTGTGTGTGTGTGGTGTGTGTCTGTGTGTGTTTGTGTGTCTGTGTGTGTTTGTGTTTTGTGTGATGTTTGTTTGTGTGTGTCTGTGTGTATGTTGAGTGTTTGTGTGTCTGTGTGTATGTGAGTGTTTGTGAGTCTGTTGTGTGTGTGTCTGTGTGTGTCTGTGTGTGGTGTGTCTGTGTGTGTATGTGTGTGAGTGTTTGTGTGTCTGTGTGTGTGTTGTGTGTCTGTGTATGTGAGTGTTTGTTTGTGTCTGTGTGTGTCTGTGTGTTTGTGTGTCTTGTGTATGTGAGTGTTTGTGATGTTTGTGTGTCTGTGTGTAGTGATGTGTTTGTGAGTGTTTGTGTGTCTGTGTGTATGTGAGTGTTGTGAGTGTGTGTGTGTCTGTGTGTGTGAGTGTTTGTTTGTGTCTGTGTGTGTCTGTGTGTATGTGTGAGTGTTTGTGTGTCTGTGTGTATGTGTGAGTGTTTGTGTGTCTGTGTGAGTGTGTGTGTGTGTGTGTTTTGTGTGTCTGTGTGTGTTTGTGTGTGTTTGTGTGTCTTGTGTATGTGAGGTTTGTGTGTCTGTGTATGTTGAGTGTTTGTTTGTTGTCTGTGTGTCTGTTGTATGTGAGTGTTGTTTTGTGTGTCTGTGTGTGTGTGTATGGTGTGTGTGTATTGTGTGTTC
>CM068960.1:6358990-6385225 GCA_035128595.1 Eptatretus atami
TTGTGTAGAATTAAACGATATGAAAAGGAACATCTGAAACAAGTTAAAAGATCGTGGGTCTTGCGGAGCGCAGTATCAGTGCTCCAACAACCCTGCCCCCACCATCACCACCACCACCACGTTCCCCTCCCTCTCCCCAGCCACACTCCCCTTTCTTCCCACCCCCCCCCCCCCGAGCTCGCTCCGTGGAATTTGTTTTACAAATCGCTTTGACTGTTATTGTCCGGACGCAGTCATCTAAACGACGGGCGCAGCGTCGGCAGCTCCGTGGCGATGATTGTGTTTTAGTTGTTAATTAGGAATGTTAAAACAACGCAGCAACAATGGTTGTGCGGATCGTTGTTGTTGTTGTTGTTGTTGTTGTTGTTGTTGTTGTCCCGTCCGCGTGTTCCCCGAGAATGGGGTCGTGCTCGTGCCTCGGAACGCGCGGCGCGGGATCCCCCGCGCGTTCCTCAAACTACCACGATTACAGCCAAAGTAGTCGGGGCGCACGAAGCTCGTCCTGGGGGGGGGGCGTGCTGTGACCACCACCCTACCGCCCTCTCCCGCCCCCACCACAATCCCGTCACGGACGACCCGCCAAGTTAGAAACCGTCCGTCTTGGTTGATCCCGGGGAGCGTCACGTGATTTGTCCGGAAAACACCGGCAGTGGGAACGCGCTTAATGGACTCGGGAAATTAATCCCCCCCACAAAAAAACTCTACCCCCCCCCACAAAAAACTCTACCCCCCCAAAAAAAACCTCTACCCCCCCACAAAAAACTCTACCCCCCCCAAAAAACCTCTACCCCCCCCCCAAAAAACCTCTACCCCCCCTCCAATTTTTTTTTTAAAACAAACGAACCAGCCGGGTGTGTTCCGAGGGTGAAGGGGAGCGAGTAAGGAAATGTAACCAAGTGAGATGAGGACGAGGCGAGAGAGGAGTAAAAGGCGGCGGGGATGAGACTCTGCCCAGCAGTGCCACTTACACGGAACATTTGGCAGAGCGAGTCCCAGTGGAGAGACAAAGGGCACAGCTTAAGGACAAAGGCAACACAAGGTGAGCAAAGCGCGTTCGAGCCCTCCTTTTCCATGTCCGGTACCTGGCGCTGCTCGAGGGCGCTGGGGGTCGTCAAGACGCGACCACTCACCGCACTTAGGAAAGGTCTCCGTCCGCGCACGGCTGCCGAAAGCACACAGCACGGGGGCACGGAAGGCGTCTGAAGATGAACGCGACTCCCCGGGCTGGACGCGCTCCGCTCTCCGACAAGATAGTACGGGCAGCGGGGAGTCGCGGAATAGCGGTTCGGGCGCTAAAGGTGAGCGACTCGGCGTGGACCATTGAACGGGGGTCGCTCGGGTCTCCGGGATGGAGGGTGAGCGCGATCAGGGACGCCCGGACAGCGAGGAACAAGCAACGCGCCCCGCGAGTCTCGTTCTGGGCTCAAGATCGGCTCAAGACGCGGCCAAGGAAGCACTGGGCGGAGCCTCGATGTTTGCGTCATGACGTCACGACGGGCGCTGACCAATAGGGCGGCGCATCGTTTCCGCGTGATGTGACGCAGGGCGCGGCTGCGCTGCTTGGCCCCGCCCGGCCAGGCACAGACCTGTGGACGAGGGAAGTCGGTTCTTTCTTGGGACGGGCTGGGTGCTCGGATCCCGCAACAGATGGCTTCTGGTTATCCGAGCCAATGGCGCCCGCTGCCAGCAGCAGCATCGCGTCAGTCGCACTGACAGACTTGTCCCGATTAAAAAACACGGTGGATCCGTGTCCGCGATGTAATATTATTTATTTATATAATACATTCGGCTCGGCTGATTACCACATTGAACATTCACACGTGTCTACCTGTTATTATTTACACCTTTTCAGGATCATTGTCTTCCTATCATTTTCAACTTCCATTCTGAAGAATCTGTTGCTCACCAACTGTGGTGGCTCGAAATGGCTGATTCATCCTGTGAAAGGTCATTTAAAATGAACTAATTAAACCTGTTATAAAAAACACACGAACACCGGAACACTCCTCCTCGAAACTTCACTCACACCTCTTCATTTACAATGTGTATTCTTCTTCTTCACCCATCCTCCTCTCCCCCCACTCTCTCCCCTCCCTCCTTCTCCCCTCTTCCTCCCTCCCTTCCTCTCCCCCACTCTCTCTCTCTCCCTCCGTCCTTCTCCCTCTTCCTCCTCCCTTCCTCTCCCCACTCTCTCCCCTCCCTCCCCTCCCTCCTTTCCCCTCCCTCTACCCTCTCTCCTCCCTCCCTACATCTCCCCCTCCTCCCTCCCTACCACTCTTCTTCCTTCCTTCCTCTTCTCTTCCCTCCCCTCTTCGCCACTCTTCTTCCTCCCTCTCCCCTCTCTCTCTCCCGCACTCTCGCCCTCCCTCCCTCCCTCTCCCCCCCCTCCACCCTCCCACTCCTTCCCTTCCCTCCCTCTCCCTCCCTCTCCCCTCCCTCTAGTCTCCCCTCCCTCCCTTCCTCCCTCTCCCCTCTCTGTACTGGTTCCACACAAGGCACAAATCTTACGTAATGGACTTGTCTGTAATTCACCACAACTGATGACAAGACTTCCCATAAAGTTTCATGACAACACAGCAGTCACGACAAGGACACTGGTTGGAGCGGATTATATAGACGGTGTGGTGTGTGTGTGTGTGTGTGTGTGTGTGTTGTGGTGTGTGTGTGTGTGGTGTGTGTGTGTGTGTCTGTGTGTGTTTGTGTGTTTGTGTGTGTTTGCTGTTTGTTGAGTGTTTGTTTGTGTTGTTCTGTGGTATGTTGAGTGTTTGTGTGTCTGTGTGTATGTGAGTGTTGTGAGTCTGTGTGTGTGTGTCTGTGTGTGTCTGTGGTGTGTGTGTCTGTGTGTGTATGTGTGTGAGTGTTGTGTGTCTGTGTTGTGTGTTTTTGTGTCTTGTGTATGTGAGTGTTTGTTTGTGTCTGTGTGTGTCTGTTTGTGTTTGTGTCTGTGTGTATGTGAGTGTTTGTGAGTGTTTGTGTGTCTGTGTGTATGTGAGTGTTTGTGAGTGTTTGTGTGTCTGTGTGTATGTGAGTGTTTGTGTGTGTGTGTGTGTCTGTGTGTGTGAGTGTTGTTTGTGTCTGTGTGTGTCTGTGTGTATGTGTGAGTGTTTGTGTGTCTGTGTGTATGTGTGAGTGTTTGTGTGTCTGTGTGAGTGTGTTGTGTGTGTGTGTTTGTGTGTCTGTGTGTGTTTGTGTGTGTTTGTGTGTCTGTGTATGTGAGTGTTTGTGTGTCTGTGTATGTGAGTGTTGTTTGTGTCGCTGTGTGTGTCTGTGTGTAGTTGTGAGTGTTTGTTTTGTTGTCTGTTGTGTGTGTGTATGTGTGTGTGTATGGTGTGTTGATCTCTCTCGTTTGGATTTCATTGTGCGCTAAATGTTTTATTAATTAACGTGAGCACTTTGTCTGAAGCTCCGCCCCCGGGGATAAACAGGGAGGTCTGGGGCGGAGCAACGAGGACAAGTTGGGGGAAGGGGGGAGTAAATAAATAAATAAATATGTTTTACCTTGAGCTCCTTGGGAGGGAGGGTGGAAGTGAGTATATAAATAAATAAATAAAAGTGTTACCTCCAGTTCTTCATTCAAACAATTACATTGAATCACCATAACAAGAAGTAACAGTTTCAGTTTTATTCGCCTTGACTCGGTTACATTTGTTGACCAGTATAACTAGTACGGAGATGGTTTGACAAGCGAACGCATCATATCGATCTCAGACATGTCAAAGCACCCACCCAGCCTGCTGAGGATAGCTTCAGGACACCTGTGCAGAGAAAAAAAACACCTGATGGGGGATTCAATCAATAACTTCGTGGCCAAACAGGTGAGACATTCAAACCGTGGGTGATTGTTCGGTGAAAAAAAAACACGTGAAAGAAATTCCTTCGTCTCGTGCAGAACGAACAACTAGTCTTGCTGGTTAGTGAAGGTGAGCGACGATCTGCGTCGGCAGACAGGTAGGACAACGGATCAAACCGACAGGACATCGATCGAGGTATTGTCGCCCGGAGGAAGCGAGGAGAAGCCGACGTTTCGGGCGTTCGCCCTTCATCTGAGACTAGGCTTTTGCTCCAACGAAGGGTTCACGCCCGAAACGTCGGTCCTCTCCTCACTCCCCACGGCTGTTAGGGTAAATACCTCGATCGACATCCCGGTCATCCCATCCGTCGTCTTGCTAGTCAGTTGCCACAGACGTATCAAGGAATCCGCGCTCTTCGCCTCCCAGGTGCAATTAGACCATTGGGAGCACGTTGACCGTTTCATGTCCATATTCACATGCGGCGCTCATTGTGTATGCATCATTAAGAGTCCGAAACTATTGTTTAAAATTTCGACCAAGCCGCATGTGTTTGCTGTTTGTGTCCCGGAAGCACTTTTTAACCGGAGGGGACATTGTGTTGATCCATAACGTCGAAGGTAACCTGCTGAAGGTGGCTGCGGATACAAAGATATTAGTGAGAGCAATGTCGACCTCTCGGTAGTGTCGTCGTATCCACAACCCCGCTTCCTCCAGGCTCTCCTCTATTCAAGTAATCACGCTTTAGAAACCCTGTGCCATTTATTCTTTGCTATGAAATGCCTGTGTAACCTCTTTTCCTTGGAAAACAGACAGCTCGATCGCTGCCCGTGTGTAATAAATACATTCGACTTTGAAATCAGTGTATAAATCTTAACACCCTGCTCAAAAACATAAACTATCTCTGTGACGATGTCAGTGTAAGTCACTGAAAATATAAAGCTTTGCTCTGACATCGGCCTCAAAAGGAGGTATTTCATCTTTGCTTCTGTCTGTTTCCTTTTGCCACAGAAGCCCTTCGGCTTGTCGACATGTCTAGGTGGCACGCGGTCATCTGACGGGGTCGGTTGTTGAGCTACGGTGGACGTGGGAGAATGGATGGGGCGATGGGCACCGGTGACGTTGTAGATGATCGGCAAGAGGCCAAAGCCCAGGGTGCTGCGACTGTCTTACGAAATCTGTTGAAACGAGGGAAGGCAGTGGAGATGGGCCTCTCCTGTACGTACCCAACGAGAACGATGGGTCTACCTCAATTCTTTAAGTACACCAACGCAGACAGTAAAAATTGCTTGGTCGGTGGGGCGAAGAAGGCATCGAAGACCTACACAAACAACTCGGATTTTGAGTCAGGATGCTTGAATTTCCGTGAAAAAGGCCGCCGCGTCGTTGGCCGGGTATCTTCGCCTGGATGCAGACCCTTCGATGAACACCTCCGAGCGAAGCGCGCACGCGTGGAGAACATCATCCGTGGCATGAGCAGCTCGCCCATTGTTGCGGCTCGTGATAACGATGTTGCCGGAGACTCGACCTACGATCGCCATTCGCCGAGCCCTGCAGATGGTGAGGTGAGTGCTGGCAGCAGTGTGGCCCCGGGAATCGAAGATTTTGGCAACGATGGTGATGCCGGTCGGGCATCTGACGGACGACATCGTGAGCACAAACGTAAACAGCGGCTACCACAGCAGCAGCAACACTTGAGTCGAAAGCAGGAGGTTGAAGCTGAGCGGCGGCTACAAAAGCTGGAGGAGCGACGGCGTCTCAAGCAACAATTAGAAGACCTCCAACGGCAATTACGGCAACTCCAAGAAAAGTTCTTCCAGGTATATGAGAGCAGTGAGTCTGAACCAGAGGAAGTTCCTTGTGAGTCTGACAGCGGGTCAGTCAATGGTGTGCGGTGCTCGTCTCCAAGCATGGTCGATTGCTTTGACAGTAAAGGTGGTAAAAGCCTCGGGCAGGTACAGAATTTAGATCAAGTACGAAGGAGGAATGACGGAAATCGGGCTGGTCACTCAAGGTTGGCTGGTGCCATCTTGCTGGAAGAAAGCGGTGAGTTAGGAGAAGTTTTGAAGCGGGACTTGAACACCGCAATGGCTGGTGTAGTGGACACAGTTGTGAATATGTTTTCATCTCGATCTGGAACTGGCGGTAGCGTGTTACCCGTTCGGCAGCATGGAGCTTCTGCTCCACAACCCACCGTCAACGGTGATGTCCATGGCCTCCATTTGGCCAGCAGGCACTTGCAGTGCTTCAACGATGCAACGTTGGGCGACTCGTCACAAAGAGGCCATCCCTCCTCTCTGCTGGATCCACTAGAGCACCATCTTCCTGACCAAACTGAAGCTCTTCCACTTGTTGTTCGTAAAACATCACCCAAAAGGTCATTCACCGCAAATTCAATATCAGAACGATCAGCTGCCTTCACTGATGGCCCACTCGGCTTCTCTTCGGCATTCTCCAACCCAGCATTGCACCCTTTCGGACTACCCATGCCTCTTCTGGCGTACACCCTGCCGAAAGGACTTGAGAGCAATGAAGCCACCAAGGCTATGGGACACAAAGAACCAGGAATGGCTTCGCCAGAGTTACTTGAACTAGCCAAGGACCTTGCGGGACCTCGGTCAAAAGCAAGAAACCCTCCGACGCCTTCACCAGCACTGACGAGCAGCTCGGGGGAAGGAATGTCCATTTCGTTAGTCAAGTCGGAGTGTGGGGAACTGCAGGATGCTGCAGACATCTCTCTCTATTCTGCGGCCACCATATCCTTCAAGCGGTCACGTTCCAAAGCGTTGGGATGAGCGTGAGATGAAACGTGTAAATTCAGTGGAATTTATCACGAGTGTGGTTACTGTGAATGTATGTGCCCGCTACTTACATTAATACCTCCGTGCCACGGCCCGAGCTGAGACCTCCGTTTTGTTAACAATCCTCGTGGGTACTGAGCGTAATGTTCTTTACAACATGCTCGACTAACTCCATCTACGGTGAGTTAGTCAGGGCTCTGGCTAGACCTCAGGGACACCAGGCATTCTCTGATTCAGGTGCTTCAGCCGGTTTGTGTCCGCCTTAAAGATGCTCCTGGTTATTATTTTGCATGACCTTCGCTGCTATTGGGCAATGATATGGTGATTGACAGGGTTTACCGAGGCGGCAAACAAACGACAGCAGGTTTGCTGCACGTTCGAGTGAGACATTGTCTTTAATGGTGCGATTAGGATTGTATCTGGTCGTTCATCGAACCATTGTTGGTCCAAATCGAGCTCCACAGAAACGTCATGCGTCAAATACAATAAGAGTACCGTGACGTACGTGACTTTGGTGAACGTAACACGTGTCTGCTGATGAAAGGTGGCCCAACCAAAGGCAAGTGTTTGGAGGAATTGCTTGGAATTGGAGATCTTGTACCACAATGCCTTTCTTTGTCATATCCAAGGAACAAATCCTTGCTGGGTCATGCAGGTAGCCAAGAGGCTGTATTGTTTGGCTTTCGTCTGGTTATTATATTGTGAAGGTAATTGGACCATTGTGGGCAGGTGATGTGGGTGATTTGGGCAACAAGCCAGTTGCTCTGGTGTTTGTCTTCACAGACAGCTTGGGCTGTGCTTGTTTAAGGGACATTCATGGCATGGCAATGTGCCATTCGACTTTGAAAAGCCATTGTCATTATGTGGGTGTTTTCAGGTTATTTTGAAGTTTTTCTTTTAGTGGAGGGTGTTGTTGTTCTTCTTCTTCTTCCTTTTGTGGCACCTCCAAATGGAATGGTTCTTGTCTAAAGAGGAAATGCACAAAAGTGTGTGTGTGCATCCATTTTAGTTCATTAAAGGAAACTCATTAGGCAAAAGTACCAAGGTGTTCAGTATATCCAACAGGATATCGAGGGTCGTGGTGCTGCCCGTTTTCCGAAGCCTTGCCTTTGCTTGGGGATAACAGGTCTGCCATTGGTACACGGCATGCCGACAGTCATTCTGGGGTTTGTGTTGCATGGCCACCTCGTAAACGCTAAGCTGCTGACCAAAAGGAGTCCAGGAGCTGCGTTTCAGCCTTTTTCCTTTTTCAACCATATCCTTGTCAGACAGGAATGGTCTGAGCGATGAAAATCTTTACTTTCTAAAGCTCTGTTCTCACCATCATACTCCCACCCTCCTTACCCTCCTCCTCCTCGGACATTTCACAGAAAAGTAAAAATTGATGGATGCCATCTTTATGCGATGCCTTTAAGTTGACTTCTATTGGCTTTTATTCACAGGCCAGCAAAACCCAGTGAGGCTGAGTTCCCTCGGCCAATAGATGCGATTTTTATGAACCTGCAATTTTGTCGTGCGGTCTTTCCTCATTCAGCTGCCTCCCATCAATACATGTCACGAGCAATAAGTCAGGAGAAAGACACCTCGGAAATGCGAGCGACCGTCCGGCATGAAGAAACGTGAGCGTGCGGTAGAAAGAGAGGTGACTTGACTCGTCGGAAGGATAACCTCAACTCACGGCACATTGATATGTCGTTCATACGTGTCTTAAAGGCTTTCGGTCGAAGGTGAGGATGCTATTGGGTGTGAGCTCAGAAGGGAAGCCTTTCATCTTCCTGTGAATCGCAAGTGGCCATGTTTGCCTGAGAGGCAGGCGGAGGCCCACCTGTCTCCTCACACCTGCCGCCGATACTCGGATTACACGGTGCTTTGTTTGCCGTACCTTTGTGCTCGTGGCTTCGACTCCTTCCATTTGGTGTGGGCAAGATGGCTGTTTAATTCATTGTTGTCTGGTTAAGTTGACTGGTGCTTCCCCTTTTTATTTCTTCTTTTTTCCCGCACTCACCAGGCGCCTTCTGCGACAGTAGCCTTGAAAGGTTGTGGTTTTTTTTTTTGTTGTTGTTTTCAAAGAAATTCTGCCTGTTCCTCTTTCTTCAAGTGAAGTGAGTGTGAAAGTAACAAGATGATAAAAGGAAAAATACCCATCTGTTTTGTAAATTAAGCTTCACCCATGGAGACCGGACGTGGAGGTATACGTAGTCCGGAAGATGTACGCGTTGGTTTTGTGGACAGCTTTCTCAGATCTTCAGTTGTACTTGTTTCTGGGTCTTTTTGTGTCATTTGTTGCCTCTCATATTCTCACTGCAAAGAGAAGGTTAAATGTGCAAAAGTGAAAGGAAATGTTATTGACTCAGACTGACAGACATCACCTGTTGGTGTATATTGATGGTGTATTGTGGGTTCATCCCCTAATATAATAGGATGCACCTACAAATGACCATCCTGATGATCCACCAGGTGGGTTGTTCTTGATGGAGCACGCCATCTTGAACCAGATCGGAAATGCAAACATCATGATGAATGTGAAATTACCTTCTGGCACCTTGCAAAAGAGCAGATCATTGTGCGCTGATGCCCCCCCCCCCCCCCCCCCCCCCCCCGTTGAAATCCCAAGTTCCTTCCATGTGCTTCCCTGAGAAAGCAATGACAAACGATGTTGTCTGTTTCCTGGCAAACTAAACGGGTTCAGCAGCACTTGCTCTGTTAGTTTGTTTTATTTTCTACGTTGATCGAAGATGATCATGGAGGTGCTGAGGACGCAGTCATGAGTACTTTTACATGAATTACAAGGACATTGATTAACAAAGGGCTAACGTATATGGGATTCAAGGATTTGAATCTGGGTTCCCTGCATTACATCCCGAGCCAGGGGGTCGGATGGGAACTCGAATCGGGCAACCCAGGAGTGAACGGTATTTGTCGGACTTTTTTTATCATCGATTTGTGGTTGTTTTGTAATTCATGTTGTGATTGTGTACAAACATCATTGTATTTATCCAGGAATGTTTGTACTTCTGAATGGATGGTGCAGACGTAGTGCACTTACCTTTGACTCCTCTAACCCGGGTTTCATTTCAGACCAAGCTATAAACGGTTGGATCGGTGCGTCCAAAGCGGGACATTTCATCTCAAAGTGCGGCCTCCTTCAGATAGATGGACGTGAAGCTGACTGTCCTGTCCGCTGAGCATTAGTTGGTGGATTTTAAAGATGCCACGGTGTCCTTCACGAAGAGTAGGCGAGTTATCGCCACCACCATGAGAACAAATCACGAATTCCTGCCTAAATCAGCTCCAGTTGAATGTGAGGCCTGTCAAGCTGGCTTGTGAAAGCCTCGAGCCAAAACTCCCTCTCGGGGCGAGCCGAAAAATCAGTTGGGATGAATTTGGGTCGTTAAAGAACTTGGTGTAGTAGTTATCCGTGAATTTTGAGCCTCTCCCCACAAATATTGTTCCTAGTTTTTGTACACATCATGGAGCTCGGAGCCTGCGCATCATGAAGAAGACATTGCGTGTAACAGCCCCCATCATACGAGCAGATCGATGTGGAATCCAAAGGTAGCTCAAGTCGGGCCTTCTTCTGCGTGATGCTCTCATGGTTGGATGATGCTATCAAGTTCTTTTATTTCTGCTGTATTTACTTGGTTGCTGACCTGATTTCTACACACGGAGGGAGAGAGTGTGGCGTGTGTCACCACAGAAGGGCACGGAGCCCAATTTACTATTTGAAATTTTCAGTAATGGTTAACGTGGGTTGCTGCAGTGTGGCTCATTTAACTGTTATTAATTTCCTTTCACCGGACAGCTTCTTGGATTAAATGAAACGCCACGCTGCATAATTATTGGTAACAGCCATTGTGAAGCTGCTTTCGTGAGGCTAATAATTCATCATTGAGATTCCTGATATTGGCTGAATATTGTGTCCATTATCCAATAGGAATGGCACCTTCGCTGTGGGAACAATCTTTTCCTCATTAACCAGATCATTGTTTCTCATGTTTGTGGTTATGGGGACGTATGAAGAAGGAATGAACTTGTACACGTCTTGGCATCACGATCAGAGTGTGCTTCCACCTAACCGTGTGGTTCGTGACGCCAAAGGTACGCTTACAATGCGACAGTCACAAATTCGAGAAGGCACGCGTGACCGTCGTGTATTATTTATTTATCTTATTTTGGTGCACCGGTTGGTGAAAGGTGTGAAGCTTGATGAACGTCGAGGAGGAATCCTTGAGAATCACGGGCGATTTTACTCGTAAATCTGCAGTTTGGTCCCCGTGAACACCCGCACGACACATCGAATTCCGCGTCGCCATTTTAATTGTGGACCAGGAGCCTTTGTCCCACCGAGATGCAGGTTAATATAATGACAAGCAACTGTCCGTTATGCCCGAGAGTGCAGCTTCAGGAGGGTCCTTCCCTCATGCGGTCGTCGTCGTTACTTAAAGAACCTGGGCTCTGGGCGAAAAGGCAGTGCACGTCTTGTATTCCCAACAGAAATGGCCAATTAATCTTCATCCTGTCGGCTGATTGCTCTGTTTGAGTTAGCAGAGTTCCTTTGGCGTAATTGAGTCATAAATCCAGCGGCGGTATCAGAACGAAGGGGCGCGACGCTTTTTCTTTTTATTATTCCCTCTGGGCTGCGGGCTGGCGTCTGTGATTAGGCGGCCGTTTCCCCTCGACCCCTGTGTGTTCCTCGTGTCTGTCTCACTTCTTTCTAAGTGGTCCTTAATGGCCGAGTCACATCCAGGAAGGACTGACGCCCAATCACCTGAAGAAGGCCAAGCTGATGTTCTTCTACACCCGTTATCCCAGCTCCAACATGCTCAAGGTCTACTTCCCTGATGTCAAGGTGCGTTTCACAGACTCGAGCACACCTTTCGACGACCTCGCGGTATCTCACCCATTTTGATAGGCTGGTTGAGACCCTCCCAGTGAGGCAAGTAATGGAAACTTTTCACAGATGGTTTTGATTTTATTTATTTTTTGTTGATTCTTGAATTCACTTCGGGGGTGGGTTTGTCGAGGTGGATGAATGGTGTCCCTTGTCATCATGACCCCAAATTTATTTTCAAAAATGATATTTCCATCATGTAAATATATTCTTCCTGGTTTTATTGCCCTCCAACCACACCTGTCTACACCGTATCGACAACTTCTTGATCGTTCCTTGTATTTCCTTCCCCGATTTCCCCCATCGTGAGTTTTGCTTATCCCACGCTCACACCAGTTGCTCTTCCTTTCGTAATAGGGTTCCTCACAGGGTTCCTTGCCTTCCCGTGGTGCTGATGTAGCACAGGCTCGATGGGCCGAACGGCCTCCTGCTAGGTCTAAGTTCCTTGCGTAGTCCCTCAAGTATTCTGCACAGGCCAGACATGTTCGAACTTTGCACAATTTATTTTGCTCTCCGCGTTCGACTCACAAGCACGTTTCACAGATTTTGATAATTCTTTGATCGATGAATATTTAAAAGCGACTCGATTTTCCTTCATCCGAGATGCAAGGTGGAGAAAACACGTGCGAAAAAGACATCTTAACCGCATTGGAATTGCAAATGCTTCGGCAAATCTCATCATCGCCCAAAAATGAGAATAATCGAGGTTGTTCAGGTGGTCCGGCGAAAGAAGATAAACTGTGATTGAGCATTGTTTTGTGTAATGACTGTTTTTTTAGAAAAAATTCTGATTCGGTGAATGGGTTCCCTTAACCGTCATGTAGCTAGGCATGTAAACGATGCGGTGCTGTCAACACGAGCTTCAACTTTACGTGGACGATTTGCACTGCTCTCCGCGTCCCGCACAGTCCGAGCAATTGTAAGTATGACATTTACCAAGACTGCAATGCGTTTTCGTGATGAAAGCAGGAGGGAGGAAAGAGGGCATTGACTGGGTGGGATCAATAGCCTGAGTGGCGGAAATATCCGAGTTTCTTCCCAAAAGCTGACGTTGAGATTTGGACCCTGGTGGAGGCGGCGGGGTAGGTGGAAGGCAGAGTGGATCTGTGGGATTAAGATGTCATCGTAATTGTTCACCGCGGCTTTTTGATGGAACTCATTGAATATGTGAGGATCTCGTTGGATGGGGACAGAAGGCACACAAAGGCAGTGGGTGTGGGGAGGGTCCCGGAGGGTGTGGAGGGGGGGTTGGGGATTGTTGTTGGGGGGGGATGGGGGGGGACGAGGGTAGGGGACTCCTGTTTTGTCTAACAAAGGCTAGGGAATTGAAAAGCTGTCTGCGGCAGCTCACATATTGCGAGCCCACGCGAGGCATTGTCGACTGAAGGAAAATTGTGTGCGAGCACACAGAACGACAGTGTGGGAGACGTCTTCGTGCGGTAAAGAAGGGCCAAAGAAAGAAATTACCAGGGGATGGAGGAAGCTTGCAATTCAATGTCCCACACGATCATTGTATACGCGACACTAGTGTGGATGCATTTCTTTGGACATCGGCTCTGAAAACTCGCATTGGTAGCTTTAAGTGAGAGTCACAAAGAGACGAGTGGGCGAGCACTTTGATACTGCTCACGTGTGGCTCTTTCTCTTCAGAACTTTTTACGTTCTGAGATCTGTAAATAGAACCATCACATGCCCTATTGTTTGCTTTTGTGTTTCATCAACTGTAAGAATGCCTCTTCACTTCAAGCAAACAAATAGTCTCTCTCCTCAGTTCATCTGGAGTTCTTAATAGAAAGTGAGATTTTCCTGCCAAAGCCAGTTCTATCCACAGCAGAGGCCGTTTTAATCATCTTTGTCCTCCATTCCGCTTTGGCTATGTGAGCTAATTTTCCCTTGAAGACTGTCCTTTGCTTGCTGTGTGACCACTAGGTGGGACAGAGGTGAATTATGATCACTCCAACAACGCTATTCGTGTTGAAAAGTTTGCCAAGACAGACGGGTGTGAATGCGCGAGCCGAGCTAGCGACGATGAAAGCTATTTTCTTTTGATGCAACACGAGGCAAAAAAACAAAGTGAAAAGACATTTCAATTAAATTTTGATTAAACGGCAACAGTTTTCACATTCATCGAGTAGGCTTTAGATTTTTCTCTGATTTGGACGAGAGTGTTTCCTTCGTCTCTCAAATTGTTCATTGTGAAGGCATGCACTCTCTCTCTCTCTCTCTCTCTCTCTCTCTCTCTCTCTCTTCTCTACATCTCTCTACTTCTATCTCTCCTCCCTCTACATCTCTCTTTTCCTCGCTCTCCATTTCTCTCTCTTTCGCCATCTCTTTCCACCCCCACTTTTTCTCTCACTCTCAATCTCCATCTACCTCTCTCTCCTCTCTCTCTCTCTCTCTCTCTCTCTCTCTCTCTCTCTCTCTCTCTCTCTCTCTCTCTCTCCTCTCTCTCACTTAACCTCCTATTTTTCGCTACCCCTCTTTCCACCTCTCTGTCTCTACCTCTCTCTAATGCCTCCCTCTCTCCCTCTCCAATATATATATATATATATCTCCATCTCCCTCGACCACTACCCCACTATCTCTCAAGCTCTACTTCTTTCTCTCTTCCTTTCTCCCCATATCACCCCTCTTTTTCTATCTCTCTCTTCCCATCTCCCTTCGCTCCATCTCACTCTCTTTCCATCTCTCTTTTCAATTCTCCATCCATCTTTCTCGCCATCTCTCTAACTCTCTGTCCATCTCTCTCTCCTCCCTCTCTCCGTCTCTTGCCATCATCTGTCATCTCTCTCTCCCTCTCTCCATCTCTCCCTACCCTCCGCCATCTCTCCATCTCTGTCAAACCCTCTCCATCTTGGTCAAACCTCTCCATCTTTCTCCATCTGGTTCCATCTTCTCTCCAACTCTCTGACTCTCCCCTGACCTCACTCTCTCTCTCCATCTCTCTCTCTCCATCTCTCTCTCTCCATCTCTCTCTCTCCCATCTCTCTCTCTCTCTCTCCATCTCTTCTCTCTCTCTCTCCATCTCTCCCTCTCCATCTTCTCTCTCCCCCATCTCTCTCACTCTCCATCTCTCTCTCCCTCTCCATCTCTCTCCCTCTCCAACTCTCTGACTCTCCCCTGCTGCTCTCTCTCTCTCTCTCTCTCTCTCTCTCTCCTCTCTCTCTCTCTCTCCTCTCATCTCCCTCTCCATCTCTCTATCTCCATATCTCTCCTCTCCATCTCTCTCTATCTCTATCTCTCTCTATCTCTCTCTCCATCTCCATATCTCTCCTCTCCATCTCTCTCTATCTCCATATCTCTCCTCTCTATCTTCTCTCTCCCTCTCATCTCTCTCTCTATCTCCATATCTCTCCCTCTCCATCTCTCTCTCTATCTCCATATCTCTCTCTCCTCTCCATCTCTCTCTCTATCTCCCTCTCCATCCTCTCTCCTCCTCTCCATCTCTCTATCTCCCTCTCCATCTCTCTCTCTTCTATCTCCATATATATATCTCTCTCTCTCTCTCTCTCTCCCCCCCTTCTCTCTCTCTCTCTTCCCTCTCTCCCTGTCCTCTCTCCCCCCCCCTTCTCTCTTCTCTCTCTCCTCTCTCTCCTCTCCTCTCTCTCTCTCCTCTCTCTCTCTCTCTCTCTCTCTCCTCCCTCTTCGTCTCTCCGCCTACCCTCGCCATCTCTCCATCTCTGTCAAAGCCTCTCCATATTTCTCCATCTGGTTCCATCTCTTGATCCATCTTTCTAGCTGTCTCTCTCTCTCTCTCTCTCTCTCTCTCTCTCTCTCTCTCTCTCTCTCTCTCTCTCTCTCTCTCTCTCTCTCTCTCTCTCTCTCTCTCTCTCTCTCTTGCCATCACTCTCTCCATGTCTTTCTCCAACTCTCTGACTCAACCCCCCCTCCTCGCTTTCCATCTCTCTTCTCCCTCTCTCTCTCTCTCTCTCTCTCTCTTCTCCTCTCTCTCTCTCTTCTCTCTCTCTCTCTCTCTCTCTCCAACTCTCTGACTCTCCCCGACCCTCACCATATCTCTCTCCATCTCTCCCTCTCCATCCCTCTCCCTTTCCAACTGTCTGACTCCTCCCCTGATGCTCTCCATCTCTTTCTCATTCTCTCCCTCTCCATCTCTCTCTCCCTCTCCATCTCTCTCTCCAACACTCTCTATCCATCTCTCTCCATTTTCTCGCCACCTCTCTAACTCTCTTGCCACCATTCTCTCCATCTCTCTCTCCATCTCTCTCTCCAACTCTCTGACTCTCCCCCTGACCCTCTACATCTGTCTCTCTCTCTCTCTCTCTCTCTCCTCTCTCTCTCTCTCTCTCTTCTCTCTCTCTCTCTCTCCTCTCCTCTCTCTCCTCTCTCTCTGTCTCTCTCAATCCATCTCATTTTGTGTTAAGCACATTTTTTACCATCCTGTGAGAGGTAATATAATCGCCCTAATTGGCAGAATGTCTCCAAGCATCATTAAACAAATTGTAGTTTTGCTGAGCGCGATGTGCCCTCTTCCAACAGGAGCAATTGAAAAAGTTAAAATAATTATTTGTTGTTTTCCCATTTCTGTGTTATCGCTGCAAAAGGATACTTTGTGTGCTTGTCCATCACACAATTGTTGGGAATTGATACCGGAGCTTTAATGTGATGTACGTTCATTTTGACAGACCAGACACACTCTTGTTACGACCATCGCACCTTGCCCCTAATCGTGAGACTTTATAACTGTTGCGTTTGAAAAAGATTTTGCTCATCAAAGGTTTGTTTTCTTGAAGTGCAAGAAAGGTTTTCTACATCTATTGAACTGTCTTGCAACTGTTGTTGTTGTTGTTGTTGTTGTTGTTGCAATATCTTAAAGTGCATGAGTTGACCTTCTTCCTTTGTTCATTGTTTTCAAAGGTTGCCTTTATGTACTTGTTAGGAAACCTTTGTGATGACCGACATCGGAATGTCTTCATTCTGCATGTTTTGCCTTGTCTGTGATTTGATGGGAATCACATTCTGCTCATTTCTCTTGCAGCAATTAAAGTTTCCCTGCTCACTATTTACCTGTATCACATGTTGGAGGTATTTTGGGTTCTGTTTTAATAGTTTTCGGTCGTGAGGAAATTTTGTGAATGAAAGCGTCTTTTTGAAGGAGGGCAGGGTAAGATGTTCTGTGTCATTGTGTAACTGGCAAAGCTGAACCCATGTAACACCCGATACGTTCTGGTCCCATCCTATACAAATGCACTTACATGTGACCTCACTAACACCTCTCGGAATTCAAGTGGTGACACGCCCGAAAGTCGCTAAGCATGGCTACATGACAAAGGGGCGGTCGCCGAGCACTGAGCTTCCATTCCTGCCACGTTTCACGCCCCAATCCCACCCCGCCCGACCCACAGTTCAACCGCTGCATCACATCACAGCTCATCAAGTGGTTCAGCAACTTCCGCGAGTTCTACTACATCCAGATGGAAAAGTTTGCCCGGCAAACTCTGACAGATGGCACGACCAGCACGGACGACTTCGCGGTAACCCGGGACTCTGAGATCCTCCGTGTGATCAATATTCACTACAACAAGGCCAATGACTTTGAGGTACTCGCCCATCTGCTTTCTAAGCTTTACTTTTCTTTTCCAATCTCCTTCCTTTCTGCACATTGGTCGAACTAACAGCACGGACATCTCTCTTTCTGCTTTTGTATCATAATAATTTATTCACCTGCTAATGAGACGGGGTGTGCATGCATTGATATTTTGATATGATTTACTCGTTGTGCAATTGAAGTTTGCAGATTTCCCAGTTGGTATTGGTTTTTATTCGCTGGACATTGTGTTCCAGTACCCTGGAAAAATTCAAAATTCCCACCTTTTTTGAAGTCTGCTTTCATAAGCCTGTCATGGTGAGGGGCCTTGTCTATCGTACATTTTCAGGATGGAGTTCAGGAGATGTCGAGAGTGCCCTCATGCCTGCCAGAAGGGTATGGAGTCAATCAAACAACAACAACCTTCCCGTAGTATTTAATATTAAATATCAACTTTATTTATAACAAGACATGTACATACAGACGGCCTTCCTCACCCGATATTTAAATAGTTCTGTAAAAAGAGAGCAATTAAAACATTGATATTCGAATCAACAATTACTCTAATCTCGCAAGCAATCACCTCGATGTTCACCAGTTCACTTATTTCCAAGTAATTGGCAGCAATGAGTTATTCTCAAATTTTTGGGAATTTGTTTGTGATCGGAATGAGATAGAATATCAGGAAATCATTTTTCTCTTTACATTTTTGCTTTGACTGGAAAAACCCCATTGTCTACTCCTGGCAGTACGGAGACAAGGATTGTGATTATTGTACACACCACTCTCTCTCTCTGTACCTCTCTGTACCTCTTCCTCTCTCTCTGTACCTCTCTCTCTCTCTCTCTCTCCTCTGTCTTCTCTCTCTGTACCTCTCTCTCTCTCTCTCTTCTGTACCTCTCTCTCTCACTCTCTCTCTGTACCCTCTCTCTCTCCTCTCTCTCGTACCTCTCTCTCTCTTCTCTCTCTCTCTGTACTCCTCTCTTGTACCTCTCTCTCTCCTATCCTCTCTCCTCTCTTACCCTCTCTCTCTCTCTCTAGTACCTCTCTCTCTCTCTTACCTTCTCTCTCTCTCTATACCTCTCTCTCTCTATATCCTCTCTCTCTCTCTGTACCTCTCTCTCTCCACTCTCTCTCTGTACCCCCTCTCTCTCTCCTCTCTCTCTGTACCTCTCTTCTCTCTCTCCTCTCTCGTCTTTACCTCTCTCTCTCTACCTCTCTCTCTCACTCTCTCTCTGTACCCCTCTCCTCTCACTCTCTCTCCTTGTACCTCTCTCTCTCACTCTCTCTCTGTATCTCTCTCTCTCTCATCTCTCTCTGTACCTCTCTCTCTCTCTCTGTATCCTTCTCTCTTCTTTCTGCTCTCTCTCTCTGTACTCTCTGTTACCTGTCTTCTCTCTGTACCTCTCTCTCTCGTCTCCTCTCTCTCTCTGTACCTCTCTCTCTCTGTACCTCTCTCTCTCTCTGCTCACCTCTCTCCTCTCTGTACCTCTCTCTTCTCTCTCTCTCTGTACCCTCTCTCTCTCTCTCTGACTCTCTCTCTTCTTTCTGCCCTCTCTCTTCTGACCTCTCTCTCTCTGTCTCTTTCTGTACCTCTCCTCTGTACCTCTCTCTCTCTCGTACCTCTCTCTCTCTCTGTCTCGCTCTCTCTCTGTACCTCTCTCTACTCTCTCTCTCTCTCTCTCTCTCTCTGACCTCTCTCTCTCTTTTGTACCTCTCTCTCTTTCTGTACCTCTTTCTCTCATTCTCTTTCTGACTCTCTCTGTCCCTCTCTCTCTGTACCTCCTCTCTACCCTCTCCTTCTCTCTCTCTTTCTCTCTCTGTACCTCTCTCTCTCTCCTCCTCTCTCTCTCTCTGTACCTCTCTCTCGCTCTTCTCTGTACTCTTCCTGTACTTCTCTCTCTCTCTCTCTGTACCTCCCTCTCTTTCTGACCCCCTCTTCTTTCTCTTCTCTGTACCTCTCTCTCTTCTTACCTCTACCTCTCTCTCGTTACCCTCTCCTCTTCTGTACCTCTCTCTCGTACCTCTCTCTTTTACCTCTACCTCTCTCTCCTGTACTCTCTCTTCTCTTTCTCTACCCTCTCTCTGTCTCCTCTCTCTCTCTCTCTTGTACTCCTCTCTCTCTGTTACCTCTCTCGCTCTCTCTCTCTCTTCTCTGTACCTCTTCCTCTCTCTCTCTCTCTCTCTCTCTGACTCCTCTCTCTCTGTACCCTCCTCTCTCTCTCTCTCTGTACTCTCTCTCTGTACCCTCTCTCTCTCTCTCTCTTTCTCTCTCTGTACCTCTCTCTCTATCTCTATCTCTCTCTCATTGTACCACTCTCTATCTCTCTCTTTTTCATTTCTCTCTTTCGTCACTCTCTTCCTCTATTCCATCTCCCTCCCTTCCTATGTCCACCTCCTCCTCTCGACTCTCTCCTCCCTCTCTCTCTCACCCTCTCTCACTTCTCTTCATCACCCACTCTCCCACATTCTCTTCATCACCCACTCTTGTTCTCTTTCTCCCTCCCTCTCTCTCTCCCCTCTCTCAATGTTACTCCTCTCCATCTCTTTCCATCTCTCTGTTCTCATCTTTCTCTTCCTCTCTCCTTCTATCTCCACCTCTCTCATTCTCTCCCCACCTCCCCATCTCTCTCCCTCCCCTCTCCCCTTCCCTCTCCATCTCTCTCACCCCCTCTCCATTCTCTTTCTTTCTACCCACCTCTCTTTCTCACTCTCTCTTCATCTTCTCTCTCTCTCTCTGTCTCTGTCTCTGTCTTACCCCTCCTCTCTCCATCTCTCTCTGTCTCGTCTCTCTCTCTGTCTCTGTCTCTGTCTGTACCCCCCCCTCTTCATCTTTCTCTCCCTCATCTACTCTCTCTCCCATTCTCTTTCTTTCTCTTTGTCATTCTCTTTTTCTCTTCATCTTCTCAGTCTTTCAATCTTTTCACTCTCTCTCCTTCTTCATCTTTTCTCCCTTCATCTTATTCTCTCCCCTTCTCTTTCTATCTCCCTTCGTATTACTCTCTCTCCCTTCATATACTCTCTCTCTCTCTCCCTTCTCCTCACTTTTCTCTTCCTCCCTCAAATGTACCCTCTCTCTCTCCATCTCTCTCTCCTTTTGTCTCTTTCTTCCTCTCCATCTCCCCCCTCTCCCATATCTACCTCCCTAAATCTCGACTCCTCTCCCTCCCCCTCTCTCACCTCCTCTCCATCACCCACTTTTCTCTCTCCTTCCTCTCTCTCCTCCCTCTCTCTCTCTCTCTCCCTCCTCTCTCTCTCTCACCTCTCTCCCCATCCCCCCCCCCCTCGGCTCTCCGTCTCTCTCACCTTCTCTCCCATTCTCTTTTCTTTCTCTCCCCCCTCTCTCTCTCTCTTCTCCCTTCATTTTCTCTCTCCCTTTATCTTTCTCTCTCTCTCTCTCTCTCTCTCTCTCTCTCTCTCTCTCTCTCTCTCTCTCTCTCTCTCTCTCTCCTCTCTCTCTTTCACTACTCTTGTTGTGTTTTTTAGCTGACAAAGAAGTACATAGAAGTGGTATGAGTAAAGGTTTCCGTGCGGGGAATTTTGTTACATTTCAATGCAGATCTTCCTTTTAAACACCCGTCCTAATGCATTTCTTACGCACCTATTGTGGTTGCAACATTCGTGTTCTTGATACAAAATACCTCAAAATCGTTCTTGTTATTTAGTGCACTGCCAAGTGATATAGTGATAAGCAGTCGAGATGTTCTTTCCCCTGAAATGCCATGGAAAAGCAGCAAAAAAGAACGCTATCTCAACCAAAGGACCATTTTAATATTTTGGCTTCATTCCAAACTCCGCTTCTTCGGAAGGGATTATTAAATTATGATTCCATGAGTAACGGCACTGACATTAACAATATGCTACCTTAGCGAAGGGTCGCCGGTTGATTTCTCTTCGTCGATGTAATTGCGGTGATGTCATTCGCGAACGTCCATTGATATCCGGACATGCTCACGTCGTCCTCCGTATGGCGCTCATCACTTTAGGGTCCGGATCGGGGCATTTCCATCTTAACCGTGACACTCGAACCACGTGCTTCATCCCCGGAAAATTTACTCTTCATACAGCAAAAGCATAAAAAGGTTACAGTTGACTAAGCATTATGAAACACGCACAAAACATTAACATTTGAATATCAAGCTCCTTAATTACATCGCTGCTTCACCAGAGGGGATGAAGATTTCCATTTCTTGACATTATCCGACATTTCCGACAAAGAAAAAAGCATTTTTTTTTCGGGGACGGGTGGGGGGGACGAGTTTCCAAGAGGTCTACTAAATGTACTCGTGTGTAAGCGAAGGACCCTGAATTATTCAGAGATGTTTCTTTCAGGCTGATCACGAAAGACCTTTAAAGACAGCAGGGAAATCTTCAAAAGGCATTTCCTTTTTGTGGCAGTACTTTTGCCTTTTTGATTCAGGGCATCTGAAGGCTTTTTCTCCCTCTCTCTCGCTCTCTTTCTTTTTATAACTTCATTTGAAGAAATGTTGGTTTATTAGTACCTTGAAAGCGTTTTGTATTTTATGTCGTTTTCCACGTACCGGAGTCTCCACTTACATATTCTATAGCAACACAATCACCTTGGTTATTTATGTTTGTCTTTTACTCGCAGAATGAGCCAAACCTTGAATTACATAATCATTTCAACCTTTATTTTTCCATTCTATCAGATCTTTCACGTGGTTAAATTTTTTGGGGATTTCAAATGGACAGAGACGGAGAGCCGGCATGATTTTTAACGTGCCTAAAACCCAGTGAACGGCGGCCCTCGTTTTGACCTGCCCTCGTGCCATGGTCAATAATTACTCTGAAACGACATGCCAGTTTGCTGGATGGGTCAAGGGGACCCCGGCAGATGGATGGAATATCAAAAAGGCCCCTTCTGCCTGCCCCCCCCTCTTTACTGTCCGTCCTGTTGCCCTCTGCTCTGCCTGATGGAGCGTGCCTCCATCAGAGACAGCCCCCTGCTGTCGTTTGAAAACCACCGTTTTTCTGCTGCGACCTACCCCAACGGACCCCCTTAATTACTCATTCCTTAGATTGGGTCTCTTCAAAGGTACACAGGCACCGGTGCACCGGGCCGCAGTGCCCGCACCCCTGCTGCGTGACGGAGAGTCGATCTTCTTACTCATGTCAGAGCACCAACTGCTTGCTCATGATAATGACCGTGCCTGAAGCCCGGAACACCTTAGCATGGATTCGATTTTAACAATACATTTTATCTTTTTATTACATTTCATTACGCTGCACCCACCAATTTCGATGGACTCGAGACAGGGTTCTTAAACAAACCGTATGAACGCAGCGGGTCACCGGAAAAGAGGTTCACGGTGATGAACTATACGTAAATTGCTGCCGTGTGACTATGGAGTTTGGATTTGTCTTTAATGCCTGCCTTTAATGACAGTGTGCTGTGCAACGTTACACTTTGCCATATTACACCCACATACCAGTTGGCCAAGACCCAAACTCAAAACGGCGGCATTAAAACTTAGAAGTGTGCTTTGTAGCACTTTTAAAAGAATTTCTTCAGTCGGAGGCTCTACCTAGCAATTTAAAGTGTCCGCTTGAAGGTCCAGACAATAGGCCCAGCATGAATAATAACAATGATTTTTGGTAATTTAAAGCATTTGCACCAAAAATTATGATTAAAAAAAAAAAAATCCCCCCCCCCCCGCAAAATCCTGGTAAAGAAGGGGATACTTTTGGGATCCGTCCAGAGAGGCCACGCCGTGTGTGCATGTGTGCGTTAAAATGGCTCTTTGAAAGCATCCAAGCAGAAAGAGCTTTCCCCTTTTGGCTTCTTTAGCTACTGATTGTGATTCGCATCTTCTGAGTGCATGGCCATCTGTCCTGGTAATGATGAGGCAGCTGTGGGTTATAATGCTGGTCTTGCAGGAAGGAGGAAGAGGAAGATTGGGAGGGAAGTCAGGAGGTGAGGAGATAAGATGGAAACTGTAAAAAAAAAACCCTCCAAACTGTGTGTGTGTGTGTGTGTGTTGGAGGATTTTGGAGGGGGGAGGGGGTGTTTGGGGGTGAGGGGATAGAGGGGTGTTTTGACATTTCCTTCCCATGAGTTGTTGCTTGCTCAACTGCCATTTTTGGCCTAGTTTGTGAGGAAACCAACCAACATGTCTACTTCGTGACACCCTTTGAGCAATTCCATTACTTCCAGGTTAAAAAACAAAATTGTCATTTTCTTTGTTATGATTTTACTCTTCCAGATATAGAAAGGATGCTTTCACACACATGACCACTTATTGTTGTTTAAATATTATTTTCGATTGGAAGAGACCACATTGATGTCATCGCTCAATATATGGGGAAACATGACACGGATCACTCTCTGCATTCAGCAGGTCATCAGATTGTCCATCAGACTCCTGTGCACAGTCCAGCTTCGGGATACCTCAAGCTTGATGATTTGGCAGAAAAAGTGAGTTGTGTCTCTTGAGTCTGCCTGATATCAACAGGAACTCAGCTGTAGTGAGGTTAAACTGCGAGTGAAAGACATTGCAGCTAGCGGACAAGATTGCAGAACTTATCGCTGCTGCTCCATTTCTTAGAACCCTTTTGCACCTGCTCTCGTGGGTTGATCGCATGGCAACCCAGCTGCTCGGCCTGCCTTGGCAGGTGCTTCTCCACCACCTGCTCGTCTGCAGTTCAACTCCACCCATTCCCACCAGCCCCACCACCCGTCTTCTTCCCGATCCATTGGACTTCACCCATTGGCTCAGAAGTTTCACTTTCCCAATCATTAGGTCTAGGTTATGCCTGCTTGCAACATTAACAAAATCTACTGAGATAAAAGGTTGGAGGAATCTAAAAAGGTAGAGTAGGATGAGTGAAGATTCTGTCGGTATCAGACGACGAGGAGAGAAAGTCGATTTTGAGCTGACCTTTCACCCCGGATCACACGACACGCTTTGCATCACACATTTGACACATGGCCCCTGGGGATGACTGCTTTCTTACCCTTCTGGGTGGGCAGACGGCATGCTGTGCTTTCAAGGCAGAAATCGTCCCCGAGGGCATTACCCAACAAAGATGCATTGAAATCGAAAGCCGTCTAAGTAAACGGTCGAAACAGGAAAATACACACGCAATTTTACAGGTTTAAAAAGCAGAAAACCATGCGTAGGCCACTGGTGGTGGATGTGAAACATAGCATGAGTAAGTAAAATGCCTTGACACTGAGTCTTGTCACAAGGGTAATGGGGATAGAAGCTAAGCCTTGGGGAAGATTGATGCCCTTGGGTTAGCAATGACAGGTAAAGGACTGTGCGTGAAACGGAAGGGAAATTTGCAGCAAAAACGAGCAGGCTGTGTGGCCTTGTATTGTCCCGTTGCAAAACGAAAGGAATGCTTGCTTACATGATGGCGCAACATACCTTGGCTCCGATCAAAATGATGGTAACCACGATGCCAAGCATGGTCTCTGACCGTATGAACATCAACATCGGAATGCGTGCCTGCAGCCTTCGAGGTTAGCCAAAGGTAAACTAGGTTCATCGGAGCTCGATCGATACCGCGATGAAATGCATCTTGATAACACATAACATTTATTTTTTTTGTCCAAAGAGCAAAGCATGCTTCGGTCGGGCTAAGATTGCACAAAGAGGATTCGGCCTTGGCCTGAATTACTGTTGACTTACTCGTGGCCTGTTAGTCAAGGTTCCATGAAATAAAGTATTTGCTCAAGTGAGGTCAAAATCACCCTTCTGAATATTGGAGGGGAGGGGTAAGGATGAATGAAAGAAAAAAAAAAGAAAAGAAAGAAAAGGTGGTGACCTCTGTGACAAAGTTTCGATGAAGAGATTATGTCACGATACATTGAGGAACGTAGGATGGCTACTCAGTCACACTTACGAAAACATCATCTTACGGGAGATGTGCTGACATCACCTAATTTGAGAAGGACCTGAGCCGTTGGATTATCCAATGAGATCTCGTTCGTTGTTGGACCTCGAGTCGTGCCATGATACCGACACCATCACCACACCCTATCAGAACACGTCTCTGCTTGCGGGATTAGTGGTTGCAACTGGAGATGTGGACTGGACCAAAGTAATTTTTTATTGATTATTCTGGTTTCATTTTCTGTTTCCTGATGTTTCTCGTTTAGCAGAAGCCTCCAGAGTGTGGGGTTGGAGGTTTTTGGATTTCATGGCTTTTTGATCGAAAACCTGCTTTCACAAATGCGTCTTTCAATGAAGGAAAATCCTTGTTTCCTGAATTGCTTGTTCTTGAGAATGGTGAACCTGGGATGGTCACCTGTCACCTTCTACACACCTGTTTATTTCAGTGCTCTGAAGATTTAATGGATCTCCCTGCTCTTCTGTAGTATTTCCAACCAAATGAAAAAGACTTGGAGATCCGCTGTTAATACCCAGCCATCGTCAGTGTTTTAAACACGAGGAAAGCAAAAATTGTGTCGCAGTACACGTGCTTTAAACTCGTGATGATTGTCAGGGGATAAGAAGTGAAATATATAAAATATTGCAGTTTCATGGCATTTTCTCTTCTGCTTATGGATCAGCATGGAAAGATCATCTCACGATGTGAGATGTATTCGTGGCCAAGGTGATAACACATTCGGTTCGAAACTTGCATGAGGGGCGATTCCTTTGTCATTTTATTATCAGCAGATAAACTTTCGGTTCGTAAGTTAAAGACTGGTTTTGTAAGTTGCCTTCAATCACCTTCACGTGAAGGAATTTTTATTTCCCAAAAATATTCTTCCCTTTTTGATGCTTCTGCAGCCGAAGGCATGTTGTGTTTTTGGGTTGTCTGTCCGGCTGTGCGTCCATCCGTGCGTGCGTTGCAGATATTTGTCACCGCAGTAACTTGTGAACCGCTGAAGGGATTTTAACCAAACATGTTACAATTATGTACAATGACACAAAGATGAACTGGTTAAATTTTGGGTTTAAAAAGTCAAAGTTCGAAGGTCATGTGACCTTTAATTGAAAATCTTTATTACCATAATAACTTGCGAACCAATGAAGGAATACAGCCAAACTTAGTTCATAGTGAAACAAATTAAACAATTTTAATAAAATAAATAAATTCAATGAACCAATTAATTTTAATTTATTTAATTTAATTAATTTCAATTTTTATTAAACCAACCATAACTCAATTTTGAAGCAGGTGATGCCCTCTCTCTTTACTTTCTCTCTTCCACATCTCTTTTCTCTTGCACTCTCA
>CM068960.1:6405816-6424006 GCA_035128595.1 Eptatretus atami
TGGCTCGTTAAATTCATAGCCTCTCTATTGTGGCCAGCTCATTAAATTCCAACTGTCTGTGTTGTGGCTTGTCCATTAACCTCAGAACCTCTCTATCGTGGCTCACCCATAGCAGAAAAACTTCTGTTTGTTCAACAGCAAATGTTATGCTGAAAATACTTCACTTGGAAGAACCTCAACAAAGACCAACACAACCAAGCATAACACCTCTTATATATAACTGTCATCAGCGAAGCACCTCTCCATCATTGGGGCCTCCTTGACTGTTGGTAACACCATCATTGGTACCTACAAAATCACCTCTTTATTTTGGCCGTCAAATTTGTTCACAAGCTTCGTTTTTATATGTCATCGTGGCTCCACACGTGGCGTTTATAGATATGTACTTGTTCATCCTCACCTTCCTACCCTCCCTTGACTCTTTTCTACCCTATCCCCTATTTTTAAAACACAGATCTATGACTCACGGAATAAGTTGTACATGCATCACATTCTAGAGATGGAACGTTGGAAGAGATTTGGATACTTTTGCATAAATTGGAAGGACATTCATCGACAATGGACAAGTCAACCCACTGTATAGGATTTTAACCTGAACTTCGGTCATCGGGTATGAACGATGTGCTGAGACGGATCCGCCAAACAGGGCGACCTAGTCCCCATCACACCCTCTGACCTTCATGGGTATTCGGCTGCAGAATAAATGGATGGCCCCTAATGAGATGAGTGATTATTCTGCATTTCACAATGTACATCGTTCCAGAGCAATTGTTCAGTTTAGAAAGCTGATGCAATCCAGCTCAATTAAAATTGATATAAATCTCTTGCAAATTTCCTTACCTAGATAATATTACAAAGCGATTGAGTAGTATCTGCAAAATATTTACCCATTGTTTGACCGAAGCACTCAACAACCCACGGACGTTGAATTATTATCAAAGTTTTACACGTCTTTACAAATGAATATCATCCAAAAGGTTACGACACCTACCTCTCTCCTCTCCATCATTTGTTCCTTTTCCTTCCTCGAACAAAACAGACACAGTTAAAGGAAAAGCTGAAACTTCTTATCACGATGCAATATCTAAGCTCATCAAGTATAATCACCTCTTTTGTTTTGGGAATCGTTCTTGCGGCCTCCTTCCACAGCCTAAACCATGGTTTAACCAGGGCCTGTGTTGTGCTTTGGCCTGACCTCCAGCATGTTGGAACCTGCAGGAAAGGGTGGAGGGATTTTAGTTATGTCATCAGTTATCTCCACCCTTCTCCATTATTTTGGACAACACAGTGGATTATATGTCGGTGCTGGCAGGACGGTCAGGGTTTGAATAGCTTTCAAGATTGATTCACTCATGCACCGTGCTTCGACGCAGAGCGTCGGTTCTGCCGAAGCAGTTTCTTGGCAGCTCAGAGGTGTGTGGGCACACTTCTCGACTATACTGCCAGCCCTTTTACAAGATCGAGGAATTTATTTTTTCTTCCATGTCACAAGCATCGTCGACCCATCAACAGTTTGTGTTATAATACAAATGTCTTTGTGTTGCAGAAAAGTTTCGAAAATAAGTTAAAAAAGACAAAATAGAGTTAGTGGACAATCCACTGCATATAAATTTCATCTTTCCTTGCCACCTCATATCGGTGATAGGATTTGTCCCCGAAGTGAAAACATGTAGCATGGTTCACAGTTGGAGTCATCTCTGGAGCAGTCTTTCCTTTTTGGAACATAGCAGGGTGTATTTCTAAAAGAGGACAACTGGTTACACGAGCTTCTTGATGCTGCACGCAGACTTCCTTTCTGAGATGTTTCCGGTGCAACGGATCTGCATCATCATCTGATGCAAAGCATATGAGAAACAGGTGAACCCGACGAATGGTATGTGTGAAATAAAACTTCCCTCTCCCAACCATTAACGATACTCCATTTTGGATGAGGTGTTGCCTTTTCATGAAGGGAGGATATCATTCTGATGAAGCATCTAATCATGAGGTCGTGCTCTTCCTTTCAACTTTTGGACCTCCATGTTGAACTGCCCAGTCCGGTATAGAGATGTGAAACATTTTGATCAATCCTCACCGACTTTGTTGTTTCTGTTTTTTTGAAGGTTCTTTTTTCACTCCGTAGAGACTCATGATTCTGATGCACGGTTTCATTAGGAAGGACGTTTTTTGGATCAGCTAATGGAGGTCAATGCATCCACGTTGTTCTTCTTCGTCCATTTGCAGCACAACGCTGTGGGGTAGCATCATTGGCTGAGGGCGTGGCTGTGCCGCTGATGCAATTCCCTCTGTAGGTTAGGTGAGGAATTTGGAATTTGGACTTGGTGCCGGCGATAGCTCACACGCTTTTTGTGAAGGATACCATGGGATCTTTAACGAATGCCGACAGACGCCTGTTTAACTTCCATCCGAGTGACGAGGACACACCTTGACTAATCGCCCTGCCCGTGAAACACCGGGATGACGGTTTATAGCCGGGTCGGAATTCGAATTCAGGCTCGACAGCTTCGAGGGAGCGTGCGTAACTCGAGGCCATCCTGCCAGCCCATCCACGTTGTTAATAACACCTCATAAAGACAAATCCTGTTCCAGTAACATTTAAATCAGTGGAGTCGTTGGTTTGCTTGGATTTCCTGTCTATTAATTTGTTTATTAATTATTTAAGTACCATATATTGTGTTGATTTGTTCATCTTCTCCGATGTCCGGGGAAGCATTCTGTACGTGATGTGGCCAAGCATAATCATTTAAAAGTATCGCAACTAAAATTATATTTTAGAACGCTGTACAAGTTTTTAAAGTGTTTATTGAAATTCTACTGAGGTTTTCAAAAAAAAATTCCAACTAAAAATCATCCATCGTATGAAAGGTAACACCAGCACAGCCATGTTTCCCCTTCTCTCTCTCACATACCTTTGCAGGAAGTTTAAAGAGATGTCAAAAGGTTAGTTACCTGACAGCGGCAGTCACTTTGCCATGATACCTTGAGCATCCGTACGTCCTCATTCGGAATATTTAAATTTGACGAGACTCGGTGGGATAATGGTTAGAGTGTGTGCCTCGAGTCTGGGAGGTCAGTGGTTCAAACTCACAGCTGAGTCATATCAAAGCCTTTAAAAATAGTACGTGTTGCTTACTTGCTTGGACATTCAGCATTTAAAAATGATGGAACACAGGCAAACAACCATGAGTTGGCAATCATTGTGCAGGCTTGATGGGCTGAATGGCCTCCTGCTGTGTTTAAGTTCCTTGGTGGGGAACTTGTATTGGTGTAACATTTTTAGTATTTCCAATGCGACTACATTCTCGAGGAATACACACCAATATGTAGGTCCAGATGTGCTTCGCGAGAGCTGACGAGCTGATAGAACGGATGAGCAGTTCAGATCGATAGGCAAATCGAAAAACACGAAAATGACTTTCGGATTTTGAAAAAGCAAATTACATTGTTATCTTGGGAGGAGATTATTATTATTATTATTATTATTATTGTTATTATTACTAGCAGATACCCGTCTACGACGGGTATGGGGGACAGGACAGATCACAATACTCGGTTACGGTAGTTTCTTTGGATGTTTTGCGCCGCATTCGACAGCTCAGTTCATATTGGTGGCTTGCCTGGGTGCCCATGGTAGCGTTTGAGACCGGTCGCTTTAGATTGTTGGCCTTGACACATCGTGTCGGATGAGAGACACAAACAATTTGACATATTCATTGTTTCTATATTACCTCCATCAACAGATTAACAACATGGCAGGATAAAAGTCGTAAATGCTGAGTTGAACAAACGTCCTGAACTCATGGACTCAGTTAAGTAAAGCACGTCGTCTGGGACCCAGCCGTCGGTTTGCCACCGAACGCTGCTGATTGTGACGTCATCGATTCCCTCTGAAAATTCTATCTACATTCGAGTTTTTTGAATCCGCTATCACCTGCGTAAATACATGGAACACATAATGTGAAGATTTCGGAAGTACGAACAGAATATGTTCAGAGAAAAGTGTGTTAGAAGTTCCAGGCTTACGCTCATTACATTATGATTATTATACCATTTATAAATTCATAATGGGGATTAAAAATTATATAAATATTTTAAAAATAATTTCATCCTCCATTTATACAAGCCCATGTGGTCAGAACGTCACGTGGTTCTCCCAGTTTAATGTGTAGTTGGAGTCGGCATAGTTCTGCTCTAGTGTTTGTTTGTATGTTTTGTAGTCGACTCATTTGGAAAATTGGAAATATTTTGATTTCTGCTCCAAGGACACAAAGTTCAGGAGAAGGTAAGAAGATGTCGCCGACAGACAATGTAAAGGCATAAGGTCCTGACCTTCTGGTACTCAAACTGAGATGAAGCGTATCGTGTCGGCCGGTTGGGAGCACAAGTTCACTTTTTCGAAAGATGTGGAAAGCCATTTTGCCTGTTTTTTTTCAGGAGAACGTTGTGAAGAATTGATATGAATTGGCATGCAAGAGTCAGAAAGGAACGTCCAACTTTAATCAGAAATCTCCTCCTGGATCTGAGTTGCGGAAATTGGAAATCGCAAGTGTGAGACACTTCTCTTCAAAAGGATGGTTCAGGGCCGTAGCAACATCTGACAGTTTCTCAAGTTGTAACATTGGCCCGTGATCAAATCTGCCGGCTACTGGCTCACAAGAAGGAATCTTTCTTTGAAGGAGATTTCATGAAGCGTCACTTTGTTTCTGGAATGGTCTCTCCGCTGCAGAATTATCCTGAAAAAAAAAAGAAGAAAAGAAAGCAGATTCTTTGACTCGTCAAAGAATTGAAGCCGAGCACTGCCGCTGTCAGCCGCATAATTGAAGTGCTGTCTAGACGTTGAAAGAAATTTGAAGACAGAATTGCAGGACCATTTGGCTATTAGTGTCGCTGTGATTGAGTCTGCACACTCTGGAGATTTTGCCCAACTTTGTGTTGTGGGTTCAACATGCTTCGAGCAGTTGTGCAGATTAACTCAGATTTCTCATTTTATTGATTTATATATCTTCACCTCTTTCGCTTTCAAAATCTCCACTTTCACTGTAGTTTTATTTGAAATTTAATACTAAACATCATAAGAACTCCACTTCTCCCAACCCCCTCCTGGTGAACTCTCAAAATCCAAAATCACTGCTCACCTGTCCTCCTCATTCGTTCCTCTTCTTTTTCTTTTCTATTTTTTTTTTCCACCTGTGCAGCCAATATCCTCAATCTCTTCACTCTCATTCTTCCCTCTAGGATTTCAAAACAGCTGGTCTCCACATAACAAGCATAATCGTTTCTACCCCATTAACCCTCCCCTGGCCCACCTCTTTCCAAGTTTCCAGTTTTTCTTTCCACTTCTGTGATTGAGAGTTTGTGGCTGTATCCATCTTGTTCACCCCAGTGTGCTCTCCTTGCTTAAATTCCTCTCAACATCCCTTATTTATCCGTCTCCTTTTATTGTGTGGCTCATCCATGCTGTTGGTGTGCCCCCCCCCCCCGGCCCCTCTTCTTTCTCCTGTTCCTTTTGTTCTGTTATGTCTGATCCCTTGGTGATTGCATCCTGTTACGTCAACATCCTGTTGATTGCATTCATTGTTCTACCCATTGCAAGACTAGTTCTTCATTACCTCCACCACCAAATGTGGACGGCGGTTTAGCTTTCACCCCTGTTTGTCTCTGTGTCTGTCTGTGAGCAGGATATCTCAAAAAGTTGTGCACGGATTCAGACGAAACTTGGTGGACAGGTTGGGTGTGTGACGATACGAAGACGAATTGATTGGATTTTGGTTCAGGTCTGGATCCCGGATCCGGATCCGGATCCGGCCTATCAGTGGAATACAAAACTTAAACTGTCCAGCCTGGCGGAGGTAGGTATACGCTCTACCGAGTGCCGTTCTCGTTGTACATCACACTTACTCATGTGAATTTTGGATTTTGATTGCATTTTCATACCTGCGGCATGATTCAACTCTCAAAATCCTGCCACGACAGCATTGATGCTTATAAAGGTCGAAGAGCATCATCCTTGTGTCATTGTCCGGCCTGCGTGTGATGCATGCACAATGTCCTCCATAAGTCTGCGCCGGTGAGACCGGACTAAGAGCGTTGATAAATGGGAGATCGTGTCCATTAGTGTGCACGTGCACCTGTGTTCCCAAATATGTAACTGCCATAACCTGAGTAAACTGGCCCACGTTAGTGATGATGTTTTCCATATGTCTGCAGTCAGGTGTTTGTATCATGAGGTTTTCATGTTGACGTATATGTCACCAATGAGTCCCACAAGTTGTGATAACAATTGTTGACCTGATTTCACATTGTTTCACATGGGCTGGAATGTCTCTTTGTTTGGAAATTGGTGAATATGCGTCGTTTCATCCTCGACATGCATGGTGTAGCAGGAATCATAGAGATTGATGACGTATCTTTAATATTTTCACCTTTACTTAGTAAATTACAACAGATGCGCAAACTCTTCGCCATTAACATTTGATTCCCTTCTGAATCCATTTCACACTGGACACTTCAACGTTCCGTAAAATGACAACATCGATCTTGGTACACTCTGGGTCTACCTTCTCCTTCTTTCGTTATCAATGTTTCTGGGATGGTCGACTTGGCCAACTGACCGTAGGTCCCCCCCCTGCTCCCCCACCCACCCCCCACTCACAGAAAGTAGTCAAGTAGCACGAGGTCTGGTGACCTAATGGTACCTGCCTTACACCATCATACCCTATACATGATTGAACACCATCAATGTCGATTCTTGTCCTCGTTTCTGGAATCACAACAGGTTGTTGTGGCCACAAGACCTGGTTTGAAAGCAATCTGAGAAGTGGGCAAAACAACCGCTTTTTCCTTCTTCTCTGTTGATGTCAACGCTCATTTATGTTTGAACTGAAAGTATCAGCAAACATCGATTCGGTCACTCATCAGTCACAGTACCTTGACTCCTTGGGTCCATTGAAACAAACATTTGTACATCTTCTTTCGTATGCAGTACAAGGCTGCAGGGTAGCATCATTGGCTGAGGGCATGGCTGTGCCACTGATGCAGTGCCATGTGTAGGTGAGAACAGGGATTTGTAATTTGGACATGGTGCTGGCAATAGCTCGCCTACTCTTCGCGAAGCACACCGTGTGATCTTCAGCATCCACCAACGAATGCCAGCAGAAGAGACTCCCATTTAATGTCCATCCGTGGGACAGCGCATACATCGATGAATGCCTGTGAAACACCAGGATGACAGTTTATAGCTGTGTCGGGATTCCAACCCAGGCTACACAGCCTGCTTCAAGGTAAGTGTGCCTACCTCCAGGCCATCCTGTGAAACCATTTGTACATGACTATGGCAGACATTCTGTGGCCCATTGTCGCTTATCAGCAGTTGTTGTGAATCAGCAAACCAGTACCTCATGCTGCACCAGCAACTCACACCTATCCATGGATAATCATCTTATTCTGTTGTAACTGCAGTCAATGTTCCTAATCCCATATACCAGGTGTAAGTACCTCCTTTGAGCCCATTGGTTAAATCACTCACCGAGCATTCTTTGACGCCATTCCATATTGGCTGCAACATCTATCATGGAGAAACCTGCACCTTGGAGTCTGACAATCCCACATTGTTAAGACCCACTTGGTCATTAATAACTACATTCTGTACACACTCTTGGTATGGCCCTACGTGACTACAACTAAAGGATATCTGAATGCAATCATCACTGAACTCCATCCTTTCATTTTACATCTCACATGTTCCCACCAGTTACCGCATTACACGACACGTGTTGGCACGTATGCGCGGAAGTGTTATCATTTACATTAAATATTTATTTTCATGGCACGTGCTCTTTGTCTTGGGTCTATGCCTATGCATGCACATCGAAGTATCGGTAATATATATATAATATATATATATATATATATATATAATATAATTATATAATATAATATATATTAGTAAGAGGAGATTGGGACCATACTATATGCAGAGCGTTGGCTGCGCGAAGCAGTCCCCTGGGCTTTTGCGCAAATCCTGGATGGGTCGCCTCTCCGACACAGGATACCAGCAAGCTGGCACTCATTTTGCCGACTCGGAGGATGACAGGCTGAGTTAACCCACCTGGTATTAATTCAACAGTGTGATGGGATTGAACTCAGACCCTGGATCCAAACCTCCCACCCTAATCCTTAGCCAACACCAGGCGTGTGTGTGGTGTGTGTGTGTTGTGTGTGTGTGTGTGTGTATGTTATTTGTATATATATATATATATATATATATATATAATATATATATATATACAAAAAACATGACATAATATGTGACAGAAGCTTTTCATGCTGCACTCTTCAGGGTAAAAAAATCACAGCAATTCACTTGCTGCGATTTTTACCCTGAAGAGTGCAGCACGAAAAGCTTCGGTCACTATTATGTCGTTGTGTTTGTATCCATATTAAAGTTCTGTCATCAAACATCTTTAATATATACTAGTGCGGGCCCGTACGTGCAAAAAAAAAACAAGAAAAAAAAAGAAGAAGAATTGTGACGTCAATCCTGATGTCATAGCACGTCTCCTGTCTTGGTTTGGTAAATAAATGGCCATAATTGGGAACCACTTGTCCGATTAATATCAAACCTTGAAAAGGCACATCCACAGGTCCCCAGCAATATACTGGCAAGTTTCAATTAGATCGCACCAGTGGTTGTCGAGAAACAGCGGTCACAGACAGACAGGCAGACAGACACACAGAGATTGCTGGAATTATATATCTATATCTATATCGTTAGTATATATATTATATATATATATATATATATATATATATATATATTTATGTGAATCCATATGTCTATATATAATTGGATTAGCCCATGTCCCTATATAGTAGTCAGTTGTTCGGTAAATGACACTACAGTGTGTCAGAGGTGTAGGATGCATTTTATTTCGTACATTGGTGGTGTACCGAGAGTCTTCTTCTTCTTCCCCTCTCCGGACGAGGCCCCGCCCACGGGCTGAGAGGGAGTGGCCAAAGAAGGAGTGAAATTAAGGGGAGGAGCCAGTGGGCATCGAGTAGTGTGCGCCGGGAAGGCAAGAGAAGAAACGACGAGTGTCGAGTCGCGAGCTGCTGGATGAGCGTCGGGCTTTGAGGCGGGCGAACAAAGGAAGGCAGTGGGATCTGCGACGAGAGTGCGAAGTGTGTGTGCGATCGGCAGTAGGAGACTGAGCCTGAGTGTCGATCTGGCATCTGCCGAGGGGAGTACTGAGCTTGAGTGTCGATGAGGATGTCTGCTGTATAGAACAAAGATGGGAGGCTGCAATCTGCGTCGAGAGGAACTGGTTGCTGTGTGGGCGCGATCGGCTTTCGTGAGGAGACATCGACAGGTTCATCCGGAGTCCAGTGATAGGAGCCTCTGACTGTCCTACTCAACCTCACGGCTCGACACGTCTTGGAATCCCATGGACCCAGCGGCAGCCCGGCACCTCGATTTGGCCTGTCTGGTGAACAGGCCAGGCCTGGACTTGTTTGCTGGACCTTGTAAAAGCCAGCTGGAGCATACCACCGTGGATCTTTCGCTCGGTGCAGTCGACCTCGTGGGGTCTGAACGCGCGAGAGTCGCTGCGTGAGGTCTGTGACAAATGGACGACGCCTCCATTTTGCCATGCGGCGTGCCTGAGCTGGGGCTTGAATCCGTGACATGCCTTGTTACGAGCCACATTCGTGCTTGACACTTTCTCTCGTCCATGAACATCACCAAGTACTCTGTCTGTCGATGAATGCTGTCTGTCTTGTCTGCATGTCGTTTAAGGCTTATCTCGTTAGAGTCCCCTTCGAAACCATAATCCGTAGCTCCCTAGGTAAGAACGGGTTATAGATTAATTAAACATGTCGTGAATGTTTTGCTTGTGTCGTGTTCCCCGATGTCCCCAATAATCTGACTGATTCGTATGAAGTTGCCGCTTTGGGTTTGTTCGGCCGTGCTGAGAAACAATTCACTCGATTTGGATATAAAAGAAAATAGTTACAGAATGTGAGACTCTGCTCGTCTCTGACAAAACCAGTCTGAATTGGGTCTATTCCCCCAGCTGGCAAGGTACAGGTGTATTTTGGTATCGTGGTTCGAGACGCGTAACCGAGAATTGTGCCGAACCATCGGCGTTATAAACCCGGAGACGGCGGTGGTGAGGGTGACGCCGAATCTGTAACATTTGGCTATCAAGAGTCGGGTCGAACGAACCCCCCCCCCCGGATCCGCAACAATATATATATATATATATATATATATATATATATATATATATATATATATATATATATATATATATATACTAGCGATACCCGTGCACATGCACGGGATAGCAGTACAATATAGCTGGAGCAGACGACAGACCGTACACGGGGAATGACAAAAATACGCATTGTGCAAAATGCAAGTGGTCATAGGAACGCCAAGACTTCCCAAACATTGTCGGCATGTCCGCTAAGTGCCACAGCAATTTCATAGGGATCGTGTGACGGCGAGCTGAGTTTTTAGTGTGCAAGCTTGGTATTATAATAGAGAGATATATATATATATATATATATGTATGTACATACATCCAGTCTCTTCCTCAAGTCCAGTTCGATCTGGGCTCATTCTCTGCGGAGAGATGCCCGGGTGTATCGGAACACGGGGCATGTAGAATAAGGTGACATCAGACAATCTTTTGTGTTTGGTATATTTTTGTCGACGAACAATTTACATTGGAAAATATACTTTGTGACACTACTTTATAAAGTGAATCACACTGAAAATAGCATTTCAAATGTGGTACTCGAGCCTTTGCATTGGGGGCACACGGACACGTACTCTCTCACACCGCCACTCTCTCACTCTCTCTCACTCTAATTTCACTCTATTTCACTCTATCTCACTCTCTCTCACATGCTCTCACTCTCTCACTCTCTCACTCTCTCACTCTCTTTCACTCTCTCACTCTCTTCACTCTCTCACTCTCTCACTCTATTTCACTTCTATCACCTCTTTCACTCTCTTTCACTCTCTTTCACTCTCTTTCACTCTTTCACTCATTCACTCATCCCAACAATGTTTTGTTTAAGGAGCTTGGTTCATTTTACATTTTGACAGACACAAGTCCATGGTGGAACCAGACATTTTGTTTTGCATTCCTTTGCATATGTACTTTAAGACAAGTGCATGGTTTAAACTGTACGAAAACACAAACACCAATGTGCATGAATGGGCAGCATCAGTAATGAGACTTTCTTTGAAACATAAAAAAAAAATGGTTCCGTTTTATTTGTATGAAATATCATCAAGTTGTTTAAATGTCATTGTGTTTTTGTGCTGTGTTGATCACTTCTTGTGTCGCTTTTCCTTGCCCCACTACCATGGCATTCCTCAGGTGCCCGATCGCTTCATGGAAGTGGCGAACGTCACGTTCCGTGAATTCTTCACGGCTATTCAGGCTGGCAAGGATGCCGATCCGTCGTGGAAGAAGGCGATCTACAAGATAATCTGTAAACTCGATAGCGATGTGCCAGAAATATTCCGCTCGCCGAACTGTCTGCAGGAGTTGTTGCAAGAGTGAGTTTGGCACTAACCTGACCCGCTCGCCTCGACTAGACTTGTTTTCTTTCCAGCCTGTTGCCTCAAGTCCAATTTGATACGGACCTCAGTCCTCTGCCTCGGCGAAATGCCGGTTGTATAGGAACACGGGGCATGTAGAATAAGGCGACGTCGGACAATCGTCCTGCCAATCTTGAGTGTTTTTGAACGCCATTGGGTGAACGCCGACGCTTGTTTGCTCTGACTTCCAGACCAAGATGATGACCGCCAATCATCGAGACAGTGTGCCAAAACCTCCAACCGAGACTCTGAAATATGACGAGCGAAGGCATTCGACATTCCAGTTGTAATGGGATTTTGGTTAACGGGGCAGCTTTGTGGTGCTGGATAATTAATCGTTACTATCATCTGCATGTGTGACAGACAGGAGCCGAAATATTTCTCGCACATGCCACCTTGTTTGGCCCTGACACCTTTATGGTGTCATTAATATTACATCTCCTTGGAATTGGATCGCCCTGGAATTTTTGCAAGGGACGCACATTTCGCAATTCTTTCTTGAGATATTAGTACCAGAAGTCATCTTTGAGCAAACACAGATCGAATCCAGTATGTCTACCTGATAGGAGTCTTTGTTATATTACACATATGTTGACGTTGCTTTATTTCGAATTAAATTTTGCCTGGAATGATTTGTAACAGATAAGTGTGCCGCTAATAGGGGGTGGGGGAGGGGGGGGTAGGGGCAGGATCTGGGATTGTTAGTGAAAAGGGCCAATTCTTTTTCTAACCTCCGGCAAAACACATCGGATGCTTAATGAACGTTGCACGTAACAAGGTGCTGCATGACACGTCCGCTGTGTCCGGCTAGATATATCGTTGTTGGGATTTTGTTCTGAATGCACAAAAAAAGGATTTATTATTCAATAAGTGCGGAATCATTGCATGAGCTTGACCCGAGAGCGTGGATGAGCGTCGGATGAATGGATTCCGAGTTTGTTTTCAAAGCAATTCCCCACACTGCTGATTGGCAAGGTAATTAGAGCGATTTGAGATTGGTCCCTTTTGAACCATCCGTGCAACTGGACGTGCACGCCGGAGCTCCGACAAACATTTTCCTTTATTCGCGACAAAGCTGGTCGTGAGGAACCGCTCCGGTAGATGTGTTCTTGGTCCCACGACGTGAGTACGTGTATTTTGTAAAGAGAAGGTCAGGGGGAGCTAGTATCTGCAGTCCTCCGAATTGAAACGTTACCAACATCTTCTATCAGCCTGGGATAAGAAGATGGGAGGCAGGTTTCCGGAGAGCAGATGTCCGCGCCACAACACCTCTTAGTGCCATATGCGATGACTGTGCCCCAGGCAGTGCTGCTCGTCGTGCCATGCTACTTGGAGGACATTTTCTCTATTGATTTAATTCTCTCACTCTCCATCACCTCCACTAGTTGCCTTTTGGTTTTGTCTCGTCTTCAATGCAACATTTATGAAAAAAGAATTGAGAAATCATCGCAAACATCCGGAACGAAGCAATAATCAACAAGCGTGGCAGTTGTGGAAGTTGTGGAAGCGTTGAGAGGATGGATTTATACAAACAGCAACAGAAGTTCAACAGTTTTCAAAAGCATCTCTCGATGGGGGTTTGGTGTTGAGTGTGGTGCTGCTGGGGGACGGAGAGGTGAACCTCTTTTTGAAATACATGCCTCGTGTGATGTTCTCGTTTCGATAATTGCTGTGAAATTTTTCACCGTTTTGTTTGCGTTTAATGGACAGAAATAAGGAACGCTACGCTTCGTGCTCCAAGCGCGAGCGTTCAGTTTTGGATTCTAACCTTGACTCGAAGGAAAAATTGTCTGAAAATGGCCAATAAAAGAGTCTAAAAACGTTTTCAAAAATGGTCCGAATGCGAAGATTGCTCAATAAGTTTGCCATCCAACGTCAAAAAACAGAAAAAGCAAAAGCAATGTTGCTTTGGTTGAAAATGGTTAAATTGTCAAACAACTGCTTACAAATAGTCAGTTTAGATCATCTTGAAATAGTTAAAAGAAAAGTTTCACCGACTTCGGTTATTGATGGGTTTTTTTTGGTTTTTTTTTTTTTTACGTCAGGCCACAGACTTACTAATCACTCATCATATTATTATTTATGATGTAATTGCAGACTCGTCACTTGTTCGTTGTTTGTTTGTTTTTCTTCTGTTTCCAAAGTGATCAAGTTTAAATGTACCATAACAAGGGTAGGAATTCCTTTTCACATGGTGGTAATTGTTTCGCTTTGTTGATCGGGTTGTGACGTCCCTGATACACTATTGGTGCTAAAACCCGGTCCCAACTACCCTTGAGTTTTGGTTCAGAATTTTGAGATTAAATGCGGTTGATAACTATGCATCATTGGAGGCGTTCTAGGAGAGGGTCATTTACCCCTCCCACCACCCTACCACCACCTGACCCCCTCCCTTTCCCCACGCACATTTCAAAAACAAAGCAAAAGTTAACATTTTGAAAGTCACGGCGAATGAGTTATCACTTAAACACTCTTTCTGTATATACAAAGCTCTCTCTTTTTTAAAAACCTTTACATGTGTTGCGACAGTCACACCTGATTAGTCGGAAAATCATTCCCTGGGGGTTAAAGTTCGGTTTCAAAAAAAATAAACTTGCCACAAGGTCCTTCCGGATTACATGAAATGGTCATTTTAAATCCAATTTTTTTTAATTTTTAATTCTTTGCCAAGAGTTTTAATGGTGCACATCGTGATACTTTTACCTATAAATACCTGTTCGTTGATTAAATGACAGAAAGATTATTGGACGATTGCACTGCTACCGGTACAACACAACGACCTATGTTATCGATACCCGTGCACTTTCACGCAGACAAAATGCTTTATAAGATTATTTAATTGGTGAAAATGCAGAGTACTGTCTGTTTGCTTTTTCCTACACTGGCTTGGGAGTTATTAACCGTATTTATTGAATTGCACAATTGAAATGACGAGATAACTGATCTGTCGGAGTTATTTTGAAGTGTTAAGTTAATGATGATAGAATGCTAAGAAACTGTTGTTACACCAGTATTGTAAATTATTTTGTATCTAATTTATTGTAATTTATTGTGGGTTGTAGGCATTCAATAAGGCATCGTTCTACATTATATTATCATTGTTATCTGGTCTTGGACTGGGAGTATTTATGAGAATTTGTCCGATGGAAACTTTGGCAGATTGATATACAGTAAATATATATATATATATATTTTTTCTCATGCTGTAATATCTAATAACGGATAAGCAGTCTGCCTTTTGTGCCTTGCCTAATTAGCTGAATGTATTTAGACTCATTGTTGTACAACTGTAAATAATATATGGTTTGTGCTCAATAAAAACCTTTAAAATTATCATTTCTTTTAATTTACTTGCACGTTAAAACGTTTAAATTTCTTTCCTTGCAGTCTGCTTTGTTGGTAAAGTTTTTTTTTATTGTACAAAGTATCGTTCGGTGAATCCTTTGGATGAAGCTTTTATTCGTCTTGAAATCGCCGACGTGATGGAGGACAATTACAGGCTGGTGTGGATGACTTAAGAAAATAATTATGATGTAGGCAATTGACGATGTAGGTCATTACAGATGATGTTGGTGATTGATAATGATATAGGTGAGTGTGGAAAATATACTCAAGCATAGATGATATAGGCGAGTATGGGTGACGTCGGTGAGTATGGATGACGTACACGGATGATGTAGGTGAGTGCAGATGATATAAGTGAAGGATGATAACGTCGGTTTTACTCGACAAGAAGTGGACAGATGGTAATGGATGGGCAGAATCAGCAGGTAAGGGCCAGACATGTGCCGATGTGTTTGTTTATGCAGGTCCAGTCGTATGACCGTCCTGCTGCACCAAACACCACACATGAGGATAATTCAAGTTCTTCACCTCAACGTCCAATAACGGTCGCACTTTATATATAAAGGATTGAGACCACCGTGGCTCAATTAATTAGTTTCTTGTTTTACCTGCCCCAAAGGTTTCATGCAATTTATTTTTATGGTTAGAAATGCAGGCATGGTGGTTAATTCCATAAGTACATTAATCTGTGCATTGTGACTCATGGCACAGTAGCAGATGCTAATACTTGGTCTAACAATGCACTCTCCTTTATATACTGAAGTCAGAAGAACCAATTTGGCCCAATTTGCATGTGTTATCTTCATATTGTTTTAACTTAATCTTCAGTTTGGCAGGACACCACCACCTCATTATCCTCCATTCCTTTCTGCGATCTTTTCTCCTCCCGTAACCCCTCCCTTCTTCCAAATAAACACATCTCTTCCTCGCAGGTTTCCTTCCTCGTCTTTCCTGCTCATTATTTCCCTTGCTTGTTGCAACTGCCTGTTGCTTCACTCACCTTCTACCCTCTGTGACATCACTCTTCCATGAGCCTCGATTTTGTCTGCAAATAAATTAATACACTTCCAAGTTTTTGATTTCAAACCAAACAACTCGAACTTCATGACCTGCTGTCAAACACGTGATGTCAATAACTTTCACGGCTAATCAGGGACCCACAAGAGGCAAGATTATAAAGGCCTCCACAGAAATGATGAGGAAATTGATGGTGTCATTTCCTGCTTTTTTGTCTAAGGATGAAAAGAGAATTATCCAATTATCAGATATATTGACATACTTTGTAGCACATAACGGTTAGAGCATCCGCTCTGAGTCGAGGAGGTCGGTGTTTCGAACCCCGGTTGAGTCACACCAGAGACTTAAAAATGGTCTATGCTGCTTCTTTGCTTGACACTCGGTATTTAAAAAGAACAGGGCGCAGACAAACAACCAGACGTTGGCAATAATTGCAGTCCAGGCATAATGGGCCGAATGGATTCCTCCTGAGTTTAAGTTCTTTGTAAGAACTTATATTTTAGAATGAATTTTCTCGTTTTTGAACTTTCAATTGTTTTGAAAAAATTTCTATTTTGAAAATTTCTAATTGTGCCTTAAAACTCTGAGTTTTGTTACCTGTCACCGAAGGTGGATGGAGGTTATGTTTTCACCCCTGTCTGTCGGTCTGTCTGTTTGTTATTTGGCGAAACTTTTTTTCGCCAAGTATGTTGGTCTGTCGTGTTTGTCTGTCATACTATTTTTGGCCACAGTTTTCAAGAAATCATTCTGAAATTTGTTTGTGTGTGTAGGTGACTGGCCAAGGACAGCAACGCTTAATTTTGGTGAAGATCTGATTCTGGATCCGGATCGGAGAATTTTTAAAGTGATTCTTCACCATTGAGAGATAGGGCCAAAAATGATATATAGCACGATATCTCAAAAAGTTGTGGACAGATTCGGATGAAACATGGACAGGTTGGGTGTGATCAGGCTGGCGGAGGTACAATCGTGGCCAAAAATATTGTCACCCTTGCACTTTTTTTTTTCAAATAACTCACAATTTTCTCTAAAATAAGTTGAAATTAACAAAAGTATTTTGTCTCCACAATTCTTTATTTCACTGTTAATATTACAGAACCTTTGTTTTTGATTCAGAACTTAATATATCCCTTTAAATCAGGAAATAAAATGAAGTGACATTGAAAATTATTGACACACTCGACGTAATATTTGGTATCACAGCCTTTGGACAAAATACCTGCAGTCAAGCGCTTCCTATAGCCATGAATGAGCGTCCTACACCTCTCTACTGGCAGTTTGACCCATTGTTGGACAGTTGGACAAACTGCTCCAGTTCTCCCAGATTTGAAGGTGCCTTCTCCCAACTGCTGTTTTCAGATCTCCCCACAGGTGTTCAATGGCTTTTAGATCTGAACTCATTGCTGGCCACTTCAGAACAGTCCAGCGTTTTGTCTTGAACCATTCCTGAGTACTTTTTGAAGTGTGTTTTGGGTCATTGTCCTCTCGCAAGAGCCATGCCTTTGACGGAGACTCAGCTTTCTGACACTGGGTTCAACATTGCGCTCCAAATGTCTCCTTGGTATTCTCCTGATTTCATGATACCATGCCAACATTAAGTACCCAGTGCAGAGGCAGCACAGCAACCCCAAACATCCTGAACCTCCTCCATGTTTGACTGTGAGGAAGGTGTTCTTTTCTTTGCAGTCTTCATTTTGTTTTCTGTAAACAGAGATGATGTGCTTCACAAAAATGCTCTAATTTGTTCTCATCTATCCACAGGACATTCTCACGAATGATGTGGCTTCTTCAGGTGTGTTTGAGCAAACTACGTTGGCCTTTCCTCTCTCTCTCTCTCTCTCTCTCTCTCTCTCCTTCTCTCTTCTCTCTCTCTCTCTCTCTCTCTCTCTCTCTCTCTCTCTCTCTCTCTCTCTCTCAGCGTGGGGTCTTCCTGGGTCTCCTACCATAGAACCCCTTCTCAATGAGTTGGCGACGGATGGTGTGAGTTGAAACTGTCATACCTTGTGTCTGAAGGTCAGCTTGAATCTGTTTGGCAGTTGATGGAGGTGCTTTCTCCACCATTCGAACACTCCTTCACTGCAATCTTTGATCAAGTTTTCTTTGTGGCCACATCTAGGGAGGTTGGCTACAGTGCTATGTGCCTCAAACTTCCTGATAACATTGTGTATGGTGACACAGGACATCATGTCTCTGGAGATGATGTGCTTCACAAAA
>CM068960.1:6424016-6436284 GCA_035128595.1 Eptatretus atami
CTTGGCTACAATCTTGTGTCTGATCTCCTCAGGCAATTCTCTGGTTTTCTTTCTTTTCTCCATGCTCATTGCGGTACACACAGTGACACGAAACAGCACAATGACTCCTTTTCTCTACTCAAACTGGTTGAATGATTGATTTTTATATTGCAGGCACCTGTAACTCATCACATGTGAGTTTAATTCCAAAGTAAAGGAGAATCACCTGCTTGAAATCTAATTCTTTCTTACAACTTCTAAAAGGTGCCAATGTTATTGTCCGGGCCATTTTAGGATTTCATGGTGGAATAAGCTAAGATTTAGTAAGTTTTTTTTGTTTTGTTCCACTACAAACCAAAGAAATACATTTGTGGATACAAAAATATTTTTTAATTTCAACAATTTTCTGGAAGAAATGGTGCATTATTTGAAAAAAAGTGCAAGGGTGCCAATATTTTTGGCCACGACAGTATGTGCTCCACCGAGTGCCGTTCCGTTTAGCCAAGTTATCACTCTGTGAGTGATTTTTCATTTGTCTGTTTGTGAACAAAACAGCTCAAAGAGTTGTGGACGGATTTGGACGACATTTTATGGAGAGCTTGGATTTGTGGCAAGGACAAAATGATTAGATTTTAGTGACGATCTGAATCAGGATCTGAATGTGAATTTTTTAAGTGATTCTTCATCATTGGGAGATCCGGCCAAAAACCAAATATAGCATGATATCTCAAAAAGTTGTGGATGGATTCAGACGAAACTTGGTGGTGGGTAGGTTGGGTATGCAAAAAGATAGAACTGATTCGATTTTGGTGAAGATCCGAATCTGGATCCGAGAATTTTCAAAGCGATTCTTCACCATTGAGTAATGAGGCAAAAACGATATATAGCAGGATATTTCAAAAAAATTGTGGACGGGATCAGATGAAACTTGGTGGGTGAGTTGATTCGGTGACAAGAACAAGCTCATTAAATTTTAGTTCAGGTCCGAATCCAGATCTGGCCCATCAGTGGGATACAAAACGTAAACTCATGAGCCTGGCGGAGGTATGTGATCTAGCAGGTGCCCTTCTAGTTTTATTTTTAAACGTAGATTGATAAAAACAAATCGTTGAGATTAGTTTTGATATCCCATCACTCATTATACTTATCTCAATGGAAAGGTCTTAATGACTGTAGTAACAGTAAATAAAAGGCCTGAGCTTTTCAAACTACCATGGTGTTTTGTTTTGTCTACACGATTGCAGGCAGGATACCTGACCAACCTCTCCACTAAAGGACTTTGAACTCCTCAATGTAGTGATCCTGCGAGCACCTATGATCGCACATTTCAGAGGCGAGCATGCTCATCTGTGTATAAAATGGGGAGTTTAATTGCTACACTGACCAAAGATGGCTGCCGTGGCAAGCCGGCTGCCACCTTAACCTACACAACACCCAAGTAAAACCATTGTGATGGATAGCACCATCTATACCATGTATGTACTGGTGCGACCCTCCATCCACCAAAATACAATGTACACATTTCTCGAGCTTTGTCCTTGCAATTTATATGTGAAAAAGTTTTCACTGTCGTGAAAAAGTCTGAGACATTTTGCATTTTTCGACTCCGAGTCATAAAGAAACGAACACTTTGTGTCCATTGCAAATACACGTTTATGAAAAAGAAAATCTTATTCAACTAGAACGGGACTCGGTTGAGCGTGTACCTCCGTCAGGCAGAACAGTTTACGTTTCATATCCCACTGAAAGGCCGGATATGGATCCGGACCTGAAGCAAAATCTAATCGGCTTGTTCTTGTCACCTAACCAAGTCATCCACCAAGTTTTGTTATAATCTGTCCAACACTTTTTGAAATATGCTAGATATCGGTTTTGGCCTGATCTCTAAATGGTAAATAATCTCACAAAATTAAAAAAATAATTTCTCATATCCAGATCAAGGTTCGAATCGACAGCAAAATCGAATCAATTCGTCCTTATCACACACGCAACCTGTCCACCAGACTTCGTCAGGATCTGATCATAACTTTTTGAGATATCCTGCCCACAGACAAATAAACTGACCGACAGACAGGGTTGAAAACATATCCTCCGTTCACTTAACGCGGTAAAGGTAATTGACCAAATTTATACTCAACATCCAGTAACTTGATGCGAACTAATAGTGAGCACGTCCACCCTTTTCCTTCAAAACCGTTGCAATTCTTCTCTGGATGGACACTTTCAAATAATTTTGTTGTAACCTCTTGTGGAATGGTGTTCCATACTTCTTTCAAGACCTTCGAAAGATCATCGAAGTTGCTCGTATTCCTTTTCACTTTTCTTTTCTCCAACTAGTCTTGTACAGCTCCATTGACATCGGGATGTGGGATTCGAGGGGAGTATTCTACTTGTTGAAGGACTCCAGCTTCCTCTTTCTTTTGCAAATAAGTTTTAATGACTCCAGTTAAGTGTTTTGGTCTCATTATCTGGCTTGAAGAGGGAGTTTGGACTGATAAATCTAGCACCACTGTGTATAGCATGGTGGATTAACTTGTCTGTCCAAAGCATCTTTGACCATTGTTCCAGAGTCCGATTTCTGTGTTCTTGTGTGTGCAGTACTTTGTGCAGTGTTCCCCTTTCTTCACAGAGGTTTTCTTGTCGCAGCACATCCTTTACGTCCTGACTTCAAAAGTGGGCTTCATACTGTTCATGGTTGGACAACAACACCTGAGCCTTGTGCAAGTTCCGTTGGCAATTAAATGCTCGCCTTCTTTCTATTCCTTAAGGATATTACCTGTGTTGCTCATCCCTGCTGGACAGCTTTAGCCATCTTCCAGTCCGAGGTTTGTCAATTACAAATGATGTTTCTCTGTGGTTGTTGATTATGCTTCTGATACCACACCTTGAAAATGGAGAGATGTGAGATATTTCACGAAATGTTTTTCCTCCTTTATACAGAAACACAATTCCACGGCGATCTTCAACCAAAATGGCGGCCATTTTGTTTTAAGCTGAAGTGAGTCCTGATAGATCGTCTGACCAACTGTAGCAGGTGACGTCCACTTCATATTGTTTCACTTCAGCTCTTCACTGGTCAATTAGTATGATGTTTGTTTGAAGAGGTTAAATTGTCCTGGTTGTTGAGGTCGGTCTGGTTGCTTGTTATCTTCGCCAAAGGAGAGGGTATTACATTTGGGTCCATTTGTTTGTTTGTTTGTTTATCCGCACAGAGCTTTCGTGTTTTTCTGCGCAACCGCTTGTCCGATCGAGACAAAATTTTCACCTGAGGTTTCGACGACTCATGTAGAATGTTTTAATCATAATTATGACATCATAGGTCACGTGGTGTGGCAGCCATGTTGGAAAAAAACATAAAAACTTCGGACCTCTATCTCTGAAATTGCACAGAGGCCAAAAATTGGGACTTAGCACCGAGCAAGTACTCCTCATGGGGGAAAAGTGTGATGTTTTGATGATGTCATAGGTGTCTTCGTTATGACATAATTGCATACGTACAACGCTACATCTGATCAGCATGAAAATTTGAGGGTCATCTGGGGATAAAAATGGTCCACAGAAAAAAACAAAAAACAAATTGATGACGTCATTGGTCACTTGATTCGACAGCCATATTGTTAAAAAAAAAATCTTTTTCTCTGAACTGGCTGAACAGATCAGGTGAAACTTTACACGTATGGCCGCCTATCCGTGAGGAACAAAAAATTCACACATATGATGTCAAATCTTTTATTAGTACAACAAAATTTAAATATGGATTTCAATAAAATAGACATTATCAAAGCTTTTCGACTTGAACTCCTCAGGATAAAACCGCTAGCAGATGAAGAAGTAGCACAAAACTCTCGTTTATAAAGTTACAATGTAATGTCCTCAACGTTGATTGGTTGAGAAAAAGAAAGGATGGGATGACCTGATTGGTGCAACCAGAAAGCATCATGAATAATGAGTATGTGGAGATGAATCACCAAAGTACCGGCGGAAACAATGATAATTAGCTGAGGGCTAGTTGGGGTGGGGAGGGGGAAGAGGTGTGGGGGGGGGGGGGGGGGGGGGGGGGGGGGGGGGGGGGGGGGGCGCTGGTGGTGGTTTTCATGATGACTCAACATTGACTGTGGTGGAGTTGTCACACAGTCAAGCCATCATAGTGAGAAGAGATATGAAGTTCAGACAAATTATTTCTGTCCACAAAGAATAGGATTGGTTGACCTGATGAATGTGGCCTCCATTGCACGAAGGTGAGTTAAACTGCGTCCTCTACTCAGGATTTTAAACCAGCCAATACTATATTGCTCTGCACACTGAGGATTATTCAGTAAATGGTAACCAATTGCAGAGGCACAGGGAATAGTTGTACTATGTATGTTCTTACAAGCCCGAGTTGGTTTCCTCTGTTCGGATGACCGACCCCGTCCGATCCCCAAAGGGACGTGCTGTTCAATGGGATCCTTCAATCTCAAAGATGCGCGGCCCACATACCCAGCATCACACTGGCACTGAAATTCGTAAATAATCTTACTATATGAGAGGCGGGCACAACATATTTTTGGACTGACGGAACAACCGGCGGGTAGTGAAAATCACTCGTGGTTGAACATCACAGGAAGAATGGGACACTGTCTGTTTGATCTGGTTTTGAAACCATTGAGACACTTTGCCTTTCCAAGGTAGATGTCGGTATACAGAGCATTTACCAGGTCCGATTATAGAATTCTTTGGCGGGTTCAGGAATTTGTATATATATTATATATATATATATATAATAATATATATATAGATGATCTGTTTGGACACCCATTATCAAGAAGGATAGTCTTGATTGTCTCAATTTCAGCATGGAGTTTATCTTGGAGCAGATCTTTCTAGCTCTATTGACCAAGATACCAATCAATCCAATCTTGTATCTCGAGGGACTGTGTGTGTGTACATATATATATTTTTTTTACGTTGTGGGGGTGGGGGGGGGGTAAGATATTACCTTATAACAGATAGAAGTGTATAGAGTAGCATGGTCGATGTACGAGTAGTCAGCCCATCTCGATGTAATAAGTAGGGACACGTCAGCTTAAGAATTGTCTTGCTTTAATGTGCACCATTCAGGGGATGATGCATAGTAGTAATTAATTACGGATTATGGTTAAGGAATTGTACATATAACCCCCTTGTGAACATCTACTGGGGCACTGGGAGACAGTGCAAGAGAGAAGGTCAGAGTTTGGATCACCGCTCAAACCAGGGGAGGAGTGTTTTTTGCCTTGGGAGGGGAGGAGCCTAAATCGGGCGTGTTCGAGGTGTGAGAGGATCGTGAAGTGAGGGAGAAGAAAAAGGGTTCTCAGGAGAATGCGTCTGAGAGTATCGAGCTCTGTGAAGAACGAGTCGTGAGGAGAGCCCGGTTCGGAGGGGAGAAAGACTCTGAGTGGAATGAGGGCTGAGAGAGCTAACTCGAGGGAGGAGAGCTCTGAGGAGATCATCCTGTTTTGCCTGCCTCTGCCCTGCGCCTGCCTTTGTCCCATGCCTGCTCATTGTCCCGCCCATCATCTCCTCATCCCTCCTCGTCGCCTGCTCGTGGCTGCTCCACACCCAACCCCCGCTATCACCAGAGCTGAGTCCCCTGGTTTTGTCCCCTTCCCATCTGTGATTGATTCCAGAGTGAGGCACCTTCAAGTTCTTGAGATTCATTTTTACCTCAATGTACATTATTAATTATAATATTGTGTACATTAACACAAAATTATAATATTGTGTATAATATATTAATTATAATATTTATTAATAATAAATAATTATTTATCAATTGCATTCCCTTACTTCCCTCACAAATCCCAATCCCTCCCAATCCAATATATATATATATATAGTAGATATATAGATATATTTTTGTATATTTATATGTCCACATATATATATATATACTATATATATATACTATATATATAATATATATATATATATAGATGTATTTTTGTATATATACATATACATATATACTGTATATACTCTGTCACGATTCCACCATTCCCAGGTTTGGTTTCCATTATATAATATATTTATTTTTTTGGTTCCCACCATTCCCATTCTTTTTATTTGTTTGTGGTTTGGGGAATAAACCCGTTGGTTTTACAAAAGCTTAAGGTTCTCGTGTCTCTCACAACTGGACGCGCGTAGTCAGCCATAATTTGGAACATCTCCACAGGAGTTAAAACCGTTCGGTACATCACGGGATTTCAACCTCCCACTGCAACGAGCTCGACGTTAGTTCAGCGGTGACGCAACATATATATATATTTTTAATATACATATCTATAATATATAATTTTTTAATGTACATATATGTATGTACATATATATATATTTATGTAGATATAGATATATATATATATGTAGATATATAGATATATTTTGTATATATATAATATATATATGTAGATATATATATATATATATATATATATATGTAGATATATAGATATATTTTTGTATATATATATACAGATATATTTATGTAGATATAGGTACAGTATATATATATATGTATAGATATATTTTTGTATATATATATTTATGTAGATTATAATATATTATATATAGATATATAGATATATTTTGATATATATATATATATTATATATATATATATATATATATAATATATATATACAGGTATATTTATGTAGATATATATATATATATATATCTACATAAATATATATATATATACAAAAATATATCTATACATATATATATATATCTATATCTACATAAATATACCTGTATATATATTAAAAAAATAAATAAAATATATATATATACAAAATATATCTATATATATATTATATATATATAATATATATATATATATATAAAAATATATCTATATATCTACATAATATATATGTATATACAAAAATAATATCTATATATCTACATATTAATATATATATATATATATATATATAATCTACATAAATATATATATATACAGTATATACAAAAATATATCTATATATATATATATATATATATATATATATATATATACAAAAATATATCTATATATATATACATATATATATATATATTCCATAATATATATATATATATATATATATATATACTAAAAATATATCATATATATATATATATATATATATATATATATATATCTATATCTACAAAATCTTCTTCTTCTTCTTTCGGCTTGCTCCCGCTAGGGGTCGCCACAGCGGATCATCCGTATGATCCGCATAGTGATTTGGCACATGTTTTACGCCGGATGCCCTCCTGACGCAACCCTGGTCGCCACAGGGATATGATACACCTATTTTAACCGGGTATACACCGGCCCAGTATACTGGTACTCATTCGCCGACCTCTGGAAGGATGACAGGCTGAGTAAACCCCCTGGTGTATTAATCTAGTGGCGAATGGGGCTTGAACTCAGGACTCTTGGATCCCAAGCCGCTGCCCTAACCACTGCCGCAACACCAGGCTTCTATATCTACATAAATATATATATACAAAATATATCTATACATACATATATATATATATAATATATACTGTATATTATATCTACATAAATATACCTGTATATATATATGTATACAAAAATATATCTATATATCTACATATATATACGTATATATCTATATCTACATATATATATATATATATACAAAAATATCTCTATATATCTACAATATATATATATCTCCATAATAATAATATACAAATATCTCCATAAATATATATATATAAACTATATATCTACATATATATATATATATATATATATATATATATATATCTACATAAATATATATATACAAAAATATATCTATACATATATATATATATGTATAGATATATTTTTGTATATATATATATATTTATGTAGATATAGATATATATATATATATATTATATAATATATGTAGATATAGTATCTACATATATATACGTATATATCTATATCTACATATTATTATATATATATATACAAAATATCTCTATATATCTACATATATATATATATATCTCCATAAATATTATATACAAAAATAATCTATATATCTACTATATAAATCTATATATCTACATATATATATATTATATATATATATATATCTATATCTACAAAATATATATATATATATACAAAAATATATCTATACATTATATATATAGTATAGATATATTTTTGTATATATATATTATGTAGTATATTATATATATATATATATATATATATATGTAGATATATAGATTATATATATAGATATATTTTATGTTATATATATATATTATATATATATATATATATATATATATTATATATATATTATTAGATATATAGATATTTTTGTTAGATATATAGATATATTTTTGTATATATCATATATATATATATATATATGTAGATATATTTTTGCATATATATATATAGATATATTTTTGTATATATATATATATATGTAGATATATATAGATATTTTTGTATATATAATATATGTAGCTATATAGATATATTTTTGTATATATATATATATATATATTATATATATAGTATAGATAATTTTTGTATATGTATATATATATATTATATAATATATGTAGATATATAGATATATTTGTATATATATATATATATATGTAGAATGTAGATATATAGATATATTTTTGTATATACTGTATATATATTTATGGAGATATAGATATATATATATATATATATATGTATATGTAGATATATAGATATATTTTGTATATACATATATATATAATATATATATATATGTAAATATTAATAGATACATTTTTGTATATATAATGTATTTTGTAATATATACAGTATATATATATATATATATATATATATATATATATATATATATATATATGTGCATAAAAATTTGTACATCTCACAATTGCAGTTTTTGCGGTTCCTCGTATAAACTATGCATGCAAAATATTTTATAAATCAAAGAATATTTCGAGGTCACCCTCTGTTGAAGTTTGCTTCGGCACCTGGATCCCCCTTCTTCAACAAGAGGTATTAGCTGTTCGGTGGTGGGGATGCACCCTTTATTTCTCGTTCAACAAAAATGAAATACAACTTCTTTCTCGAATTCATCCGAAAGAAAGAAATGATGAAATGTAAGAAATATCAAATACAGTATGTATCCAACGTATCAAATCACAATGCCACGAAAAATAATGATCCATGAGAGCGAGCAGCAGAAAACCATGTGGCAAGACAGCCTGAGCCACACTGAACTGAAATGGCAACCAACGGTGGGGCGGGGGTGGCAGGAGGGGTGGCAACACCAAGACAAAACACAGTTACAACTACAACTTTCATCAAACAGTACTTTATGCCTGTATATTATACACATTTATACAGGCACAAAAGATAATTTTTGATGGAAGTTGGAGCTGTGCCTGTGTTTTGGGTATATTATATCATGGTTATTATGGTAAAATTTCAACTCATGAGGGCGACCTCCAAATATTCTTGGAGTTCAAAAATATTTGGCACACATTGTTTCTATGAGGAATGGAACAAATTAGGGGGGGGTGACAGACACATATTTTAAACTTTCATTTTCAAGGTCCACCCGAATATATATATATATATATATATATATATATATATATATATATATATATATATATATATATATATTTGTTACGAATTCGCGCCCGCCGGCGTGCGAACGGCCACGTAACTCGAATCGCGGCACATCGCCCACCGGACGGACAATTCAGTTTTGACCCTCTCGGAACAACGCCGGGAACTAGTCACGGGTGGGGGTTTAACCTCACCACGATCGTGCCAATTGCCCACCCGCGCAGGATAGGGTTGCTCGCCAAATTCGACCTACCTAAGTACCTGCGCGATGGTCGACCGGGCGATCGTACCACGCCACAGGCCGACTCCGGACACGAACTGCTAAGCGGTCCGTTCCGTGCTACAGTGATAACCGAGCGTGTTATCGTCGGCCTTGACGGTTCCGATTAATTACCGGGCGTTTTAAACCCACTACGAACCCCTTACGTGATGCAAGATGGAAAGTCAATAAAAAGAAAGGACGAAGCGAAGCGGGAAAACAGTTCAACAAGCAAGCATTTTATTTACACACACAGACACAAAGCAAGCACGTATCCACAGCCATACAATTATGCAACAAAAGCAAATGCAGAGTTAAAACCGAATACGCGTACACACGGCAACACTTAAAACAATACCACTTGACGGACGGCGCCACACAAGCATTTATTCAAAAAGCAAAGGAAAAGGAAGGAGTCGCGACTTCCCTTCTCGTGGCTGGTGAGTCCCTCTCCCACGACCGTCAGCGTGGTCGCGCCTGGCCCCGACCTCTCTCGCGGCCGGCGAACCCTCTCCGGCACTCCTCGTCCGGACGCGCAGGTCCACCTCACTGGTGCTGCCGCGTCTCCCGTCCGTGCCTCCGTGACAGGCCGCTCGCCAAGCCGCGGGCGCAGGACCTCTTCCCCCTACAAAACAAGCAGACAGGAAGCCTCGAAAACCAGACTCTCGAACCAACTCGACAACCGAAGACGAACTCTCTCCAACTCGACCAACCGAAGACCAACTCTCCCGACTCTCGACCACTCAAGGTCCGTGCTGTCCGCCTTTTTGTAGCGCGGGGCTCCGCCCTTCGCCCCGCCCCATTTTCGGCCCCGCCTCCCTTCGAGCTTCTTGGAGAAGCCTCTCGAAGGGGGGCGTGCCTCTCGCTCTCCCTCCACCCCGCCCCGTGCGGGCCGGGGGAGTCAGTTTTTGGCTCAGGCCAGAGAATTATTCCCCCAAAAAGAGGCTCCCACCTTTTCTCACCTTTGACCCCCGGCTCGGATCGCACTTCCCCCCACACGAGCGCGGAGAATTTCGACGGAGAAAACAGGTGGGAAAACCCGCGCGTCCTCGCAGTTACTTCCTTGGCGCCTTTGTTTGCCATTCGGAAGCGGACGTAGTGGCGAAGATGTGGTAGCGTAGATGGTGGCGGTGGCGTGGTTGTAGTGTGGTTGGCGCTGTGATGGGGATGGCGTGGTTGTTGAGATGCTGTTTGTTGAAATAAAAGATAGAAAAGAAAAATGGCTAACGCAAAGCGTCGCAGCCCGGATGATCACATAAGTTCCCTCTATACAACGGGTTTGGGCTAACTACACATGTACCTACAGAGATATCTCACCTGAGGGCCCTTTATGGTGTAATGCGAATTTCCACAGCCGTAACAATATACATACATACATATATATATTATATTATATATTATACATATATTAACACAAGCCTGGTGTGGCGCAGTGGTTAGGGCAGCGGCTTGGGACCCAAAAAGTCCTGAGTTCAAGCCCCGTTGGGCCACTGAATATGTATACATATATATTGTGTATATGTATACATATATATGTGTGTATATGTATACATATATGTGTATGTATATACTGTATATATATATATACACATATATATGTATGTATGTGTATATATGTATATACCAAGTCGTATAACACCAGGGGGTCGACCCAGCCTGTCATCCTTCCGAGGTCGGCGAAATGAGTACCAGTGTACTGGGCCGGTGTATACCCCGGTTAAAATAGGTGTACCAGATCCCTGTGTCGTAAGAGGCGACCAGGGTTGCGTCAGGAAGGGCATCCGGTGTAAAACATGTGCCAAATCACTATGCGGATCATATGGATGATCCGCTGTGGCGACCCCTAACGGGAGCAGCCGAAAGAAGAAGAAGAAGATACATATATATACACATATATTTTTATATATACATATATATACAACAAATATATATATAATATATATATATATATATATATAATATATACATGTGGGTGTGTGTGTGTATATATTTCAGCCGCAGCTGATGATCACGGACTATGCAGGTAACAAATCCCATTTGAGTCTCTCAGCAACCGCTCGTTGGACACAAAGTCCGATCAGCGATAGCCAAGGATTCTCCGAAGAGACCTGGTACCATAGGAATTAAGTCTCCATCTCAGATCCCTGGTCAGAGTCCAAGTCTCACATCCGTAGAGCAAGACTGGAAGCACCAAGGACCTGAAGACTCAGACTTTCATCCTCCTGCATAGGTACCGACAGCACCACACCCCATGATCAAATGAAGCAATGACTCCCCAGGCCCGACCCAGACGTCTATTAACATCTGGCTCATCGACAGCAGAGACATGAATATCACTGTCAAGGAAAGTGAATCTTTCCGTGACCTCAACATCCTCACCACAAACAGGTACAGACAAG
>CM068960.1:6484195-6497584 GCA_035128595.1 Eptatretus atami
TTGTGTATGCCCCCCCCCTATGTCCCTTCCCTCCCTTCAAATGGCCCCACAGACCACTCTGCTCATGAGAAGGCCGAATGCCTCAATTCTATATTTGCTTTGTCTGAATGCCTCAACAATTCTTCCAAATATTTTGTCCCCAACCCCTCACTCTTTGTACCCACCCTTTCCAGTCACACCCAACTACTCCTGGATTCTGTGTCTTTTACACCTGAGAAGGTTTCTGGTCATCCTCAACTCTGATTCTGCAACTGCACCGAACGGCATCAGCTCACGTGTCCTAAAAACCTCCTCTTCTGCTCTTGCACTTTCTCTCTCTCTCTCTCTCTCTGCCCTTTTCACCATATAATTTGCCTGAGGCCATATTCCATCTCCTTGGAAGTTAGCCAACATCACTGCTTTTCAAAAAAAGGTGCAAAAATTGATTCCCTTAACTATAGACTTCTTACCTTTCGTCCAATCATCAGCAAAGTCATGGAATCCATCATCGCAGATGACATAAAATCGTTTCTTTTCTCAAATAACCTCATCTCAGATCATCAATTCGGATTCAGACCAGTTCACTCTACCTTGGACATGCTGCTTCGACTCTCCCAATAACGTGTGGAGGCCCTCAATATCAGACATGAGATCAGGCCATCTCTCTGGACATGTCTCGAGCTTTTGATACAGTCTGGCATCCTGCCTTGCTCTCCAAACTTTCTGTATATGGCATCCAAGGCCAACTCCACGCATGGATTATTGACTTCCTCTACTCTCGTAACCAATGTGTGGCTCTCAAAGGAACCCTTTCATCTCCTCTCCCTGTCGAGGCTTGAGTACCCCAAGGCAGTGTTCTGGGTCCAGTCCTATTCCAAATGTTCAGCAATGATCTCTCTGACTCTGCAAAATCCTCTTCATCTCTTTGCTGATGACTCCACCTTCTGCCGTGACATCCTCATCCTTCAAAAAGACATGCAGCAGCTTCTTCCCTCTCCTCAGACCTTGACAGTATCACAAAATGGTCAAATACTTGGAATATGTCTTTTTGACCCTGAGGAATCCTCTCTCTCTCTCTCTCTCTCTCTCTCTCTCTCTCTCTCTCTCTCTCTCTCACAGCAAAACTTCCCATCTACTTTCTTAGCAACCCTTTCAAAGAAGTTTAGTCACTCAAGCTCTTGGGTCTCACTCTCAGTCATGATCTCTGATGGGAAACTACATTTCCAAGCTTGTCTCCAAAGCGAGTCACTGATTGGGCATCCTCCGTTGTACAAAGTCCTTCCTTGGCACGCCTGAATTCCTATCCACCAACAAGGCTTTCATCCGCAGCCCATGTTAGTAGACAGAAGCCCATGTACAGACAGACGGTAAAAAAATACCACGAGAGAAAATAAATAAATAAATGAATAAAGGAATCCTTTTGTTGTTGCACTGGTGGAAAGAGCTCAAAATGGGAGGTTCAATCAGGAATGTCTTAAGTTGCAACTGTATGCACCTGGCACTTTAATAAAAGAAGAGTAAAATGAGTTTAACAATCAAACACAAGACCAAATACTGCATGGGAGTCATCAGGAGGAACCTGGAGGGGATTCGGGTTTCAGCTTCTACTCCGCAACCCTTAAATCCATCCAGGCACAGCCAAATGAGCCTAACAGAAACTTTTCTACAAGAATTCACTTCGAGACATTTGTTTGGGTAAACAAACTTATTGATTTATTTAAAAATCTCCACCATCTCCACTTTATATGATGCACAACTTTGTTGTTTTTATAGTGTTAATAGTTTTCACGTAGGTTTGGATTAATTTGAAGCAACTTTTACTTGAATAATTTTTCTCTCCGAGGAGCGTTTCCGTGTTTCAGCAGTCCAGACAGACGACATTAGCCTATTATATAACGTCATTCTATACATGTACAAGGGGAAAAGAATAGTTGAAGACAAGTTTGGGCCCATTAAGGAAAAGCACAGAGATTGTTTCGTGATGAAAGTGAGAGGGCAGGATTATTAAATCATTATTTTGCTTCAACATTTGCAAAACAACACCGGGCGTAGCGGCGTGCGCCTGTAATCCGGCTACTCGGAGGCTTGGGTTGGAGGATCGCTTGAGGACGGGAGCTCTGCGCTGGGCCGTGCTATGAGAGGGTGTAGGGCATCCCGGAATCATGGCGAAACCCAATCCTTATCCCTGTGTCGTAAGAGGCGACCAGGGTTGTGTCAGGAAGGGCATCCGGCGTAAAACCTGTGCCAAATCAGTATGCGGATCATAACGGATGATCCGCTGTGGCGACCCCCTAACGGGAGCTGCCGAAAGACGAACAACAACAACATTTGCAAAACAACAGTCAGGGGATATACCGTTTGCTGAGTTAATCAATCTCAGAGACGACGAAAGGCTTTTGGAGTAGCTCCTGTTTTTTTATGGGTAGTTCGCCCATCACAAGCCCTTAAGGCCACTCAAAGGTGGGGGCTACAATATGAGTGGATGAAGGAAAGAAACAGCGAGGTAAGCGAAGGGAAGATGAAGCTCCGGGGAAAGATACTATGCATCTAACAGTAATTGAAGGAGGTGGTTGAGCAGGTAACCAAGGTGTTAACGGATATCTTAAACAGGTCATTGGAGTCAGGACAGATACCGGAGGATTGGAAAGTAGCAAATGTAACACCATTACTTTGGAAAGATAGAGAAATAATTTGGGGACCTTTTGACCTGTTAGTTTGACTTCAGTTTTGTTGGAGACATTATTTAGGTTTTCAACAATGATTATTTAGGTTTATTATTTAGGCTTAAACGATGCGGATCCGTTTAAATAGATGTTTTTTTAAAACGAATTGAAAAGAGTCAATGCAGATGTACCTAAGGAAGGTCATATTCACCAAATTGATTGGAGTTCTTTGAAGCAGTTTCTACCTGGGTGGATGAGGGAAGTGCAGTGGATGTAGTAGTGTATCTTGACTTTCAGAAGTCATTTGATGATGTACCACGTCGGAGGTTGTTCTACAAGGTTAGGGCTTGTGGAGTGGCTTACAGAATAGCTAACTGGATTGGAAGCTGGCTTCGTGGTCGGAAGTACAGAGTGGTTGTGAGTGGGAGTATGTTGACTCTGAGGTTGTAAGTCGTGGGGTACCTCAGAGATCAGTAATGCCATTATTATGGTTCCTGGAGGGAGGCATTAAGTGTTTAGTCTTGGTGTCAGTGGTGTCCCGCTTTTTGGAGAAGAAAATAACAAAACGTTTGTTTTCATTATCTTCTGTCATGATGGGGCAGAATTTCAAGTGCTACCAGTTGGCTAATATCATGAGTTGGCTATACCGGGTACCATCAGCGATATCCTATCGCAGCCCTCTAGTTATTTATAATTAACCTCACGATTTGGAGGATGGCGTTAAGAGTAGGCTTTCCAAATTTTTCAGATGACACAAAACTTGAGGGTAAGATAGATGGCAGATAGAGGTGTGATCCGATTCAGGAAAGTCTAAGTACTTTCATAGATTTGGCAAAAGATTTACAGATGTAATTTCACATCAATAAATGTAAGGTGCTGCGGTTGGGTAGGAATAATGAAAATATGGATTACGTGATGCAAGAGGCAATATTGGATCATGTAAAGCAGAAAGATCGAGGAGTGTTAATAGATATTGGGGGGGGAAAAGCAGCCAACACAGTCACAGATAACTACAGGTAAAGCTAATAGGGTTTCAGATTGCATTCACAGTGGGAGGGGAAGGTGGGGATCTAAACCTCCCAGACTCAGATCGGACACTCCAACCATTACGCGACCAAATCAGGTGACTACCCTTGTAGATGGTACATGATGGCAAGCAACAACAAAATAGGAATATCAACAGATATTTAAACAACAAATATATTCATTTCCACTGAGACAATAATGCGTGGAAATGAAGAGCTTGGTGTTGAGGTTTGCAGGTCACTGATTGTTGACAAAACTCAGGCTGAGCCATTTTCTCTTGTGACATCCTGATAATTGGAAATTGCTTGAATGTTTTAAACTGCCATTGCAACCTGATGTCTCCTTTCCCACTGCAAAAGCAGGTTTGCAGGATGGCCTGGTGGTACGCACACTCCCCTCTAAACTGTCTAACCTGGGTTCGAATCCCGACCCAGTTATAAACTATCATCCTGGTGATTCATGAATGTGGGTGTGCCATCCCTCAGATAGACGTTACATCGGAGCCACATCTGTCAGTATTCATTGGTGGCCGTTAAAGATCCCTGTGGTGTCCTTGGCGAAGAGTCTGTGAGCCATCAGTGGCACAATGAACAAATTCCTAATTCCTGCCCTGACCCTGATCCATTAAGGCACAGCTGCACCCTCAGCCAATGAAGCTACCCCGCAGCCTTGTGCTGCATACAGAAGAATAAGACTATGAAAGCGTTTTTCGATGTTATCAAGATGTTTTAGATGTTATGTTCTCGACTATGTACAAACTGCTGAATACATACTCTCTTGCAACTAACGATGTACAAAATGCACCCAAAGAATGAAGACTCGATGAACATTTTCCAGAAGCGAGCGTCAAACTGTTCATGTATATTTATGTGAAACCAATAGGAATCGAACATTGCTGATGAGTACATATTTGACTTCAAGCTGGTTTGTAAACTCTACATATGGAGTTAAACAAAAGGTACCTTCAAATTCCAAAGGAACAAGGAAGATGACATCAAATATCATGATGTTAGAGGATGGGAGGTTGGGATGTATAATGTATAGTAAGAGTATAACATACTGGTCCAAGTTCATACTCTTCTAACCTGCTAGATCAACCACATGTAGTGTTGCTTCAGCAGTAGTTGTATAACTCGTATGTCTCCGATGAGTTAAACCACTCACACGTCCTGATGTACCTTGTTACAAAACAGGTGAGACACTTGTCAAACAAACACGCTTCAATCGGAATAATTTATATCATAACCCTTTTCATATTCCGGCTTGTAAACGAAATAAGAAAAGTTTTTTTTTTTTTTTTTTTAAAGATACCTGTTATAACTACCAAAGTTCTTTTTTTCAATGTTCTGTAGGATGCAGCATCTTCAAGTTTATAGAGCATTAAAAGCTGAGTAAATGATGGTAATTTCTTGTTGTGAGAACTCCAGTGCGACGGTAAGTAGCTGGAGACCATCACCGAGTTATGTGGGTTTGGCGAAGTTACTGCGATTCCGTACATGGAATTCTGCTCTGGGGTGGCGCAGCTTATGTACCAGAGATTAACGTGTGAATTGTTGGGACGTATTGGAGATTGTGGGTCTGTATGATTACTTTCAGTCGACGTCTTGTAGTGAGCTGATGTTGGTATGTACATCGATGCATACAAACATGCCTTTGTACGCTCTGCGAGCATGTATGGATATAGTATTAAAAGTGTTGAATAAGGGGTGTTATGTGATTTATTGGTTTTATAAGTGCATTGAACTGTCTTCAGTCCATGTCTTTCATGCTGGTTATTTTGTCACTGTATGGAGACGAGATGTGCAAATTTGCCTCCATATTGATTTCCTTGTGGACAGAAGTTGATGTAGTATGTCTGCCCAATTTAAGGAGAGGCATATAAGATAATTGCCTGGAGATACGGCACCTTGTCTCCTACTGGGCACCCCCACCCCCTGTCACTGTGATAAGGAACAAAGGATTTTGGTCTTCAGCCAGGCTAGTGTTGGTGAAGAAGAAGTTTAAGGAGGAGTTGGCGTCATGGAGTGACAAAATATGTGTCAGGTCAGATCTGATCTGTGACTTGCTCTAGGTACCATGTAAAGATGTACTAATCTGTTCTATCGTCGGGTTGTCGGTGATTAAACAGTCTCCCCCACCAGGTTTCTTGGTGAGGAGGGTGTATGATATGGACACCCAGCGGGATTAAAAACAAAACCTGTCATTGGGCGGAGGAGCTCCTTGTAAGTCAACGGCCATCCATATCTATTGTCCAACTGTGTCTGCGGACGTCGTCCTGCTGTTGGGTTGCTTCTTCTTTGGAGGTTGGTGGTAGGATTTGCTGCCCTGGATTTGCGGCCACCGTAAAACCATTCTTTCCACAAAACATACTAAAAGCACAAAGAAATCTGAAAACCCACTTCGTGGGAGTACTTCCTGTGCAGCTTCCCTTCGCAGGGCAGCTCACCGGATGACGGATTTGGGGCAAAGCCTTCGGGACCACCAATCTTTGATTATAGGAGGAAAACCATGGGATAACCTTCCCGGGTCAGATTGCGGTAGTATGTATCGGGGTGAGCTGAGGTGTCGTCCGCCCAGACAAGCGTCCTCTGTGGGTTAACCTGAGCGCGGGCCCTTCGGGTGGGTGCCTGGAATGTCCTATCCCGAAGAGAGGATGATCACCTGTCTTTGTTATCATCTGAGCTCAAGCGTTTGGACATCGGTATTGCAGCACTCTCTGATGTTCGGAGACCGGATTGCGGCGGGATCATGTGGTTGTGTTACACCTACTCTTGGTCTGGTCGCTCTGATGGTTAACCATTCCCAAGGAGTTGCTGTAGCTGTGTCCAATAAGCTGACTCCAATGATAATTGAGGTAGCACCAGTAAACGAGTGTATTATGAGACTAAGGATTCGTCACTCATTAGGTGTCATTTCCCTGGTCTCTGAAGATGCTCCGACTGAGAGGCGAGTGATCTCACCATGAAGGACGCATTCTATCGCCACGCTCGAGTCTGTGGTTGATCAGTGCTCCAGGCAAGATACTCTTCTAGTCTTGGGGCATTTCATATGCATCGACTGCAACTGATAGGATGGTTATGAGACTTGCGTTAGTCCCTATGGGTCTGTTACTGTGAACCTGACTAGCACTAAGTCCTTGACTTTGCACGAAGTCATGGACTTCGGGTGGCTGGTTCATGGTTTCAGCACCCACAGACTCATCGTTGGACTTGGTATTCCAACGCTGGTGGTGTGGCAAAAGAGATTGACCACGTGCTCGTTGATGGTCGCTGGAGGATGATCCAGAACTGCAGGGTCTACCGGAGTGCTCATTTCCTCAATACTGACCACAAGCTTGTTGTAGCAACTCTGAAGTTGCAACTTAAATCTGTGAGAATGGTACCATCCCAGCCTAGGCTGGAAGTTGGCAAGTTCAAGGATGAGAGGGCAGCTAAGGAGTTTGCGAACAGGCTGAGTGGAGATTTGGGGGTTTTCGGTAAAACCTGAAGAGTTGTGGAGTGCCTTCAGGACCACCGTACTTGATGTTGCTAATGGATGCCTTGGAACTCACCGTAGGGTGAAGAAGAATTTTGTGTCTCAAGGGACACTGGGTACCATTGACCAGAGTCGCAGGGGCAGCTGAATGCAGAGCTGAGCTGTTCAGGGAGCTGAGGTGTAAAACTGTACGTGCACTAAGGTGAACAAGGAGGCCTATGGGCGAGGAATCTGTGAGGGGATAGAGCATCACCTGTGGTCAAGTGATTCTCGTTCTGCTTACAGGGAATTTGTGCATTGTGTTCATCCAAGCCCATCCCTTGGTGTACTGCAGTTAGAGCAGAGGGTGAAGGCTCTTAACAGAGGAGTCCGAAGTGAAGTCCCGCTGGGCCAGTTACTTTGAGCGGTTGTACCAGGCTGATCCACCAGCTGTCGAGTTGGATGTCAGGGGTGTTACAACCACCGTTGCTGACCCTCCAATAAACTGTGGTCGACCTTCGTTTGTGGAACACAATGTTGTGGTGAACCGGTTGAATTGGCTGAAAGCCCCTGGGATCTGTGGCATCCATGCTGTAGTTCTCAAGGCTGGTGGAAATGCTGTACTCGTGTCGTTACATGCAGTTATGTGCTCTGCCTGGAACACAGGCATCATCTCAACTGACTGGAAGAGGGGGCCTTGTTGTCCTTCTCTGGAAAGGGAAGGGTGATCGCCAGGATTGCAACAACGACCAAGGGGTGACGTTGATCTCAGTGCCGGGCAAGGTCTTTGCTCGGATAATTCTTGATAGGGTTCACCATCATCTGCTTGAGCACCAGCGTCCAGAACAGTCAGGCTTTACACCAAAGAGGTCAACGATTGACCGTATCCTTGCTCTTCGGGTCCTCACCGAATGCAGATGAGAGTTTCGGCAGGGGCTGCTTGCAGCTTATGTTGATCTCTGTAAAGCGTTTGATTCAGTGAATTGGGATGCCCTCTGGAGGATGCTTGGTCTTCGTGGGTGCCACCAAAACTGATCGATCTGATGTCTGAACTTACTCTGGTACTGAGAGTACTGTGAGATGTGGTGGTACCATCTCTGACTTATTTCCAGTTGTTACTGGGGTTCGTCAAGGTGTGTACTGGCCCCCATACTTTTCAGCACTTGTATAGACTTGATTTTGGGGAGGATGTCGGAGAGATCAAGCTGCGGTGCATCATTTGGGAATGTCGTCAAGGTCTCTGACCTTGATTTTGCAGATGATGCAGTCATCTTTGCGGAGACTCTGGAGATCCTTTTGGGGGACCTCGAGGTGCTGAATGACGAGTCAGAGCCGCTGGGATTATGGGTTTCCTGGGTCAAAACTAAGATGCAAGCTTTCAGTGACATCTTGGATGCTTCTATCTTGTCTGTGCCTGTTTGTGGTGAGGATGTTGAGGTCGTGGAGAGATGCACTTACCTTGGCAGTGATATTCATGTTTTTGCTGGCTGTATACATTGTCAAGGCTTATATGAGAGCTAACACACAATGCATAGCAAGGGGGCATGAGACAAGAGGGGTGGGAGAGGGAAGGACACAACAATTGAAAACAGAGATATTAGGAGATCTGTGGAAGGGAGAGGGATAGGTGGGGAACACGAATTATACAAGATGGACACTACCGGGACTTTCAGGAAGGAAAGCAGGGAATTTGAAGGAGGTGGGTTTAGGGTGGATTAACAGGGGTAAGAAAAGATCGAGGTTTTGGATAGGGGAAGAATACCACCAGTACTTCCTGTCAAATAATGTGGCCATCGTTATGCCACATTAATATGATGAAGAAGGATCAACCCAGCAAGGTGGTTTGGGGAGGGGGGAACTCCCGAGGTGTCCGATTATGTCCTTCAAAGCAACTCATCAACAAGCTAAATTTGAGGCTACCAGACTCAAGTGAGCCATTTCTGCTCAGACCCATGCTCCTGTCATTGGTGTTGGAGTTGTTCTTTTGCAGAAACATGAGGGTAAACTCTTCCCTGTGAGTTTATCGACCAAGAAGATTATGAATCAAAAGAGCTACTCATCCACGGAGATGGTAGGATTTACTATTTGTGGTGTATTAAGAGATTTATGCAATAACTCTATGGGATTGAATTTGTCTTGCAAACTGATAATGAGTCATTGGTGTACATAGATAAAGCAAACATAGAATCTTTAGTGGAGTTGGGGTTCAAAACCATCACCTTAATATATAACTAATCAACGGGAGGAATAATGTTGGTGTACATTACTTGAGCAGGGTTGTTTAATCATGATTTCCCATTTGAAAATGTTGATGATTGAATAGCTGCTGCTTTTCCCTGATATTAGTTAATGGTTTTAATAAGGAATTTGTGCAGTTGGAAAATTCCAATTTTTTTAAAATCGGGCAATTCTTAAAAAATTGAGAATCGATTCCGATTCTGAACTGCTGTCTCGATTCCGAAAGGAATCGATTCCAATTCTTCATCAAAATGTAATCAATTCGTCCTTGTCAATCATCAAACCGGTGCAACTAGTTCCATCCGAATCCGTCGACAACAAACGGGTGAAAAACATAACCTCCATCCATCTTCGGTGGCGGAGAGAATAAAGAGAAATAACATTAGCGTAAAATTTATGTTCATGAGAAATAAAGACAGTGGCATGATTTATCTATAACTAGATGACCCGTGAACATGTTGGGTTCCCGTTGTGACAGCGGTTGATAAAAAAAATCATTTTACAAAAAGAAAAAAAGATAGCTCCAGCGAACTATATACCGCTGAGGTTGTTTGCTTTGATCAAATTCTCCCGAAGAGTACTTGACTGAATCAGGAATTGATTTTTTAATAATTCTTTCGTTGCCCGATTTGAACCTAACTTGATACTGCACACGCAGGAGAATGGTGAGTAAGGTGGCCCTAAATTTTTTGCTCTATTGTGTACCGTTTTAGCTGTATTTCAGGAACATACATACATACATACAAACATACATACATACATACATACAAGATGAGAGTTTTAGTAATGTATAGATAGATAGATAGAAAGAAGATAGATAATAAACTAGCAGAGCATAACCGTTGCTTCGATGATGGACCAATTGGTCATCGTATTTTCCAAAAAATTTGGGTGAGACGGAGATGTAAAGGAAGACAAATTTACCCATGCAAAGAGTGCTTTATCCTCTCGCCCCCCACCCCCCTCCCCATCCCCATCCTCACCTCCCGCTCTCGCCCTCTTCCCTTTGCCCCCCGTTCGTCCTGATATCCCTTCCCACTGGAAATGTCTCCAATACAATGACAGGCTTTGATAGGCCCCTCCGTTTTTGTTTTTTTTGGGGGGAGTGGGGGGGGGGCAGGAAGGAGGACAAATTTACCCGTGTGAAGAGTGCTTTAACCTCAGCGTTGCCCAGGTAAAAAATAAAATAGTAATACCCTCTGCCGCCACCACCAGGTGGTGCCACACGGTACACATTTCCATCGAGAATTCACAGCCCCCCCTGCCCTCCACACCCCCATGTGAGGCAGAGGCCACATAGCCCATGCTACCCCGCATACAAAGTTGTATTTGTACCCCGAGTTGGGAGCTTGTGGCTTTCTTTCTTTCTTTGTTCCTTATACACAGCCACATATTTTAAGTTACAGAGAGAGAGACAATTATACACATAGATAGATATAAAAATGTCCAAGTGGTCTGAAGCTCCAAATGGTCAAGGGTCTAAGCTGTCTAATCTGTCTGTAGAGTGCAAGGAGTCTAAATGGTGTTTAATTGTTTAAGGTTGAAGTGGTCTAAAAGGACTTAAGCGGTGCAAAGGTCTAAAGGTTCTTGTGGTCAAAAGGGTGAAGGGATCTCAAGGTGTCTAATCTGTTGAAAGGATCTGAAATGTAAAAGGGGTCTTAAGGGTCTTAAAGGTAAAAGAGTCTTTGGAGTTTTGTGGGTCTTTTGAGTCCTCGGGGTTTTTTGGGTTCTCAGGGCCTTATGGGTCTTTTGGGTTCTCAGGGTCTTATGGGCCTTCTGGGTCCTCGGGGTCTTTTGGGTCTTTCGCAGTGTTTGGGGTCTTAAAGGATCTTCAATGGTCAAAGGGGTTTCAGCAGTCTAAATGTACAAAAAGTACATTCCAATAGTACGTAATTAATAGATGTACATGTGAAGTCAGGGTGCAACTGACATTCAAACAGTACATAATTAATAGACATATATTCACACGGCTTCATGGAGGGACTGACCGGGTTTTTCGTTTTTATAAACTGAATATAAATTTATTTGTAATTGTGTGTAAAGAGAAATGTGGATAAGTAACACCTTGAAGCCAAAGGAAATTTGGAACTTGTAATACCCTCTACCAACACGACCAAGTGACGCTACACGGTACACATTTACAAAGAGAGTGTACAGTTGTACACCCCCCCCACCCACCCCCACACCACTCCCCACACCCCCATGTGAGGGCGCAGCCACATAGCCGATGTTACCCCCAACACAAAGTTGTATTTGTACCCCGAGTTTGGAGTTTCAGACCTAAAAGATGTGGCTGTGCATAAGGAACAAAGACAGAGACAGAGACAGAGTGCTTTATCCTCAGCGTTGCCCAGGTAAAAATGAAATGGTAATACCCTAACCTAACCCGAACCCTCTGCCACCACCACCACCAGGTGGTGCTACACGATACCCATTCTAACCTAGAAGATGTGGCTGTGCATAGGAGACAGAGACAGAGATGGAGGTGTTTATATAGAGTGTCTATAGAAAGTCCAATTTTCACCTTTTGTTGCCTTATAGCCTGGAATTAAATTGCAATTAATAGATTTTTCAATTTATTGACACATCGTAACCACAACTTCCAAGAGAAAAATAAATTCTACAAATTTCAGAAAATTAATTAATAAGCTAAAATGAGCTAAGATCCTCGTCCTCTTAATGATGACGTCATAAAAACGAATATGATGTCATTGTGATGTATCAGGTTTGCGATAAATTATCTGTGCTAATGCCCGGCTTGATTCCCGCAAACAAAATTCAAACAGCTTGCCTAGTTTCGGAGATAATGGCATTGGCGATTTCATTAGCGGCGATATTATGACGTCAACTTTTTTTCTAGGAAGAATTTCCAAAATCGGAGATGGTTACTGCTGCGCGTGGGCTTTCTGCATATACATGGCAAGTTTCACGAAGATCGATGAAAACTCTGGGTTGTGAAACAAAAAATGTCAAAAAATAGGAATCACGTCATAAAAATTGATATGACGTCATAGTGATGTATCATATGTGCGGTAATTCATCTCTGCTAATGCCCGTTCGATTCCCGCAAACAGAATTCAAAAAGTTGCCTAGTTTCGGAGATATTTTTTTAGGCGATTTCCGTTAGCGGAGATATTTTGACGTCATAAGTTTTTTTTCTAGGAGGAATTTTCAAAATCGGAGATGGTTACTTGTCTGTGCAGGGTGCTTCTACATATAAATGCCAAGTTTCAGGAAGTTTCGATGAAAACTGTAGGCTGTGAAACAAAAAGTCCACAAGAAGAAGATGAAGAACAACAACGTGAGTAAGACTTAGAGATCCTCCACGAGGATCTAAAAATTACAAAACTAGAATATCTTGGTTGGATTAGTGTCCTCCCCCTCATAATATCAATTGTAAAATTAGCTCAGGTGTCACCAATCACGTTCAAAATCACACACCAAGCTAATCGGATTCCACCTGTGTTCAATTTTGTAGTGATTCTAATTATTTAGAATAAAATCAGCTGTTCCTGTAGGTTTCCTCTGTTGAGTGGTGCATTTCACAGCAAAGACTCAACCATGAGCCCAAAGGAGCTTACAAAGACTCTAGGATAAAGTTGTGGAAAGGCACACATCAGGAATGGGTCAAAAATATTTCAAAGGCCTTGAATATCCCTTGGAGCACAGTCAAGACTATCATTAAGAAGTGGAAGGTGTATGGTACCACCAAGACCTTGCTTGCCTGGATCAGGCCGTCTCTCCAAACTTGATGCCCAAGCAAGGAGGAGACTGATCAGAAGGGCCACCAAGAGGCCAATGGCAACTTTGAAAGGGCTACAGGCCTTTATGGCAAAGACTGATCACTGTGTGCATCTGACAACAATATCCCAAGCACTCCACAAGTCTGGCCTCTATGGTCGGGTGGCAAAAAAGAAGCCATTACTCAAAAATCCCACCTTGAGCCCATTTGAGGTATGCAAAAACTCACTCTGGAGATTCTGAAGCCATGTGGCAAAAAGTTTTGTGGTCTGACAAAACCAAAATGGAA
>CM068960.1:6497609-6516111 GCA_035128595.1 Eptatretus atami
GTATTTTTGCTCCATCCATTTTCCCTTGCTCTCCTGACAAAGTGCCACGTCCTGCTGATGAGAAACATCCCCATAAACACGAATGCCTTGCCAACACCATATTCAACAAGGCAGGATGTGTTCCGTTGGGTGATGTGCGATGGTTGGGTTTGTGCCAAACGTAACGTTTTGCATTTTCGGTCCAAAACGTTCCATTTTGTTTTGTCAGACGCCATAACTTTTTGCCACATGGCTTCAGAATCTCCAGAGTGAGTTTTTGCATACCTCAAATGGCTCAAGGTGATTTTTTGAGTAATGGCTTTTTTTTGCACCATCGACCATAGAGCCAGACTTGTGGAGTGCTTGGGATACTTGTTGTCACATGCACACCAGTGATTCAGTCCTTTGCCATAAAGGCTGGTAGCCCTTTGCAAAGTTGCCATTGGCGCTCTTGGTGGCCCTTCTGATCAGTCTCCTCCTTGCTTGGGCATCAAGTTTGGAGAAGACGGCCTGATCCAGGCAAGCAAGGTCTTGGTGGTACATACACCTTCCACTTCTTAATGATAGTCCTTGACTGTGCTCACAAGGGATATTCAAGGCTTTGAAATATTTTTTGACCGCATTCCTTGATCTGTGGGCTTTCCACAACTTTACCTGGAGGTCTTTGAAAGCTCTTTTGGGCTCATGGTTGAGTTTTGCCTGTGAAATGCACACCCCAGCAGAGGAAACTACAGGAACATGCTGAATTTTATTCTGAATAATCAGAATCACTACATTGAAGCACAGGATGGATCCGATTCGCTTTGGTGTGTGATTGACGTGGATTGGTGACATATCAGCTAATTTACAATGATATTATACAGGGGGGAGGACACTAATCAACCAAGATATTCCTAGTTTATGTAATTTTAGATACCTCGTGGAGGATCTCTAAGTCTTACTTCACGTTGTTGTTTCTTTTATCTTCTTCTGTGGACCTTTTTGGTTTCACAGCCTACCAGTTTTTATCGAAACTTCCTGAACTTGGCATTTATATGTAGAAACAGCCTGCCGCGAAAGTAACAATCTCCGATTTGAAAATTCATCCTAGAAAAAAAACTTATGACGTCAAAATTTCTCCGCTAACGGAATCTCGCCTAAAAATTATATCGAAACTAGGCAAGCTTATTGATTCTGTTTGCGGGAATCGAACAGGGCATTAGCAGAGATTAATTACGCACATATGATAACATCACTATGACTCATATCAATTTTATGACGTCATTCCTATTTTTGACATTTTTTTTGTTTCAAACCTAGAGTTTTCATGTATCTACGTGAAACTGCCATGTATATGCAGAAAGCCCTACGCGCAGCAAGTAACATCTCCGATATTGGAAATTCTTCCACGCTAGAAAAAAAAGTTGACGTCATAATATCGCCGTAATGGAAATCGCCAAAACCATTATCGTTCGCGAACTAGGGAAGCTGTTTGAATTTTGTATGCGGGAATCAAGCCGGCATTAGGAACAAGATAATTTATCGCAACCTGAATACATCACAATGACATCATATTTGTTTTTATGACGTCATCATGTAAAGAAGGACGAGGATCTTAGCTCATTTTAGCTTATTAATTAATTTCCTGAAATTTGTAGAATTTATTTTCTCTTCGGAAGTTGTGGTTACGATGTGTCAATAAAACTTGAAAAGTTTTGGATTTAATGCAATTAATTCCAGGCTATAAGGCAAACAAAAGGTGAAAATTGGGACTTTCTATAGGACACTCTATATAACGCCGTCCATCTTCTGTGCTCTGTCTCCTATGCACAGCCACATCTTCCTAGTTAGAATGGGTAATCGTGTAGCACCACCTGGTGTGGTGTGCAAGAGGTTTCGGGTTAGGTAGGGTATTAACCGATTTCATTTTTACCTGGGCAACGCTGAGAAAAAGCACTCTGTCTCTGTCTTTGGTCCTTATTGACAGCCACATCTTTAGGTCTGAAACTCCAAACTCGGGGTAGCAATACAACTTTGTGGTTGGGGGTAACATCGGCTACGTGGCTGCGCCCTCACATGGGGGTGTGGGGAGTGGTGTGGGGGTGGGTGGGGGGGGTGTACAACTGTCCTCTCTTTGTAAATGTGTACTGTAGCGGTCACTTGGTCGTGTTGGTAGAAGGGTATTACAAGTTCCAAATTTTCCTTTGGCTTCAAGGGTGTTACTTATCCACATTTATCTTCACACACATTACAATAAATTTATATTCAAGTTTATAAAAACGAAAAACCCGGTCAGTCCGTCCATGAAGCCGTGTGACTATCATGTCTCAATTATTATGTACTGTTATGAAGCGTCATTGCAACCCTGACTTCACATGTTACATTCTATTAATTACGTACTATTGGAATGTACTTTCTTTTTGTACATTTAGACTGCTGAAAACCCCCTTTGACCGTTGAAGATCCTTTAAGAACCCAACACTGCGAAGACCCAAAAGACCCCGAGGACACAGAAGGCCATAAGACCTGAGAACCCAAAAAGACATTTAAGGCCCTGAGAACCCAAAAACCCCGGGACTCCAAAGACCACAAAACTCAAAGAACTTTTTACCTTTAAGACCTTAAGACCCTTTTACATTTCAGATCCTTTCAACAGATTAGAGACACCTTGAGATCCCTTCACCCTTTGGACCTCACATCCGCGCCCCTCCACTAAGAAACCTTTAGACCTTTGCACCGCTTAAGTCGCTTTAGACGCACTTCAATCCTTAAACATTAACACCATTTAGACTCCCTTGCACTCTTGTCAGATTAGAACAGCTTAGACACTTGACCCATTTGGAGCTTGCAGACACTTGACAATATTTATATCTATCTATGTGTATAATTGTCTCTGTCTGCTGTAAACTTAAAATATGTGGTGTGTATAAGAACAAAAAGAAAGAAAGAAAGCCACAAGCTCCCAACTCGGGGTAACAAATACAACTTTGTATGCGGGTAGCAATGGGCTATGTGGCTCTCTGCCTCAGCATGGGGTGTGGAGGGCAGGGGGGGCTGTGAATTCTCGATGGTAAAATGTGTACCGTGTGGGCACACCTGGTGGTGGCGGCAGAGGGTAATTACTATTTCATTTTTTACGCGTGGGCAACGCTGAGTTAAAGCACTCTTACACACGGGTACTTTGTCCTCCTTCCTGCCCCTCCCCTCGCCACTCCCCCCAAAAAAACAAAACGGAGGGGCCTATCAAAGCCTGTCATTGTGTTGGAGACATTTCCAGTGGGAAGGATATCAAGGACGAACGGGGGCAAAGGAAGAGGGCGAGAGCGGGAGGTGAGGACGGGGAATGGGGAGGGGAGTGGGGGGCGAGGGGATAAAGCACTCTTTGCAATGGGCTTAAATTTGTCTTCCTTTACATCTCCGTCTCACCCAAATTTTTTGCAATTAACGATACCAATTGGTCGCATCATCGAAAGCAACGGTTTATGCTCTGCTAGTTTATTAATCTATCTTCTATCTATCTATCTATACATTCTAAAACTTCTCATCTTGTAATATATGTATGTATGTTTGTATGTAATGGTAATGTATGTTCCTGAAATACAGCTAAAAAGGTAACACAATAGAGCAAAAATTTTAGGCACCTTACTCAGCCATTCTCCTGGGTGTGCAGTATCAAGTTAGGTCAATTCGGGCAACGTAAAGAAATATTAAAAACATCAATTCCTGATTCAGTCAAGTACTCTTCGGGAGAATTTGATCACTGAAACAACCTCAGCGTAAATATAGTCCGCTGAGCTATCTTTTTTCTTTTTGTAAAATATTTTTTTTTATCAAAACGCTGTCACAACGGGAATCCCAACTGTTCAATACGGCATCTAGTTTATAGAATAAAATGCCACTGTCTTTAATTTCTCATGAACATAAATTTTTATGCTAAGTTATTTCTGCTTTATTTCTCTCCGCCACCAAAGATGGATGGAAGTTATGTTTTTCACCCGTATTGTTGTCGAACGGATTCGATGGAACTAGTTGCAACGGTTTGATGATTTACAAGGACGAATTGATTACTTTTGGATGAAGAATTGAATGATTCCTTTTCGGAATCAGAGACAGCAGTTCAGATCGGAAATGCGAGTTCTCAAATTTTAAAGATCCGCCCGATTTAAAAACAATTGCAATTTTCCAAATCCACAAATTCCTTATTAAAACCCAATTAACTAATATCAGGGAAAAGCAGCAGCTATTTCAATTCATCAAACATTTTCAAATGGGAAATCAGATTTAAACAACCCCTGCTGAAGTATCTCACCACATTATCCTCCCGTTGATTATTATATATTAAGGTGATGGTTTTGAAACCCAAACCCACTAAAAGATTCGATGTTTGCTTTAATCTATGTACACAATGACTCATTATCAGTTTGCAAGAACAAATTCAATCCCATAGAGTTATGCATAAATCTCTTAATAACCACAAATAGTAAATCCTACCATCTCCGTGGATGAGTAGCTCTTTTGATTCATAATCTCTTGGTCGATAAACTCACAGGGAAAGAGTTTACCCTCATGTTTTCTGCAAAAGAACAATTCCAACACAATGACAGAAGCATAGGTCTGAGCACAATGGCTCCACTTCGAGTCTGGGTAGCCTCAAATTTAGCTTGTTGATGGGTTGCTATGAGGGCATAATAGACTGCTCTGGAGTTCCCCCCCACACCCCGCCTCCCCAAACCACCTTGCTGGGTTGATCCTTCTTCATAATATTAATGTGGCATAACGATGGCCACATTAATTTTGACAGGAAGTACTGGTGGGTATCTTCCCCTATTCGCAAAAACCGCTCGATCTTTTCTTCCCTGTTAATCCACCCTAAACCCACCACCTCCTTCAAATTCCTGCTTTCCTTCCTGAAAGTCCCTGTAGTGTCATCTTGTATAATTTGTGTTCTCCGCTATCCCTCTCCTTCCACAGATCTCCTAATATCGTCTGTTTCCATTGTTGTGTCCTTCCCTCTCCCGCATGTCTCATGCCCCACCCTTTGCTATGCATTGTGGTGTTAAGCTCTCATATAAGCCTTGACAATGTAAATACAGCCGCAAAACATGAATATCACTGGCCAAGGTAAGTGCATCTCTCCACGACCTCAACATCCTCACACAAACAGGTACAGACAAGATAGAAAGCATCCAAGATGTACTGAAAGCTTGCATCTTAGTTTTGACGCCAGGAACCCATAATTCCAGCGGCCTCTGACTCGTCATTCCAGCACCTCGGAGGTCGCCAAAAGGATTCTCAAGCAGAGTCTCGCAAAGAATGACTTGCCATCATCTGCAAATCAGAGGTCAAGTATTCTTGACAATTTCCCAAATGATGCACCGGCAAGCTTGATCTCTCGACATCTCGCCCAAAATCAAGTGCTATACAAGTGCTGAAAGTTATGGGGCCAGTACACACCTATGACGAACCCCAGTGAACTGGAAATAAGTAGAGATGGTTAACCACCACAATCTTCAAGTACTCTCAGTACCCAGATATAGTCAGACATCAGAATCGATCAGTTTTTTGGTGGCAAACCCCACGAAGACGCAAGCATCCTCCAGAGGGCATCCAATTCATGAAATCAAACGCTTTACAGAGACTCAACATAAGCTGCAAGCAGCCCCTGCGAAACCTGCATCTTGCATTCGTGAGGACGCCGAAGAGCAAGGATAGCGGTCAAATCGTTGACCCCTCTTTGGTGTAAAGCCTGACCGTTTCTGGACGCTGGTGATCAGCAGATGATGGTGAACCCTATCAAAGAATTATCCGAGCAAAGACCTGCCGGCACTGAGATCAACCGTCACCGCCTCTTGGTCGTTGTTGCAATCGCTGGCGATCACCCTTACCCTTTCCAGAGAAGGACAACAAGGCCCCTCGTCAGTCTTTGAAGATGATGCCGTGTTCGAGGGCAGAGCACATAACTGATGTAACGACACGAGTGCAGCATTTCCACCAGCCTTGAGAATACAGCATGATGCCACAGATCCCAGGGGCTTTCAGCACAATTCACCGGTTCACCACAAATGTGTTTCCATCAAACGAAGTCGACCACAGTTTATTGGAGGGTCAGCAACGGTGGTTGTAAACCCTGAATCCAACTCGACAGCTGGTGATCAGCGCTGGTACAAGATCCGCTGCAAAGTAACTGGCCCAGCGGGACTTAACTTCGGACTCTCTGTTAAGAGCCTTCCAACCCTCTGCTCTTAACTCAGTAACACCAAGGATGGGCTTGGATTGAACACAATGCACAAATTCCCCTGTAAGCAGACGAGAACACTTGACCAAGTGATGCTCTATCCCCTCACAGATTCCTCGGTCACATAGGCCTCCTTGTTCACCCTTAGTGGCACGTACAGTTTTACACCTCAGCTCCGCTGACAGCTCAGCTCTGCCATTCAGCCTGGCCCTGCGACTCTGGTCAATGGTACCCAGTGGTCCCTTGAGACACAAAATTCTTCTTCACCCTAGCGGTGAGTTCAAGGCATCCCATTAGCAACATCAGTAGCGGTGGTCCTGAAGGCACTCCACAACTCTTCAGGTTTTACCGCGAAAACACCCCAAATCTCACTGCCTTTCGGCAAACTCCTTAGCTGCCGCTCTCATCCTTGAACTTGCCACTTCAGCCTGGCTGGGATGGTACCATTCTCAAGATTTAAGTTGCAACGTTCAGAGCTTGCTACACAAGCTTGTGGTCAGTATTGAGGAAATGAGCACTCCGTAGACCCTGCAGTTCTGGATCATCCTTCCAGCGACCATCAACGACAACGTGGTCAATCTCTTTTGCCACACCACCAGCGTTGGAATACACCAGTCCCAATCGATGAAGTCCTGTGGGTGCTGAAACCATGAACCAGCCCACCCGAAGTCCAATGACTTCGTGCAAAGTCAAGGAATTAGTGCTAGTCAGGTTCACAGTAACAGACCCATAGGGACTCAACGCAAGTCTCATAACCATCCTTTATAGTTGGGCAGTCGATGCATTGAAATGCCCCAAGACTAGAAAGAGGTATCTTGCCTGGAAGCACTGATCAACCACAGACTCGAGCGTGGCGTAGAATGCGTCCTTCATGGTGGATCACATGCCTCTCAGTCGGAGCATCTTAACAGAGACCAGGGAAATGACACCCTAATTGAGTGACGAATCCTTAGTCTCATTAATACACTCGTTTTTACTGGTTGCTACCTCAATTATATTGGAGTCAGCTTAATTGACACAGCTTACAGCAACTCCTTGGGAATGGTAACCAATAAAGCGACCAGACCAGAGTAGGTGTAACCACCAACCATGATCCCGCCCGCAATCGGTCTCCGACATCAGAGAGTGCTTGCAATACCGATGTCCAAACGCTTGAGCTGCACGATGATACAAAGACAGGTGATCATCCTCTTCTTCGGGATAGACATTCCAGGCACCCACCCGAAGGGCCCCGCCGCCTCAGTTAACCCACAGAGACCGGCTGTCGTGGCGGACGGACACCCTCAGCTCACCCCGATAATACTACCGCAATCTGACCCGGGAAGGTTATCCATGGTTTTCCTTTCCTATAATCAAAGATTGGTGGTCCCGAAGGCTTTGCCCCAAACCGGTTACATCCGGTGGAGCCTGCCCTGCCGAAGGGAAGCTGCACAGGAAGTACTTTCCCACGAAGTGGGTTTTCAGATTTCTTTGTGCTTTTGGTATGTTTTGTGGAAAGATGGTTTTACCGGTGGCCCGAAATCCAGGGCAGCAAATCCTACCACCAACCCGCAAAGAAGAAGCACGCCAACAGCAGGAGACGTCCGCAGACACAGTTGGGACACTAGATATGGATGGCCGTTGACCCACAAGGAGCTCCTCCGCCAAATGACAGGGTTTTGTTTTTAATCCGCTGGGTGTCCATATCATACACCCCTCCTCACGCAGAAACTGGTGGGGGAAGACCTGTTTAATTCACCGACAACAGCCGACGATAGAAAAAGATTAGTACATCTTTACATGGTACCTTAGAAGCAAGTCAACAGATCTAGATCTGACCTGACACATATTTTGTTACTCCATGACGCCGGACTCCTCCTTAAACTTCTTCTTCAACCAACACTAAGCCTGGCTGAAACCTAAAATCCTTTGTTCCTTATCCACAGTGACAGGGGGTGGGGTGCCCAGTAGGAGCAAGGTGCCCGTATCTCCAAAGGCAATTTTATCTTACATGCCTCTCCCTTAAATTGGGTAGACATACTAATCAACTTCTGTCCACAAGGAAATCAATATGGAGGCAAATTTGCACATCTAGTCTCCATACAGGACAAAATACCACATGAAAGACATGGACTGAAGACAGTTCAATGCACTTATAAAACCAATAAAATCACATAACACCCCTTATTCAACACTTTTAATACTATAGTCATACATGCTCGCAGGCGTACAGGCAATGTTTGTATGCATGCGATGTAAACATACTCAACATAGCTCACTACAAGACGTCGACTGAAGTAACTACAGACCACAATCTCCAATACGTCCCAACAATTCACACGTAATCTCTGTTACATAAGCTGCGCCACCCAGAGCAGAATTCCATGTACGGAATCGCAGTAACGCCAAACCCACATAGCTCGGTGATGGTCCTCCAGCTACTTACCGTCGCACTGGAGTTCTCCACAACAAGAATTTACATCATTTACTTCAGCTTTTAATGCCTCATAAACTTGAAGATGCTGCAATCCTACAGAACATTGAAAAAAAGAACTTTGGTAAGTTATAACAGGTATCTTAAAAAAAAAAAAAAAAACTTTCTTAATTTCGTTTACAAGCCGGAATATGAAAAGGGTTATGATATAATATTCGGCTGAAGCGTGTTTGTTTGACAAGTGTCTCACCTGTTTTGTACAGTTACATCAGGAACGTGTGGGAGTGGTTTAAACTCATCGGTAGACATACGAGTTATCAACTAACTGCTGAAGCAACACTACATGTGGTTGAATTCTAGCAAGGTTAGAAGAGTATGAAACTTGGACCATAATGTTATACTCTTACCTATACATTATACATCCAACCTCCCATCCTCTAAACATCATGATATTTGATGTCATCTTCCTTGTTCTTTGGGAATTTGAAGGTACCTTTTGTTTAACTCCGATATGTAAGAGTTTTACAAACCAGCTGAAGTCAAATATGTACTCATCTCAGCAATGTCGATTCCTAAATTGGTTTACATATATACATGTAACAGTTTACGCTCGCTTCTGGAAAATGTTCATCGAGTCTTCATTCTTTGGGTGCATTTTGTACATCGTTAGTTTGCAAGAGAGTATGTATTCAGCAGTTTGTACATAGTCGAGAACATAACATCTAAAACATCTTGAATAAATCGAAAAACGCTTTCATAGTCTATTCTTCTGTATGCAGCAAAAGGCTGCGGGGTAGCTTCAATTTGGCTGAGGGTGCAGCTGTGCCTTCATGATCAGGTCAGGGCAGGAATTAGGAAATTTGTTTCATTGTGGCCACTGATGGCTCACCGGAGACTCCTTCGCTAAGGACACCACAGGGATTTTTAACGGCCACGCAACGAATACGACAGATGTGGCTCCGATGTAACGTCTATCTGAGGGATGGACACGCCACATTAAATGAATCACCAGGATGATAGTTTATAACTGGGTCGGGATTCGAAACCCATGTTAAGACAGTAGAGGGAAGTGTGTGTACCCACAGGTCCATCCTGCAAACTGCTTTTGCAGTGGGAAAGAGACATCAGGTTGCAAGGCAGTTTAAAGCATTCCAAGCAATTTCCAATTATCAGGATGTCACAAGAGAAAATGGCTCAGCCGAGTTTTGTCAACAATTCAGTGACCTGCAAACCTCAACACCCAAAGCTCTTCATTTCACGCATTATTGTCGTCAGTGGGAAATGAATATATTTGTTGTTAAAATATCTGTTGGATATTCCTATTTTGTTGTTGTTGCCATCATGTACTCATCTACAAGGGTAAGTCACCATGACTTGGTCGCGTAATGGTTGGAGTGTCCGATCTGAAGTTCTGGGAGGTTTTGTCCCACCTCCCCCTCCACACTGTGAATGCCATCTGAAACAACTATTAAGCTTAACCTGTAGTTATCTGTGATGTGTTGGCTGCTTTTTCCCCCAATATCTTTACACCCTCGATCTTCTGCTTTACAATGATCCATATTGCTCTTGCATCCACGTAATCCATATTTTATTATTCCTACCCAACCGCAGCACCTTACATTTATTGATGTGAAATTACAAAACTCTGGTAAATATTTTGCCAATCTATGAAAAGTAATTAGACTTCAATGAATCGGATCACACCTCTATCTGCATCTATCTTAACCCTCAAGTTTTGTGCATCTGAAAATTTGGAAAGCCTACTCTTAACGGCCATCCTCCAATCGTGAGGTTAATTATAAATAACTAGAGGGCTGCGATAGGATATTCGGCTGTGGACCGCGGTATAGCAACTCATGATATTAGCCAACTGGTAGCACTTGAAATTCTGCCCCCATCATGACAGAAGATAATGAAACTAAACGTTTTGTTAATTTTCCTTCTTCCAAAAAAAGCGGGACACCACTGACACCCAAGACTAAACACTTAATGCCTCCCTCCGGGACCATAATAATGGGCATTACTGATCTCTTGAGGTACCCCATTGAGACTTACAACTCAGAGTCAACATCCTCCCACTCACAACCACTACTGTAACTTCCAGACCACGAAGCCAGCTTCCAATCGCAGTTAACGCTATTCTGTAAGCCACTCCACAAGCCCTAACCTTGTAGAACAACCTCGACGTGGTACATCATCAAATGAACTTGCTGAAGTCAAGATACACTACTACAATCCACTGCAACTTCCTCATCCACCCAGGTAGAACTGCTCGAAGCAACTCCCAATCAATTTGGTGAATATGACTTCCTAGGTATAAAAAAAAAAAAAAAAAACATCTGCATTGATCTGTTTCATCGTTTAAAAAAACATCTATTTAAACGGATTCCGCATCGTTTAAGCCTAAATAATAAAACCTAAATAATCATTGTTGAAAACCTAAATATGTCTCCAACAAACTGAAGTCCAAACTAACAGGTCAAAAGGCCCCAATTATTTCTCTATCTTTCCAAAGTAATGGTGTTACATTTGCCTACTTTCCAATCCTCCGGTAATCTGTCCTGAACTCCAATACCTGTTTAAGATATCCGTTTAACACCATTGGTTACCTGCTCACCACCTCCTTCAAATACTGTTGCGATGCATAGTATCTTTCCCCGGAGCTTCATCTTCCCTTCGCTTTACCTCGCTGTTTCTTTCCTTCATCCACTCATATTGTAGCCCCCACCTTTGAGTGGCCTTAAGGCTTGTGATGGGCGCGAACTACCATAAAAACAACAGGAGCTACTCCAAAAGCCTTTTCGTCGTCCTCCGAGATTGATTAACTCAGCAAACCGGTATACCCTGACTGTTGTTTTGGCAAATGTTGTTGTTGTTTCGTCTTTCCGCAGCTCCCCGTTAGGGGGTCGCCACAGCGGATCATCCGTTATGATCCGCATACTGATTTGGCCAGCAGGTTTTTACGCGGATGCTTCCTGACACAACCTGGTCGCTCTCTTACGACACAGGGGATAAAGGATTGGGTTTCGCATGATTCCCGGGATGCCCACCCCTCTCATAGCACGGCCCAGCGCAGAGCTCCCGTCCTTCCAAAGCGATCCTCCAACCCAAGCCTCCGAGTAGGCCGATTACAGGCGCACGCCGCTACGGGGCCGGTGTTGTTTTGGCAATGTTGAAGCAAAATAATGATTTAATAATCCTGCCCTGCTCACTTTCATCACGAAACAATCTCTCTGTGCTTTTTCCTTAATGGGCCCCAAACTTGTTTCCAACTATTCTTTTCCCCTTGTACAAATGTATAGAACACGTTATATAATAGGCTAAATGTCGTCTGGCTGGACTGATGAAAACAGGAAACGCTCCTTGGAGAGAAAAGTGATCAAGTAAAAGTTGCCTTCAATCAAATTAATCCAAACCTAACGTGAAAACTATTAAACACTATAAAAACAACAAAGTTGTGCATCATATAAAGTGGAGATGGTGGAGAATTTTTAAAATAAATAATAAGTTTGTTTACCCAAACAATGTCCTCGAAGTGATTCTTGTAGAAAAGTTCTGTTAGGCTCATTTGGCTGTGCCTGGATGGATTGAGGGTTTTTGCGGAGTAGAAGCAAAGCGATCCCTCCAGGTTCCTCCTGATGACTCCCATGCAGTATTTGGTCTTCTGTTTTGATTGTTAACTCATTTTAGCTCTTCTTTTTATTAAAGTGCCAGGTGCATACAGTTACAACTTAAGACATCTGATTGAACCTCCCATTTTGAGCTCTTTCCACCAGTGCAACAACAAAGGATTCCTTTATATCATTTATTTATTATTATTTTCTGCTCGTGTATTTTTTACGTCTGTCTGTACAGGGCTTCTGTCTACTACAGGGTGCGGATGAAAGGCCTTGTTGGGGGATAGGAATTCAGGCGTGCAAATGGAAGAAACTTTTGTACAACGGAGGATGCCAATCAGTGACTCGCTTTGGAGACAAGCTTGGAAAATGTTAGTTTCCCAGCAGAGATCATGACTGAGAGTGAGACCCAAGAGCTTGAGTGACTAAACTCTTTGGAAAGGGTTGCTAAGGAAAGTAGATGGGAAGTTTTGCTGTGAGAGAGAGAGAGAGAGAGAGAGGAGGAGGAGAGAGGAGAGAGAGAGAGAGAAGAGAAGAGAGAGAGAGAGGATTCCTCAGGGTCAAAAAGACATATTCCAAGTATTTGACATTTTGTGATACTGTCAAGGGTCTGACAGGAGAGGAAGAAGTGCTGCAATGTCTTTTGAAGGATGAGGATGTCACGGCAGAAGTGGAGTCATCAGCAAAGAGATGAAGAAGGATTTTGCAGAGTCAGAGAAGTCATGCTGAACATTTGGAATAGGACTGGACCCAGAACACTTGCCTTGGGTACTCAAGCCCTCGACAGGGAAAGAGGAGATGAAAGGGTTCCTTTGAGAGCCACACATTGGTTACGAGAAGTAGAGGAAGTCAATAATCCATGCGTGGAGTTGGCCTGGATGCCATATACAGAAGTTTGGAGAGCAGGCAGGATCCCAGACTGTATCAAAAGCTCGAGACATGTCTCAAAACAGAGAGATGGCCTGATTATGTTGATATTGAACGGGCCTCCAACACGTTATTGGGAGAGTCGAAGCAGCTGTCCAAGGTAGAGTGAACTGGTCTGAATCGAATGATGATCTGAGAATGAGGTTGTTGGAGAAAAGAAACGAATTTTATGTCATCTTGCGATGATGGATTCCATGACTTTGCTGATGATTGACGAGAGGTAAGAAGTCTATAGTTAAGGGAATCAATTTTTGCACCTTTTTTTGAAAAGCAGTGATGTTGGCTAACTTCCAAGGAGATGGAATATGGCCTCAGGCAAATTATTGGTGAAAAGGCAGAGAGAGAGGAGAGAGAGACGAGAGAGAGAGAGAGAGAGAGAGAGAAGAGAGAAAATGTAAGAGCCAGAAGAGGAGGTTTTAGGACACGTGAGCTGATGCCGTTCGGTGCAGTTGAGAATCAGAGTTGAGGATGACAAGAAACTTCTCAGGTGTAAAAAGACACAGAATCCAGGAGTAGTTTGGGGTGTGACTGGAAAGGGTGGGTACAAAGAGTGAGGGGGTTGGGGACAAAATATTTGGAAGACTTGTTGAGGCATTCAGACAAAGCAAATATGAATTGAGGCATTCGCTTTCTCATTGAGCAGGTGGTCTGTGGGGCATTGAAAGGGAGGGAAGGGACATAGGGGGGGCATACACAAGAGATCTGACTTTTCTACAAGTGCTCTATTAGGTTTACTAAGATAGGAGACAAGTTTGATAAGTTTAAATCTTTGAGGTTTGGACATGATTGTTGTTTTTCTGGCCTCCTGAGAGTTGGATCATACACCTGTTGTGGGCTTTGTGCAATGTTTCTGAGTATTGGTCGGATTTGCCTTCCAGAGGAGAATGCAAGTTGTTTCAAAGCACTGCCGTACCTCAGGATTCAGTTACCATGGGCTGGAGGATTGGGTATGATAACTGAAGCTGAGATTGGAATTAATCAGTACATAAGGAGAGCAGGTTGGCAAGATAGCTGAGAAGAAGTGTACACACTCGTCGTGCCTGGTTTCAAACCTAGATCAGCTATAAATACTGACATTCTATAATTTCACAGGTTTGGGTGATAGATGGATGTGTGCCATGCTTGGAAATGGATCGTTACTGGTGTCCGTTGCTTGCATAATTGGTGAAATTAATGATCCATTGCTTTCCATAAAGAATAGGTGAGTTGTCAGCAGCTCCTCTGAACAAATACAAATTCCTGCCCTGACTGAATCTGGGAAGGCAACGGCAAACCACCCAGCGTAACCATCCTCTCAGATTGCTTATGTATAAGGGGAAATGCAGGAAGGCGTAAGTCTGTGACAATTAACAACGGCAACACTTGACTTCGTGATGTCCAAATAGCTGCTCTTCAAAATGGGGTCTTTCGGCTAATGAAATATGCCAAGGTCATGAGATAATGTACAATTACAGCCCCATGCTAACATCATTTTACCATTATTACATTTGTTCGATTTTGCTTCATTCCATGCTCAGGAAAACACTCGATCATTATGGGACATAAAAATGGCCAAGTGAAGGTGTGTGTAGCTTATGATGTCATGAGGACAAGATCTTTGCCGAATAGTTCGCGATTAGGTCCCCCCAAGCAGGGTTGGTGAAAGTGGGGCAAATTTTTGTGAAATAAATGCTTTTCTTTAACATGAAGGAAAATATTTTGGAATGAAGCTACAGCTCAGTCATTCCTTTAAAAGAGTCGAACATGAGAGTTTTGGGGTTTTTTTTGGTTTTATTTTTTTTTTTTTATTTTTAATTTTTCCACCAAACAAAAAGGTCCCCCAAGGCCTTTTGCATGGAAGAAAAACGAGAACACAGAACGGACACAGTTGTATCATACAAAAAGAAACATCAGGAGAAGGGAGACAAAAGCCAACAGCAGGGCTGGGGGAGAAAACAAACGCGGGAACAGACAAATCAATTGTATGTGGGTAATGAGCAACATATATATATATGTATATGTATAATTGTTACGGTTTCGAGGACCGTATGCATACAAACAATAGAGTTGTCACGAAGTTAGTTTATTCCATTAAAGTATATGTGTAGATAAGATCCCTACTTGTGTGTAGTTGGGAGACACGGGGTGCGTTGCGATGTTTTTTTAGTTTAGATTAATAATCATTATATCCCTCCATTACGATCCACAGTACGCATAGCGCTTGCAGCCCCGGTTCGCTGGCGCAGCAGCGCACCATTGTCCCCTGCGTTCTCCGGAGGCTCGTTTCTCGAGGCAAATCTTCGCGTTCGTGTTCCAGTTCTACGGCTTCCCCAAACGTTCCAATTCCTTCTTGAACGGGTCCAACACGCGTGGAGTGGGCGGGGGCTTTCCGCCAAGCCGAAACCCCGCCCAGGAAGGGCGGACCATGGGCCCTGTCCAATCAGGACGGTACGATGACGTCGGCTTCGCCAGGCCCTCCCCGACCTTGGGGATCTATAAATTAAACGCCACCTCCTCAGAGTAGTAGTGAGAGAGTCGGAGAGTTTCGTTGTTTGGTTGAGGGCAGGAAGAGGTTCGCTAGTTGGATTTGAAAGTTCATTCGTTGGTTGGTTGGTTGTAGAGAGCTTAAGAGAGCCTCTACCAGGCCCTCGGGTCGGGGTCCTGCTTCTGTCTGCAGCCCCGTTCATTACTTGGACTCCGCGCTCTCCACCCAGGCTCCCTTTGCAGACCGGTCTCCCACGTGCGGCTGTGGGCCAAACTGCACACTCTGTCGGTGCCTGCAGCCACGGAGTCATCCTTCCCTGAAACGTTCAGGTACCAAAAGAACTGCGACCTCAGCTCCCTCCCTCCGTGGCTGCAAAAGTACTTTGCCATTCAAACTGGGTTTATTTTGTCCGAGTGTGTTGTCGAGTGTGTGGCACCTGTCCATTAAGTAAAAACTGTTTAAGTTTTTGAATCATTGTTAATTCTTGCCTGTATTATTTCTCGCGACAAGTCTGCTCTGTGTCCCTTTTGTAAGTTGTTGTAAATTTCGCATACATCTCTCTTCTGTCCCTGCATAACACACCAATAAACTTGTTCCCGTACCACAATGTTTTCCATCGAGTTGTGTAAATAAATGATTGTAAGAAATTGTTCCCAGTTCGTTTTTGTACTTTCGCTTCATTGGTGCCAGCATGGTTCGGATCCAAGTTTAGCCGGGTCTTTATCACCCGATAATCTGTTCATTTCTAGGCCAGTACGGTCTTGGCAGTTCCGCTGCGCTGCATCCGATCCGGAGTTGGGTAGTTGCGTACTCTACCGAGTTGTAGAAGTGATCCGGTTTGGGCAAGGCGGTACGAGGGCAGTGGTTCCCCGGTAGTCGAAACCGCATGGTTAAATTAGGTATAATTGATACACTGCAGGAAGACCTTACGCTATGCGGTTGAGGTATTGGCGTCCACGGTCAGTAAAGCGACCCGCCGCGTCACGGAATTGTCCGTGGACGACGGCCTACAATTCCGGGAAGTCTGGGGGGAGACACGTAACTTCACCCCCAGTGGTCTTTCACCACCGGACGCCCGCCCGCAATAATATATATAGTGTCTGTGTATGTCTCTTCCATAATCCAAAACCATGAAACATAGCGGCCCTGAACTTTGCATGCACATGAAGGGATTGGAAAACTGGGTGGTTGGGTTAATTTATAAACCCACCTATTAAATAACTAATTATGCCATTATTTAATTACGCTTTAATCATAATCATCCTTGGTCACTTCGCTGTCCATCGATTGCTCTTAATCACCATATTTTTTTGCTGCTCACAATGCCTTGATTTGGAACAGGTCGCAACGATTTCTTACGATAAAGTTTTTTTTCTCTCTTTCCTCACTCATATAATTGAATGCCTGTTCATCATCAGGCTAATAACGAATCGCTGTGTTATTTGCAATGCTATAAACGTCTGAAGCCGCCAGCAGTCGTGGATTTATTTTTCATTTCCGCACATGCCATAACCTTGAATCCTCTTACCAAGACCGAATTTCAGTATTTAAATAGGGAAATTGATTTTAGCAGGCAGTTTGGACAGCTAAAAAGTGTAAATATTGTCCATTCGGACATGGTTTCACATACAACGGTGTCTACAGGAGGTGTTTTAATATTACCAATTGGCGATCGGCTCATTTATGCTTGCAGGTGCGTTCCTCTTATGAACCGTGTCATTTGGATTGCTTGCTTTAACTGCTTTAGCACTGGTGAGTGCTCTTCAAGGCTGAGCTTGGATGTTGTTTGCAATTTGAGGAGTTGCAAAGATGAATGAACAGAAGTCAGTCAGGCAGTTCATGCCCCGCCTCTCAAGTCAAGTCAATCAAGTCAATCCTCCAAATTCAATCAAATGAAGGCAGAAGTTACTCACTCCAAAGCTTTCCCCGCTCCCTCCCTCCCCCCCCCCCACCCCTTCCCCCCCCCCACCTCCCCCCCCCCCCCCCCCCCCCGCCCCCCCCCCCCCCCGCACCCCCCCCCCCCCCCCCTCACCCCCCCCCCCCCCTCCCGCCCTCCCCCCCACCCCCGACGCCCGCCCCCGGCGCCCCCCCCCCCCCATCCCCCCACCCCCCCCCCCCCCACCCCCTCCCCCCCCCCCCCCCTCCCCTCCCCCCCCGAACCCTCACCCCCTACCTCCCCCCTACTCCCCAAGCAAGATCGCTTCTCCCTGCATGGTGGTGCACTTGCCTGTGGGTGATGCTGTTTTGGCCATCCTACTCCCTCTCCAGGGCTGGCACAGCTACTTCGCCACCACAGATTGTGTTGTGCTGGCCAAAAGCCCGTGATGGTTTCCATCTCCAGAGCAAGAGTGCTCTCTCATGCACCTTTGTGCCCACAATCTTTTCACAATGGCGCACCGTTACAAGGAGGTTTTACAACAATACAACCTCACCCTTATTCTGTTCTATAATGAACACACACTTCTTCCTCATGCACATTTACAAGATGGCTCACCTCTAACAGTTTCCCTGATAACAAAGTAAATCTACCTGCTGGATACACGGTCCATACTATTGTTATCATATTCTAGTACTGGACCCTCTCTCCTCCTTCACCTATAATATAACATATAGTGATGTGGAAATATACTGATGTTACAATGTATATCATATAACACCTCAACTTTGTAGAAAAATCCTGGAGGAAAACCTGCTGCCCTCTGCCAGAAAGCTGAAATTGGGACGGAAGTTCACCTTTCAGCCTGACAATGACCCGAAGCACACAGCCAAAGCTACACTGGAGTGGCTAGGGAACAAAAAGATAAATATCCTTGTGTAGCCCAGTCAGTCAGAGTCAGAGCACACTCAGAGCCCCGACCTAAATCCAATCGAAAATCTGTGTCATGACT
>CM068960.1:6516136-6532172 GCA_035128595.1 Eptatretus atami
TTTTCAAAAATATTTGTAGCTTATGTGAACTTTGAAGCCCAAAATGGTAATGATGAAAGTTCAGTGTATAGCCTGAGCCTGCATGACCCACGTTAGTTAAATATTTAACAAACATTCAAAACAATAAAATAGTGCCAAACTAGGTACATGGTTATGACAAAGTCTCTGCCTTTGAAATACATTAACATATATGAGGTGTGTGTGTGTGTGTGTGTGTGTGTGTGTGTGGTGTGTGTGTGTGTGTGTGTGTGTGTGTGTGCGTGCGTGTGCGTGGTGCGTGTGTAGAGTCAATACTTGTTACCCCATGCCTGGTGTTGGCTTAAGGTTGGGGTGGTGGCTTGGGATCCAGGATCCTGAGGTCAAATCCCACTTGGCTGTTGAATAAATAACAGGTGGGTTGACTCTGCCTGACATTCTTGAGATTGGCAAAATGAGTGCCAGCTTGCTGGTATCCTGTTTTGGAGTGACGACCGTCCAGGATTGTGTCCACTAGCCAAGGAGACTGTTTAGGCAGCACCAACGCTCTGCACAGAGTATGGTCCCAATGGATGGATGGATAGAAAGTGTACCCCCCCCCCTTTCAAATTTTTCGCTTTTTGTTGCCTTAAAGCCTGGAATTAAATTGCATTAAATCACACGTTTTCCACCTTTATTTGCACATCATAACCCACAACTTCAAAGTGACAAACAAATTCTACAACTTTCAGAAAATGTATTAAAATAAAAACGAGAATATCTTGGTTGGATAAATGTCCACCACCCCCCCCCCCCCCCCGAGCTAATCAGCAATTACAGCTGTGAGTCTGTTGGGATAGGTCTCCACCAACTTTACACACCTTGATTGAGCAATATTTGCCCATTCTTCTGTACAAAACTGTTCAAGCTCTGTCAAGTTGTGTGGGAACGTTGATGGATAGCAATCTTAAGTCATGACACAGATTTTCGATTGGATTTAGGTCGGGGCTCTGAGTGTGCTCTGACTCTGACTGACTGGGCTACACAAGGATATTTATCTTTTTGTCCCCTAGCCACTCCAGTGTAGCTTTGGCTGTGTGCTATCGGGTCATTGTCAGGCTGAAAGGTGAACTTCCGTCCCAATTTCAGCTTTCTGGCAGAGGGCAGCAGGTTTTCCTCCAGGATTTTTCTGTATTTGCTCCATCCATTTTCCCTTCTCTCCTGACAAGTGCCACAGTCCCTGCTGATGAGAAACATCCCCATAACACGATGCTGCCACCACCATGATTCACAGCAGGGATGGTGTTCGTTGGGTGATGTGCGATGTTGGGTTTGTGCCAAACGTAACGTTTTGCATTTCGTCCAAAAGTTCCATTTTGGTTTTGTCAGACCACAAAACTTTTTGCACAATGGCTTCAGAATCTCCAGAGTGAGTTTTTGCATACCTCAAATGGGCTCAAGGTGGGATTTTTGAGTAATGGCTTCTTTTTTTGCCACCGACCATAGAGGCCAGACTTGTGGAGTGCTTGGGATATTGTTGTCACATGCACACAGTGATCAGTCTTTGCCATAAAGGCCTGTAGCCCTTTCAAAGTTGCCATTGGCCTCTTGGTGGCCCTTCTGATCAGTCTCCTCCTTGCTTGGGCATCAAGTTTGGAGAGACGGCCTGATCCAGGCAAGCAAGGTCTTGGTGGTACCATACACCTTCCACTTCTAATGATAGTCTTGACTGTGCTCCAAGGGATATTCAAGGCCTTTGAAATATTTTTTGACCCATTCCTTGATCTGTGCCTTTCCACAACTTTATCCTGGAGGTCTTTGAAAGCTCCTTTGGGCTCATGGTTGAGTCTTTGCTGTGAAATGCACCACCAGCAGAGGAAACCTACAGGAACAGCTGATTTTATTCTGAAATAATCAGAATCACTACAATTGAACACAGGTGGAATCCGATTGCTTGGTGTGTGATTTTGAACGTGATTGGTGACATCTCAGCTAATTTACAATTGATATTATAAGGGGGGAGGACACTAATCCAACCAAGATATTCTAGTTTTGTAATTTTTAGATCCTCGTGGAGGATCTCTAAGTCTTACTCACGTTGTTGTTTCTTCATCTTCTTCTTGTGGACTTTTTTGTTTCACAGCCTACAGTTTTCATCGAAACTTCCTGAACTTGGCATTTATATGTAGAAACACCCTGCGCAGACAGTAACAATCTCCGATTTTGAAAATTCATCCTAGAAAAAAACTTATGACGTCAAAATTTCTCCGCTAAGGGAAATCGCCTAAAAAATTATCTCCGAAACTAGGCAAGCTTTTTGAATTCTGTTTGCGGGAATCGAACAGGGCATTAGCAGAGATTAATTACCGCACATATGATACATCACTATGACGTCATATCAATTTTTATGACGTCATTCCTATTTTTTGACATTTTTTGTTTCAAAACCTAGAGTTTTCATCGTATCTACGTGAAACTTGCCATGTATATGCAGAAAGCCCACGCGCAAGCAGTAACATCTCCGATATTGGAAATTCTTCCTAGAAAAAAAAGTTGACGTCATAATATCGCCGCTAATGGAAATCGCCAAAACCATTATCTCCGAAACTAGGGAAGCTGTTTGAATTTTGTTTGCGGGAATCAAGCCGGGCATTAGGACAGATAATTTATCGCAAACCTGATACATCACAATGACATCATATTTGTTTTTATGACGTCATCATTAAGAGGACGAGGATCTTAGCTCATTTTAGCTTATTAATTAATTTCCTGAAATTTGTAGAATTTATTTTTCTCTTGGAAGTTGTGGTTACGATGTGTCAATAAAACTTGAAAAAGTTTGATTTAATGCAATTTAATTCCAGGCTATAAGGCAACAAAAGGTGAAAATTGGACTTTCTATAGACACTCTATATAAACGCCTCCATCTCTGTCCTCTGTCTCCTATGCACAGCCACATCTTCTAGGTTAGAATGGGTATCGTGTAGCACCACCTGGTGGTGGTGGTGGCAGAGGGTTCGGGTTAGGTTAGGGTATTACCATTTCATTTTTACCTGGGCAACGCTGAGGATAAAGCACTCTGTCTCTGTCTTTGTTCCTTATGCACAGCCACATCTTTTAGGTCTGAAACTCCAAACTCGGGGTACAAATACAACTTTGTGTTGGGGTGTAACATCGGCTACGTGGCTGCGCCTCACATGGGGGTGTGGGGAGTGGTGTGGGGGTGGGTGGGGGGGGTGTACAACTGTACACTCTCTTTGTAATATGTGTACCGTGTAGCGTCACTTGGTCGTGTTGGTAGAGGGTATTACAAGTTCCAAATTTCCTTTGGCTTCAAGGTGTTACTTATCCACATTTCTCTTTCACAACAAATTACAAATAAATTTATATTCAGTTTATAAAAACGAAAAACCCGGTCAGTCCTCCATGAAGCCGTGTGACTATATGTCTATTATTATGTACTGTTTGAACGTCAGTTGCACCCTGACTTCACATGTACATCTATTAATTACGTACTATTGGAATGTACTTTTTGTACATTTAGACTGCTGAAACCCTTTGACCGTTGAAGATCCTTTAAGACCCCAAACACTGCGAAAGACCCAAAAGACCCCGAGGACCAGAAGGCCCATAAGACCCTGAGAACCCAAAGACACCATAAGGCCCTGAGAACCCAAAAAACCCCGAGGACTCAAAGACCCACAAAAACTCCAAAGACTTTTACCTTTAAGACCCTTAAGACCCTTTTACATTTCAGATCCTTTCAACAGATTAGACACCTTGAGATCCCTTCACCTTTTGCCCACAAGAACCTTTAGACCTTTGCACCGCTTAAGTCCTTTAGACCACTTCAACTTAAACAATTAAACACCATTTAGACTCCTTGCACTCTTAGACAGATTAGACAGCTTAGACACTTGACCATTTGGAGCTTCAGACCACTTGGACATATTTATATCTATCTATGTGTATAATTGTCTCTTCTCTGTAACTTAAAATATGTGGCTGTGTATAAGGAACAAAGAAAGAAAGAAAGCCACAAGCTCCAAATTACTGCAGATGATATGACACTGTGGCTGAAAGTCACTGAAAACTGAAATTTAATTGGTCAATACATGACGCCACATCAGCGATTGTTGGAGACTGCGCACACTCCATGGTGATACACGATTGTCTCCGATAGCTCGTCATAAAAGTCGAACGTGTTCAACTTTTATGAATGTTGGCGACACACCTGAAAAACAAACTAGTTGACGACGATCGTCAACCACTGCACATTAAACGATTATTAAAAACTGTCACCGGCAATCTTGGAGCGTTGCATCGGTTGTGTGTGGTGGCCCTAAGCATGTTGGTTCAGGGTGATAATTTCGCTTGTGTACTTATGATTTGATATGGAACGAATTGTTTATCATTTTTGACTGTAATGTTTGTTATGGTGAGAACTTTCTCAGCTCGCCAGATGGGCAGCTGCCCATACTGCAAACTCACGATGAAGGACGTGGGCCGGTGAAAGGCCCGAGTGGACGGGCGTGTGCTACCCAAACGCCCAGTGGATCGCGCCCAGTGAGTGGACTTTGAATCTTGCATGAGTGCCTCCTGTGAACATGGAAGGCTTTAGTAATTTATTTAATGGATGTCTGCAATTATAAAGATGCTGTGCATCATTGCCAAGTAACGGAAACCAACTCTTCGAGAAAGGAAATCTGTGTGACAAGAAAATACACAAAGCCTGTGCCGGCTATATTTGCGTAGGAGTGAGATGTACCAGTTAGACTTCCCTGAGGGAGACACCGTGTCTGTTTTTGGTGCTTCTGAACACTGATGGGAATTGCACTCGATTTTTGCATCCATTGCTAAAAGGAGAAACATCTAAATTGTTGCTTTTTCTTTCCTTTTATCTCTTCTACTCTCCATTGTACATCGCTCCTTACCAATTCCATATCCAGGCGATGCATTCCGTCATCGCCGGGCACTGAAAGGAGTACTCAGTTTTTACTCCGTTTGTTTGTTTGTCCGGGCGATATCTCGGCCATCCTTTGAGCTCGGAAGCTGAAATTTGGGGATAAAAGTGAAGATGTGCTTTGGCAAAAACGGTATTTTTTATTTTTGATCAATCAATTAATTTATTATTAATTACTTAATTATTATCGATTTATTAATTACTTATTTATTTTATTTTGTCATCCTGGCAATATCTCAGGCACCTTTTGAGCTCGGAAGCTGAGTTTTGGACACGACGGTGAACAAGTGATTTGGCTATAAAAGGTATTTTTGATTTATTGATTAATCAAATAATCGATGAATTCTTCATTTTTCAATGATTCACATAGTTTTCAAAAAGTTACAGGTTTGGATGAAACATTGGTGGCTTTGGTATGCTATTCGGCAATTGATTAAGAAATAAATCATTTTATGATTATTATTCATTTATTTTAACGATGCAATTAATCAATCAATTATTGTACACCACTCCCTCCCAATTCGATCTCCATGTGCTGCATGGCGGCACTGGTGGGCGCCAAAGGTGCCTCGCCAATGTTGTGCGCTGGAGGATTTGTTATTTATTTATTTATTTGGCATGGGGGAGGTGTATTGTGAATGTACCACTACTTGTTTCTCTCTTTGTTTATATTTCTGTCTCGGAGAAGTGAATTATTTCAGAATTTTTTTTGTAAGGCTCACTTGGCTGTGCCTGGATGTGTTTGAGGGTAGTGGAGTAGCAGCTGAAACCCGAATCCTATCCAGGCTCCTCTTGATGACTCCAATGCAGTATTTGGTCTTCCCTTTGAGTGTGTGTGTGTGTGTGTGTGTATGTATGTGTGTGTGTGTCGTCGTCTGTTACTTCCATATGTGGGTTTCAGAAGGTGGAATGGAGCCCTCAAAGGTCTCAAAGTATCCACCTTCGTGTGTGTATGTGTGCGCGCATCCGTGCAAGTTCCGGTTGTTGGCTACTATCTCCACATGTGTGTGTGTGTTTGTGTGTGTGTGTGGGTGTGTGTGTATCCGTGTGTGTGTATGTTATCCAATCCCATGTGTTAACAGGAAATGGTAGGAACTCGACACCTCACATCCACGGATATTTCTCCTATTTGGTATATTTTCGTGATTCCCATTTGCATCCCAGAACACAACAATCATGGTTAACCATTTTCAAATTACCACTCTTTCATTTAAATGCTTAAAATTATGTTAAAAAGACAACTTGCCTTCCAGATTTCCCGCCAGTAACGGCAGGTTAAAAGTGTCCAGACGAACAGAACCGAGACGCTGTAAATGCACACCCAGCGCGTGTGTCCATTCACGTCATTTCAAAAGTCCTGTGTTGTACCAGATATAATATATCCCGATAATATCACGTGGTGCTAGTGTCAAGGTATGCATAGGTTCAATATATCACGTCCTTTCGGCATCACCTGTATACTGTGCTCATCATATAAAAACAGGACCGACTCTCCTGAAGCTCACCTGGATCAGGAGCAACAGTCAGTCAAACCCCCCCGCAGACCCCCTTAGACCCTGAATTTTTTTTTAATGCCGTGAACAAACTTTGGTACATCTCGGGTGATGAAGGTTATGGTCAAGTTTCATCAAAACCGTGTGTGTAGTTTCTGAGAAGAGAGCAAATACCTATTTTGGGGGGGGGTCAAACCCCGTCCCATAGACCCTCCCCCTTAATCAGCACAGATTTTGATGCGGTTGATACACCTTCATTAGGCATGTGATATGAAGCTTGTGGCCAAGTTTCATCAAAATCATGTTTGTTCAAGCGATAATGACTGAAGTGTTTACGGACTCACTGACTCACTCACCTCCAGACACTGCTCGATCACATAAGCTCACCTGACTAAAGTCCAGGTGACCACTTTTTGAAAGTGGCTCCACGTGAGTTGATAGTTTTCGAACTAATGTTACAATTATTATATCTCAAATGTGAGCGTCTTTTTACTCACCATGGTGTCGGTTTTCCTGCGACCATTTTCACCCACCAAATGCCACTTACAGATGCATTCAATTACAGTTACGCACCTGCAGGTATGACGTCATTGACGTTTTTGTCATTTGGTGCTCATCATGTGTGAATAAACAGTGAGACGTCATTCCCTCCTGGTCAGTCGCTGTTCAAGTGTGAACCGGTTGAGGTTTTCTTGTGTAACATTGCCATTATCACACCATGTCCAGCTGTTCTCTCACCGACACACCCACAAGGACACCGAGAGACGATGGTGCAAGAATCGGTGACATAAGGTTGTTTTTCCAAACCGTGAATTGCATAATGATGGTTTTACACATTACAATACCATGGGGGGGGGGGGGGGGGGGGAGAAGAAGGGGGGGCTGAGTACTCACCTGCTTCAAAGGCTTCTTGCAGGTACATGAAGCTGCAGTTTTATGTTTTTTTAAATATCTTTTCATCTTCAGTGGTTTGTTGAAATGTGCATCGGAGTGACTTTTCAAAATGTATTTTTGAATGTTGCGAGATTGTTTACAGGTTTCACAGAAATGTTGGGTCGCATTTGACAAACACCAGCAACGTACAGGTGTGCACTCAGGTTTCCTGACATGAGAACAAAAATGTTTTTTTTCATTTGCTTTGTGTATAAGTTTGTTAAAGACTAAACATTACGGTGTTCCAAACTTGGTGGAGTATGCAAATCTACTGCCATCTACTGGTTGCACATTGTGTCTCAAATCAGAACTTCAATTTTCGTTCCACTTCCATTATCAAACCTGAAAGATACAGAACGAACTTATGAAAATGGTTTTCCCATGTCATTGTTGTGTAAACGTCACGATTACTGAATGTATCAATTTCTCTGAGTCATTGTGAAACGATGAATGAACACTGTGTCGGGTATTCCTGTCGATTATTGCACATTTGGCCAAGTGGAATAGCCGAGAGACATCACACCTCCCTCTGAGCTGTCTAACCCGGGTTCGAATCCAGACCCAGCTATAAACTGTCATCCCGGTGTTTCGCAGGTTGGGAGAGACATCAACGCGTGTGCCGTCTCTCGGATGAATGTTAAACGGGACGTCCGGTCTCCTTGTATTGGTTGATGGACGCTGAAGATCACAGGGTGTCCTTCGTAAAGAGGTGAGTTATTGCCTGCACCCTGAACAAATTACAAATTCCGACCTTGACGAAATTCCATATCAAACGAACAAACTTGAGCGATGTTAAATGTAAACAATTTGTTTGTTTAATATCTTATTACCTATCACTTGAGTAATATAAATAATTATGGGTGTAAAAGTTGTCATGCTTCAAGTAACTTAACAAATTGTGTAATGTTACCTTTCATTATATTTACACTGTATTAAGATTGATGATTAGTGATCAGAAACCATCTAATCATTGCCTAACTAAACCAAATTTGTCGGGTAAGTCCACTTTTTGAAATTCCTATTTGTTGGGTTAGTCCCCTTTTTGAAATCCCCATTTGTCGGGTCAGTCCCCTTTTTGAAATCCCCATTGTCGGTCAGCCCCTTTTTGAAATCCCCATTTGTCGGGTCAGTCCCCTTTTGAAATCCCCATTTGTTGGGTCAGTCCCCTTTTTGAAACCCCATTTTTTGGGTAAGTCCACTTTTTGAAATCCCCATTTGTCGGGTAGTCCACTTTTTGAAATCCCATTTGTTGGTTAGTCTCTTTTTGAAATCCCCATTTGTCGGGTAAGTCCCTTTTTGAAATCCCCATTTGTTGGGAAAGTCCCCTTTTTGAAACCCTTTGTGGCTAAGTCCCTTTTGAAACCCGTTGTTGGTCAGTCCCTCTTTTGAAATCCCCATTGTTGGGTCAGTCCCCTTTTTGAAATCCCCATTTGGCGTAAGTCCACTTTTTGAAATCCCCATTTGTCGGGTAGTCCCCTTTTTGAAATCCCCATTTGTGGGTAGTCCTTTTGAAATCCCATTTGTTGGGTAGTCCCTTTTGAATCCCCATTGTGGTAGTCCCCTTTTGAAATCCCCATTTGTTGGGAAAGTCCCCTTTTTAAAACCCATTTGTTGGTATGTCCCTTTTTAAATCCCCATTTGTTGGGTCAGTCCACTTTTTGAATCCCCATTTGTTGGTAGTCCCTTTTGAAATCCCATTTGTGGGTAAGTCCCCTTTTTGATCCATTTTTAAGTCCCTTTTGAAAACCCCATTTGTTGGGTAAGTCCCCTTTTTGAAACCCAATTTGTTGGGTCAGTCACTTTTGAAATCCCATTGTTGGGTTAGTCCCCTTTTAGAAATCTCCAATTGTTGGGAAGTTCCCTTTTGAAATCCCCATTGTTGGGTTAAGTCCACTTTTTGAAATCCCATTTGTTGGGTAAGTCCCTTTTAAATCCCATTTGTTGGTAATCCCTTTTTGAAATCCCCATTGTTGGGTTCGTCCCCTTTTGAAATCTCCATATTGTTGGGAAATCCCCTTTTTGAAATCCCCATTTGTTGTTAATCACTTTTTGAAATCCCATTTGTTGGGTAAGTCCCTTTTGAAATCCCATTGTCGGTTAATCCCCTTTTTGAAAATCCCATTTGTTGGGAAGTCCCTTTTTGAAATCCCATTTGTTGGGTCAGTCCCTTTTGAATCCTTTTTGGTAAGTCCCCTTTTGAAATCCCCATTTGTCTGGGTATGTCCACATTTTTGAATCCTCATTTGTCGGGTAAGTCCCCTTTTTGAAATCCCCATTTGTGGGTAAGTCCCCTTTTGAAATCCCCATTTGTGGGGTTAGTCCCTTTTTGAAATCCCCATTTTCGGGTAAGTCCCTTTTTGAATCCCCATTTGTCGGGTAAGTCCTTTTTGAAATCCCCATTTGTCGGTAAGACCACTTTTTGAAATCCTCATTTGTCGGGTAAGTCCCCTTTTGAAATCCCATTTGTGGGGTAATCCCTTTTTGAAATCCCCATTGTGGGGTAAGTCCCCTTTTTAGAATCCCATTTGTCGGGTAACCTTTTTTGAAATCCCCATTTGTCGGGTAGACACTTTTGAAATCCTATTTGTCGGGTAAGTCCCCTTTTTGAAATCCCCATTTGTCGCGGTCAGACCACTTTTTGAAATCCTCATTTGTCGGTGTAATCCCCTTTTTTGAAATCCCCATTTGTTGGGTAAGTCCCCTTTTTTGAAATCCCATTTGTCGGTAAGACCACTTTTTGAAATCCCCATTTGTCGGGTAAGACCACTTTTTTGAAATCCCCATTGTCGGGTCAGACCCTTTTTGAAATCCCCATTTGTCGGGTAAGTCCCCTTTTTGAAATCCCATTTTTCGGGTAAGACCACTTTTTGAAATCCCATTTTCGGGTAAGTCCCTTTTGAATCCTATTTGTCGGGTAAGTCCCTTTTTGATCCTCATTGTTGGTCAAGTCCCTATTTGATCCCATTTGTTGGGTAAGTCCCCTTTTAGAAATCCTCATTTGTCGGGTAAGTCCCCTTTTGAAAATCCCCATTTGTCGGGTCAGACAACTTTTGAAATCCTCATTTGTCTGGTAAGTCCCCTTTTTGAATCCCCATTTGTCGGGTAAGTCCCTTTTTGAAATCCCCATTTGTCGGCTAAGTTCCCTTTTTGAAATCCCCATTTTTCGTGGTAAGTCCTCCTTTTGAAATTCCCATTTGTCAGGTAAGTCCCCTTTTTGAAATCCCCATTTGTCGGGTAAGTCCCTTTTTGAAATCCCCATTGCGGTGTACACTTTTTGAATCCCATTTGTCGGCTAAGTCCCTTTGAAATCCTCATTTGTCGGTAATTCCCTTTTTGAAATCCCCATTTGTTCGGGGTAAGTCCCTTTTTGAAATCCTCATTTGTCGGGTAAGTCCCCTTTTTGAAATCCCCATTTGTTGGGTAAGTCCCCTATTTGAAATCCCCATTTGTTGGGTAAGTCCACTTTTCAAAATCTCCATTTGTTCAATAAGTCCCCCCTTTGAAATCCCCATTTGTTGGGTTAGACTTTTTGAAATCCTCATTTCTAGAGTAAGTCCACTTTTTGTTGGGTAAGTCCACTTTTCGAAATCCCCATTTTTTGGGTAAGTCCACTTTTCGAAATCCCCATTTGTTGGGTAAGTCCACTTTTTGAAATCCCTATTTGTTGGGTAAGTCCATTTTTCAAAGATGTCTTACTGCAGTTGAGGTCGTCGTGCATTTGAGGATGTGAAATTGAATGTGCTTGCATTTTTTTGTTGTGATAGTACATGTTAACTACTGAAGGAGTCCTCGTGGGGCAACTTAGCTAAATATAGAATAACAATTGTGCATTTTGTGAGGAAAGCACCAAATTTGGCACACTAGTAGCCTATCATATTACGAACAGATTTGGGTATTGGGCCATCTCAAATTCAGCCGCTGATGGCTGTGGCAGCCATTTTCCACTGCCATCAAAAATTTTGAGATGGCCCAATATCCACATCTGTTCATAATATGATAGGCTACTAGTGTGCCAAATTTGGTGCTTTCCTCACAAAATGCACAATTGTTATGCTAAGTTGCCCCACTATCCTCCCATAGATCAGTTTGCATCTGTCCTGATAGTTACAAGTGAAGCCTTGCTGCCGGAGGACATGTGGGGAGGAAGCTTTGACAATGCAACAGTGATGTCAAGCATGTGAGCCCTGGATTTCTCTATCCACAGGCCCAGAACATGTAACTTGGTATCATCAACTCGGATTGCCTTTCATGTCCTGACACGAAATTTTGCCATTCTGATCAGGTGTTCAATAGAATTTATTTTTTCTCTTCCCAGGACATCAGTGCTGGTAATCTTCGAGCACCATTTAATCTTCCTGATGTGAAAGGTAACGTTGCTAATAACCCTCAAGGAATTGTATATAGAAACGATACAGAGAGTTTAGCATTGTCAGCCACGTTGGAATGATTACTGCACAACAGGTGCTTTTCTTCGTTAAGGCTGAAATGTCTCTTACACCAGACTTCATTTTCAAAATAAGGCCTGGGTTCTAGGTACCTACACAATATCTGAATCGATCTGAGCATCCAATGATGCTTTGGTAGTCAGTTGGTTCCCCAGGTATTCAAAGCCAACGGTAGATTTTCCGGTTCCACTTGTAAGATTACTGATGCTGTCTTCTTTCTTTGGCTTTTGTCCTAATAATTGCTGCATTGTCAGCAAAGAGACATCAAACACAGTCATGCACGTCACAATTTCCCTTCAGGTGATGCAGGTAAATAGTCTCCCATCAATCTTGAGTAATTATAACGACACACTCTTGGAGATCTCTAAATATTTGTTCTGAGCTTGCATGGTAGACAGATGTTGAGTGGAGTATGTGGCAAGAACACAGCCTTTGTGGGGTGACATTATTAATGTCAAAGACTTCAGAGACCATTCCAGGGAATGCCACTTTACACACCATACCCTCGCGGAGATTCTGCGCAATTCGGTAGGGAAACAAATTTTAAATTTGATGATCATAGCCCACAGGGTGTTGGTTCCTGTTCATTGAGTCGCAAGCTTTCACTAGATCAATAAATATGAGATACAACAGCATGTCGGTCATGAACCAATTTGTCTGGAAGCCACACTCAGATTCAGGCAGGAACTCCCCTTAAATGACGATGTCATGTATGTTAACATGATGTGACGAAGGACCTTGCTTCCGACACACACCGGTATAATCTCATGGTGCTTAACACAAATCAGATGATCAAACCTCTTCAATATGTCAATGTTGTAATCCTCGAAGCCTGTTCCTCTTCCCACACAACTGTTATGGTCTTGTGTTGCATCTCCAATTAACTTTAGCACTTCGGTAGAGGGTACAAGAAGACTTGTTTTTTTCATAATTGAGCACGTTCACAGCCTTCATGATTGTATAAACGATGGATGGGGAGACAGTGTCATCCATGACTGACTGAGCTGTTCCATGAGGTTCAGGAAATCAAGGTCGACCTCTGAACGATGGTTAAGCAGCATTGTGAAGTCTTCTCTCCAAAGTGCAACTCGGATATTATCATTATTATTAACTCAGGTCATGTGATCAACAGCCTCAAACAATGCTTAGAAGTCACATTTCAAGATGTCAACCATACGGTTTCCTTCCAAAAAATTGTTTGGGTATCCATCCGAGGGCTGGCGCACACATTGATGCTTCTCCCTGCCTGTGAGACACCAGGATGACAGTTTATAGCTGGGTCGGGAATCAGACTCAAGCTAGACAGCTCAGAGGGGAGTGTGCGTACCTCAAAGCTATCCCGCCAGGCCTAATGAACACGTTACAGTGTTTAAAGGCTTTTACAATGAGTGGCAGCATAACTAATAATATTAGCAATGATTGGCACAAATCGATAAGGATTGCAGCAATGAGTGGCAATAGTACATCATAGTTTGTAAAAAAAAAAGGAAATATTGAAATATTTCATAATCACTTCAATAACTTAATACTGGTGGTTCACAATATTTTATTAATGATTGGAGTTAATGAAATGGGAAATAATGAAAACACTTGATTTAGTCAAAGGTATTAACGTTTAATATCATCCTGGTGTTGCTGAGTGGTTAGGGTGGCTGGCTTGGGATCCCTAGGGCTGGAGTTTAGTGACGTACAAAATGAAAAAACCGACAATCGAACGATGAACACGTACACAATGGCGTACACAAAAGTGCTTTGTGACGTACAAATGAAAAAAAACGACAATCGAACGATGAACACGTACACATGGCGAACACCAAAAGTGTTTGTGACGTACAAATGAAATAACCGACAATCGAACGATGAACACGTACACATGGCATCACTAAAAGTGCTTTGTGACGTACAACATGAATAAACCCGACATCGAGACGATGAACACGTACACATGGCGAACACCAAAAGTGCTTTGTGACGTACAAAATGAAATAACCCGTCAATCGAACGATGAACACGTACACATGGCATACACTAAAAGTGCTTTGTGACGGACAACATGAAATAAACCGACAATCGAACGATGAACACGTACACATGGCGAACACCAAAAGTGCTTTGTACGTACAACAGAAAAAACCCGCCAATCGAACGATGAACACGTACACATGGCGATACACTAAAAGTGCTTTGTGACGTACAACATGAAATAAACCGACAATCGAACGATGAACACGTACACATGGCGAACCAACAAAGTGCTTTGTGACGTACAACATGAAAAAACCCGAATCGAACATGAACACGTACACATGGCGACACCAAAAGTGCTTTGTGACGTACAAAATGAAAAAAAACCGCGACAATCGAACGATGAACACGTACACATGGCATACACTAAAAGTGCTTTGTGACGTACAACATAATAAACCACATCGAACGATGAACACGTACACATGGCGAACAACAAAAGTGCTTTGTGACGTACAAATGAAAAACCCGACAATCGAACGATGACACGTACACATGGATACACCAAAAGTGCTTTGTGACGTACATAATGCAAAAACCCGACAATCGAACGATGAACACATACACATGGCGAACACTAAAAGTTCTTTCTGACGTACAAAATGAAATAAACCGACAATCGAACGATGAACACGTACACATGGCGAACACCAAAAGTTCTTTGTGACGTACAAAATGAAAAAACGGAACGATGAACGTACACATGGCCTACACTAAAAAGTGCTTTGTGACGTACAACATGAAATAAACCGATCAATAGAACATGAACACGTACACATGGCGTACACCAAAGGCTTTGTGACGTACAAAATGAAAAAACCCGACAATCGAACGATGAACACGTACACATGGCGTACACCAAAAGTGCTTTGTGACGTACAAAATGAAAACACGACAATCGAACGATGAACACGTACACATGGCGAACACCAAAAGTTCTTTGTGACGTACAACATGAAATAAACCGACAATCGAACGATGAACACGTACACATGGCATACACTAAAAGTGCTTTGTGACGTACAAATGAAATAAACCGACAATCGAAACGATAACACGTACACATGGCGAACACCAAAGTGCTTTGTGACGTACAAAATGAAATAACCGTCAATCGAACGATGAAACACGTACACATGGCATACACTAAAAGTGCTTTGTGACGGACAACATGAAATAAACCGACATCGAACGATGAACACGTACACATGGCGAACACCAAAAGTGCTTTGTGACGTACAACATGAAAAAAACCGCCAATCGAAACGATGAACACGTACACATGGCATACACAAAAGTGCTTTGTGACGTACAACATGAAATAAACGACAATCGAACGATGAACACGTACACATGGCGAACAACAAAAGTGCTGTGTGACGTACAACATGAAAAACCGCAATCGAACGATGAACACGTACACATGGCGTACACAAAAGTGGCTTTGTGACGTACAAATGAAAAAACCCGACAATCGAACGATGAACACGTACACATGGCGAAACACAAAAGTGCTTTTGTGACGTACAACGATAAATAACCACGATCGAACGATGAACACGTACACATGGCATACACAAAAGTGCTTTGTGACGTACATAATGCAAAAAACCGACAATCGAACGATGAACACGTACACATGGCATACACAAAAGTGCTTTGTGACGTACAAAATGAAAAAACACGACAATTCGAACGATGAACACGTACACATGGCATACACTAAAAGTGCTTTGTGACGTACAAAATGAAAAACCGACAATCGAACGATGAACACGTACACATGCGAACACTAAAAGTTCTTTGTGACGTACAAAATGAAAAAACCACAATCGAACGATGAACACGTACACATGGCGAACACAAAAGTTCTTTTGTGACGTACAAAATGAATAAAACCACAAATCGAACGATGAACACGTACACATGGCGAACACAAAAGTTCTTTGTGACGTACAAAATGAAAAAACCGACAATCGAACGATGAACACGTACACATGGCGAACACCAAAAGTGCTTTGTGACTACAAATGAAAAAACGCGACAATCGAACGATGAACACGTACACATGGCGTACACAAAAGTGCTTTGTGACGTACAACAATGAAATAAACCGTCAATAACAATGAAACAGTACACATGGCGAACACCAAAAGCTGCTTTGTGACGTACAAAATGAAAAAACCCGACAATCGAACGATGAACACGTACACATGGCGAAA
>CM068960.1:6532197-6545757 GCA_035128595.1 Eptatretus atami
AAACCCGACAACGATCAACGATGAACACGTAAACATGGCGAACACAAAAGTTTTGTGACGTACAAAATGAAAAACCGACAATCGAACGATGAACACGTACAACATGGCATAACACAAAAAAGTGCTTTGTGACGTACAAAAGAAAAAAACCTGACAATCGAACGATGAACACGTACACATGGCATACACAAAAGTTCTTTGTGACGTACGACATGAAATAAACCGACACCGAACGATGACACGTACACATGGCCTACACTAAAGTGCTTTGTGACGTACAACATGAAAAAAACCATCAATAGAACATGAACACGTACACATGGCGTACACCAAAAGGCTTTGTTGACGTCAAAAATGAAAAAACCCGACAATCGAACGATGAACACGTACACATGGCGGTACACCAAAAGTGCTTTGTGACGTACAAAATGAAAAAAAACACGACAATCGAACGATGGAACACGTACACATGGCGAACACAAAAGTCTTTGTGACGTACAACATGAAATAAAACCGACAATCGAACGATGAACACGTACACATGGCATACCACTAAAAGTGCTTTGTGACGTACAACATGAAATAAAACGACAATCGAAAAGATGAACACGTACACATGGCGAACACCAAAAGTGCTTTGTGACGTACAAAATGAAATAAACCCGTCAATCGAACGATGAACACGTACCACTGGCATACACTAAAAGTGCTTTGTGACGGACAACATGAAAAAACCGACAATCGAACGATGAACACGTACACATGGCGAACACCAAAAGTGCTTTGTGACGTACAACATGAAAAAAACCCGCCAATCAAACGATGAACACGTACACATGGCATACACTAAAAGTGCTTGTGACGTACAACATGAAATAAACCGACAATCGAACGATGAACACGTACACATGGCGAACAACAAAAGTGCTTTGTGACGTACAACATGAAAAAACCCGACAATCGAACGATGAACACGTACACATGGCGTACACTAAAAGTGCTTTGTGACGTACAAAATGAAAAAACCCGACAATCGAACGATGAACACGTACACATGGCGAACACCAAAAGTGCTTTGTGACGTACAACATGAAAATAACCATCAGATCGAACGATGAACACGTACACATGGCATACACAAAAGTGCTTTGTGACGTACATAATGCAAAAAACCGACAATCGAACGATGAACACGTACACATGGCATACACCAAAAGTGTTGTGACGTACAAAATGAAAAAACACGACAATCAACGATGAACACTACACATGGCATACACTAAAAGTGCTTTGTGACGTACAAAATGAAATAAACGACATCGAACGATGAACACGTACACATGGCGAACACTAAAAGTTCTTTGTGACGTACAAAATGAAATAAACCAACAATCGAACGATGAACACGTACACATGGCGACACAAAAGTTCTTTGTGACGTACAAAATGAAATAAACACAATCGAACGATGAACACGTACACATGGCGAACACTAAAAGTGTCTTTGTGACGTACAAATGAAAAAACCGACAATCGAACGATGAACACGTACACATGGCGAACACCAAAAGTGCTTTGTAGCTACAAATGAAAAAACGCCGACATCGAACGATGAACACGTACACATGGCGACACTAAAAGTGCTTTGTGACGTACAACATGAAAAAACCTCAATGAACAAGGAACACGTACAACATGGCGAACCAAAAGCTTTGTGAGTAAAAATGAAAAAACCCGACAATCGAACGATGAACACGTACACATGGCGACACCAAAAGTGTTCTTGTGACTACAACATGAAATAAACCGACAATCGAACGATGAACACGTACACATGGCATACACCAAAAGTGCTTTGTGATGAAAAATGAAAAACCGACAATCGAACGATGAACACGTACACATGGCATACACCAAAAGTTCTTTGTGACGTACAATGAATAAAACCGACAATCGAACGATGAACACCGTACACATGCGTACACAAAAGTGCTTCTGTGACGTACAACATGAAATAAACGTCAATCGAACGATAACACGTACACATGCGAACACCAAAAGTGCTTTGTGATGTACAAAATGAAAAAAAACCTGACAATCGAACGATGAACACGTACACATGGCAACACCAAATTTCTTTGTGACGTACACATGAAATAAACGCACAATCGAACGATGAACACGTACACATGGCGTACACTAAAAGTGCTTTGTGACGTACCATAATGAAAAACCCACAATCGAACGATGAACACGTACACATGGCGTACACCAAAAAGTGCTTTGTGACGTACAAAATGAAATATTAAAAGTTTAATTTTTTTTTTAATCTTCAGCCGTTTGTCCTGTGGACATCGAACGATGTCCGTGCGTGTGCTTGTGTGTGCGCACCTGTCCGTGATAAATAATTCCATGTACACGAGTCGAGCTAAGAATCCAGGTTAGCCAAGGTCTGAATTTGCACTCGGGATAGAGGATTTTCTGCAAAACATTTACAAAGCTCCTTATTATCGTTAAAGTTTCATCGAATTTATCAATTGTAATCGAATGCTTCACCCAATGTGATATGAATATTCGAGTTTGCGTCCAGTGTCGATTGTGTTGTAAACAGCACTCGCACACCTTTAGCATGATTGTTTAACACTCCCCCCCCCAAAGAGACTTCCACTGCTCAGTTCATACGTCCAAAAGAAAACACCTCCCCAATTGGCTTGTTTAAAAGTTACCTGTCTGTTACATTCCTGACACCGGGAATGAAAAACACAAAGGTATGAATTTACACCAGTCTTGGGTTTAACTGATGCTTTCCTGTTTTAATAATGACTCCCTTGAGGTTCAGGTTCTGACGACGTTTTGACTTGAAGAGGTCGATGATGAGTACTAATTTAACCGCTACGATTATTCCCACCTTCTCGTGGGTCACCTGGAGAAAGTTTCACTTTTACCCAAGGCTTTCACGAGCACACATCTGAAAGGCAATTTGTGTGCTACCTCAGCACCATCCTGTCCGACCTCGTGACTTCCAAAGGTACGAACATTACATTACAGGCCTTCGGTTCCCGTGAGCACTGCGTCATGATGGGTGGAGAGCAGGTTCAAACCTCCTTGTCTCGTCTGACAAGGTCTGAGTCTTCCATTCGTATGCAGAACGAGGCTGCGGGCAGCATCAATGGCTGAAGGCGTGCTGTGTAGTTGATGCAGTGCCTCTGTATGTTTTGCAGGAAATTGAATTTGTTCGTCGGTGCCTGAGATAGTTCGCTACTTTCTCGAAGGATATCGTGGGATCTTTAACGCCACCAACTGTTGTCGGCAGATGGAATCTCGTTTTAACGCCCATCAAGGATGCACATGTGTGGGCAGAAACAGCAATTTTTGAAGAGAATCGTTCAAATGATGATACAAGCACAAATTGCACATTTGTTCTCCAGGGATTCTAATCAAATCTGCCGGATTGGCATTTAAAATCCAAATTTTGAAAAATTGGATTTCAAAATGGCTATTGGGCAGATTTGATCAGAAAGCCCTGCAGAACAGAAATGCCAAATTGTATGCTTGTATCATAATTTGCACGATTTTCTACTATCTTACACTAACGCACGCTGAATCACCGGGACGACAGTTAAGAGCGGGTCGGGATTCGAACCCAGTGCAGACAAAAAATTTCAAAAGCCTTTGCATGCATTGGACCAAGATTTATCTCCAGGCTCAGTGCTCGAAACTCAGCTATTTAACCACTGGATAAGAGCTATCCTAAGGTTAAAAATTCTTACCCCATGGCTACCGACCACGAGGAAAGCAGTACCATTTTTTAAAAAGTATTTCGTATGACTTCACCAGGGTAGGAACACTCAAGCCACCCTAGATGGAAACTTGTAAATTGTTTCTACCAGATAAAATTTTGACCACAGGATAGCGCTTACACGAGCTTGGAGCGACCGGTGGTGCAGGCTGAATTTAGGGTCTCAGGTGCACCTTGATTCCAAAGTTGTAGAATAGGTTCAGAAATGAATGGACCGGTGCTGCGATTGTAATCTTTGGAGAGATGAATCAAATGACAAACCTTCCTTCTTGTATGACGAGATTCATCATGTCTACGCTCTTGTCCTGTAAGTGAGTTTTTCCGGGAGTCTTCGATCACTGTCAAAGGGAGAGGCACTGCATTCCCTTGTATGCCACAGGGGGTGATCGTAATCAAACCACATGGTTGTTAAACTTTCACTGTTGGTAAAACTCATGGTAAAACGAAATTGTCACGAGAGTCTGACTCAAATCCGTGACGAACTTGATGATGAAACAGATCTTATTTGTTGCCATCGATCTATCTGGAACAAAACTCAAACGTTCTTATCCGGTCCCGCACTAACGCCGAGCATGTTGTCCCACTGTCATGCTAATCCCCCATTGTACGTCACACGCCTCCAGATGGGCCTATACACCAAAAGTGCTTTGTGACGTACAACATGAAATAAACCGTCAATCGAACGATGAACACGTACACATGGCGAACACCAAAAGTGCTTTGTGATGTACAAAATGAAAAAACCTGACAATCGAACGATGATCACGATACAACATGGCGATAACACAAAAGTCTTTGATCTACAACATGAATAAACCGACAATCGAGACGATGAAGCACGTAACATGGCGTCCCAATAAGTGCTTTGGCGTACATCAACAAACCTACACATGACGATGAACACTCACATGGCCGTCACCAAAAGTGCTTTGTGACGTACAAAATGAAATATTAAAAGTTTAATTTTTTTTTTAATCTTCAGCCGTTTGTCCTGGTGGACATCGAACGATGTCCGTGCGTGCTTGGTGTGTTGCGCACCTGTCCGTGATAAATAATTCCATGTACACGAGTCGAGCTAAGAATCCAGGTTTACCCAAGGTCTGAATTTGCACTCGGGAAGAGGATTTTCTGCAAAACATTTACAAAGCTCCTTATTATCGTTAAAGTTTCATCGAATTTATCAATTGTAATCGAATTGCTTCACCCAATGTGATTATTGAATATTCGAGTTTGCTGTCCAGTGTCGATTGTGTTGTAAACAGCACTCGCACACCTTTAGCATGATTGTTTAACACTCCCCCCCCCAAAGGAGACTTCCAACTGCTCGAGTTCATACGTCTCAAAAGATAGAACACCTCCCCCAATTGGCTTTTTAAAGGTTACCTGTCTGTTACATTCCTGACACCGTGGAATGAAAAAACACAAAGGTATGAATTACACCAGTCCTTGGGTTTAACTGATGCTTTCCTGTTTAATAATGACTCCCTTGAGGTTCAGTTTCTGACGACGTTTTTGACTTGAAGAGGTCGATGATGAGTACTAATTTAACCGCTACGATTATTCCCACCTTCTCGTGGGTCACCTGGAGAAAGTTTCACTTTTTACCCAAGGCTTTCACGAGCACACATCTGAAAGGCAATTGTGTGCTACCTCAGCACCATCCTGTCCGACCTCGTGACTTCCAAAGGTACGACAATTACCAATTACAGGCCCTTCGGGTTCCCGTGTGAGCACCTTGGTCATGATGGGTGAGAGGCAGGTTCAAACCCCTTGTCTCGTCTGACAAGGGTCTGAGTCTTCTTATTTCGTATGCAGAACGAGGCTGCGGGGCAGCATCAATGGCTGAAGGCGTGGCTGTGTAGTTGATGCAGTGCCCTCTGTATGTTTTGGCAGGAATTTTGAATTTGTTCGTGGTGCCTGAGATAGTTCGCATACTTTTCTCGAAGGATATCGTGGGATCTTTAACGCCACCAACTGTTGTCGGCAGATGTAAATCTCGTTTAACGCCCATCAGAGGGATGGCACATGTAGTTGGGCAGATAACAGCAATTTTTGAGAGGAATCGTGCAAATGATGATACAAGCATCAAATTTGGCACATTTGTTCTCCAGGGGATTCTAATCAAATCTGCCTGATTGGCCATTTGAAAATCCAAATTTTGAAAAATTTGGATTTTCAAATGGCTAATTGGGCAGATTTGATCAGAAAGCCCTGCAGAACAGAAATGCCAAATTTGATGCTTGTATCATAATTTGCACGATTTTTCTACTATCTACTACACTAACGCATCGATGAATCACCGGGACGACAGTTAAGAGCTGGGTCGGGATTCGAACCCAGTGCAGACAAAAAAATTTCAAAAGGCCTTTGCATGCATTGGACCAAGATTTATCTCCAGGCCTCAGTTGCTCGAAACTCAGCTAATTTAACCACTGGATAAGAGCTATCCTAAGGTTAAAATTCTTACCCCATGGCTAACCGACCACGAGGAAGCAGGTTACCATTTTTTAAAAAGTATTTCGTATGACTTCACCAGGGTAGGAACACTCAAGCCACCCTAGATGGAAACTTTGTAAATTGTTTCTACCAGATAAGTAATTTGACCACAGGATAGCGCTTACACGAGCTTGGAGCGACCGGGTGGGTGCAGGCTGAATTTAGGGTCTCAGGTGCACCTTGATTCCAAAGTTGTAGAAGATAGGTTCAGAAATGAATGGACGGTGTGCGATTGTAATCTTTGGAGAGAATGAATCAAATGACAAACCTTCCTTCTTTGTATGACGAGATGCATCATGTCTACGGTCTTTGTCCTGTAAGTGATGTTTTTTCCGGGAGTCTTCGATCACTGTTCAAAGGGAAGAGGCACTGCATTCCCTTTGTATGCCAGCAGGGGGTGATCGTAATCAAACCACATGGTTGTTAAACTTTCACTGTTGGTAAAACTCATGGTAAACGAAATTGTCACCGAGAGTCTTGACTCAGATCCGTGACGAACTTGATGATGAACAGATCTTATTTGGTTGCCATCGGATCTATCTGGAACAAAACTCGAACTGGTTCTTATCCGGTCCCGCACTAACGGCCGAGCATGTTGTCCCACTGTCATGCTAATCCCCCATTGTGACGTCACACGCCTCCAGATGGGCCTATTCAAATGTCTCGGATTTGAATCATTGACCGCCTCAATGGATCATATATTTCTCTCTTGGCGATTCATGAAGACACATTCATAGAAGAAACACGTCAGTGTTGGTACGTGGTGTCAGGAATGCGTGCGCTGTCCAGCCCCTCAATCGTAGTGGTTGGTTGGAGGTTGTTTATGAAAGGTTTGTTGAATTGATAAATCTGTACTGCTTCTGTAAACTCACTGGTTACACTCAAGGTTTTGATCCGCGCTGCGTTACGCTGTTTTTGGTTTTTACAGAGGTTTGTGTCGACACATCGGTCGGACGTCAGACACACCTGAAGAAGGTAAGCATTGCATGTGGTTCAGAAAGATTCACGAAACCAGAGATTGGACAAAATCAAACAAATTTCAAACAACATGAAAAACAAGTTTAATAACATCAATGGGAATGGATGCTCCTCCATCGTTGTTGTGACATCATCTCATCTGTTGTTGTTTCATTGGATAGCAATCAGAGCACACACAAGGATAGAAAAACATCTTAGCAGGAGAAGGACATTTGGCCCATCAAACCTGCACGACGCATAAACCACGTGAATTAAATCAAATAGTTTGTCAACTTCAATTTGGATGGGGAGGTAAGTGGAGTAGTAGGGATGATGACACTGAGACAAGAAATACAACATCTGTGGTAACCAAACAACACGAACAACCAAACAACACGAACATTAAACACGTTCAAAAACACCAAGAAAAACAATTAAATCTGTAAGTTCATGGTGTTTCCGTTTCCTTTTGTTAGTTGATGCTTGACTGACATATGAAGAAACTCTTGTTGCTGCTTCTTGTGCAAGTGTGTGTGTGTGTGTGTGATGTGTTGTGTGTGTGTGTCTGTGATATCCAAGGGTTGTGTTTGTGTGTGTGTCTGTTAATCCATGTGTGTGTGCTGTGTGTGTGTGTTCGTCTGTGATATCCGTGTGTGTGGTGTGTGTGTGTGTGTGTATCTGTGATATCCAAGTGTGTCTCTGATATTTGTATGTGTGTGTGTGTCTGTGTATATCCAAGGTTGTTGTTTGTTGTGTTGTGTCTTAATCCAAGTGTGTGTGTGTGTGTGTCTGTGATATCCAAGTGTGAGTGTGTGTTGTGTGTCTGTGATATCCAAGGTGTGTGTGTGTGTGTGTGTGTGTGTCCTGTGATAGCCAAGGGTGTTGTGTGTGTTGTGTCTCTATGATAGTCAAGGGTGTTGTGTGTGTGTAGTGTGTGTCTGTGATGTCCAAGGTGTGTGTGTATGTGTGTGTCTGTGATGTCCAAGGGTGTTGTGTGTGTTATCTGTGATGTCCAAGGTTGTGTGTGTGTTGTGTGTGTGTGTGTTGTTCTGATATCCAAGTGTGAGTGATGTGTCTGTGTGTCGTGATATCCAATGTGTTGTGTTTGTGTGTGTGTCTGTGATATCAATGGGTTTGTGTTTGGTGTGTTTGTGTATGTCTGTGATCTAAGGGTGGTTGTGATCCCCAGTGTGTGTGTGTGGTGTGGTGTGTGTGGCGTGTGTCTCTGTGATATCAAGGGTGTGTGTGTGTGTGTGCTCTCTGTATATCCAAGGGTGTGGTGTGTGTGGATAGTGTCTGTGATATCCAAGGGTGTGTGTGTGTGTTTGTGTGTTTATTGTGTCTGTGATATCCAAGGGTTGTGTGTGTATCTTGTGATATCCAAGGGTTTGGGGTGTGTGTGTGTGTGTGTTGTGTGTCTTGTGATATCCAAGGTTGTGTCGTATCTGTGATATCCAAAGGGTTTGGGTGTGTGTGTATGTGTGCGTGTCGTGTGTGTCTGTGATATCCAAGGTGTGTGTGTGTGTGTGTGTCCGGTCATACATCTGATGTGATAGTCATATGTTTGTGTGTCTTTGCAATACATCCAAATTTGTGTCTATGTGAGAAATCTTGTACAAATCGTTCTTCCTTATCATCATGATCAGTTTTTCCAGTGATATAAAACTCAATCCAGAGCAAGTACGAGTATTCAAATTACGAGACAATAGATAACTCAATATAGTTTCTGGGATTTGAACGTGGTGTCCTTGCATCATGAGTCATCGACAGGAATGCCCACAATGCACTTTCTCAATTAAGTCGACTTAAAAAAAAAAATCTATGATGGAATATTTTGTCCATTTGATTGTAGGTGGGAAAGATTGATTAACTTGCCATTCTACGGGCATTGGCTCCTTATCTGCGTGTGTCCAAGATGGCCATGCTTATGGTTGTATCAGGCATCAAGCCCAAGAGGCTAAAGATAACTTAAGAGGTAATTTTAATCAGTCCCAGTCATGAACGACGTACAGATGAGCATGCAGACATCATTGAATCCACGAGCAGAGCAGCGATTTTGACTCCTACATGACTGGGGTACTGGAATCTGAAGGTCAGATTCCGTGAACCTTTTTTGTATGCAATGTTGAGGCTCATTAATGAGCGAGAACACAGAACAGATCAGAGCGGAACAGAACATAAGGAACAGGAGGAAGAAAGGGAAGGGGGTGGAGGACACTAACACCAGGGATGAGGGACAAAATAGAGGGTACATGGAGAAACAAGGGATGTTCGGAAGAATAGGGCTTGGGGAGGACATAGAGGGTGAACAAGGTGGATACAGCCACAAACTCTCAATCACAGAAGTGGGAGGAAATGTTGGAAAAAGGTGGGCTTGGGCAGGAGCAGGGATGATTTGGGGAGAAACGATCATGGTTGTGGATGGGGGATGAGCTGAGATGGTGTTGAACAGCTGTCTTGAAGCTCTGGAGGGAAGAATGACATTGAAGAGACAGAGGAAGTTGGTTCCGGAGGCAGGAAGAAGATGAACAAATGAGTTGAGGTGAGCAGTGATTCTGGATTTTGTGAGTTTCACCAAAAGAAGGTTGCTGGTGGACCGTGTGCAGAGATAGAAAAGACACACACACACGGATACATTGAGACCTTGGAGGGCTTCGTTCCACCTTCTGAAACCCGCATATAGAGATAACAACCAACGACACACACACACACACACACACACACACACACACACACACACACACACACATACACACACCTTGGAGTAGAAGAGGGCCACCAAATACATCACAAACAAATGCACAACACAATTACCAAAGAATACCTGCGGAGAACGAGGCTGATCCTGAAAACATAGCTTACCCGAGAAACCAAATCAAAGCCATAAACCAACGAGCAATGCTTTTAATCCAGTATAGCTGTGGAATAATAAACTCTCCACAAACAGAACCCAACAAACTAGATATCAAAACAAGGAAACTGCTCACTATCCACAAAATGTTCGACACAAATCAGTGCATCCCGAGAATGTACCTGCCGAGATGAGAAGGAGGTTGTGACACCAACAACATGTGTGTGTCTGTGATATCTAAGGGTGTCGGACTAATGGAGCTCAACCAAGTGCAGAGAATTACATCTGTCAGACTGGCTGAATATGTGAAAAGTTCAACAGGTTACAGAATCCAATTCACATGCAAACACGAAGACAGCAAGCCAGAGAAGGTATCCCTAACTCACCGAGCAAATTTTTTTCCAAACACAGGTGTGAGTAGAATATGTCACACATGAACCTGAAACAGCAACAAGCAGAGTGTGGAGTCATCAGCCCCAATGATTGCAAAAAATACAAAAGTAATACAAAACAAAATATCAACAGATAGACACCAACAACTGGGAGAACGATAAAAGAGCAGGGGGACATTAAAAAATATATAGTTGGACAGATTGGGCATAGACAAAGAAGGCTCATTGGAATGGCTAAGAAGAGGTCATCTCAACTGGGATGGAGAACAAATTATAATAAATGCCCAAGGGACACGACATGAATGGCTTTAAGAAAATGGCAGGACTGAGTCAATCAGACAGGTGTAGGTTCTGCAAGGGAGAAACAGAAAATACAAGTCACCTCCTATTGGGATTTTTAAAAGCTCATGTCAGAACAGCTGGACACACAAAGGCACAACAGAATATGGATAGTAATCCACTGGCACATCTGAAAAATATCAATAACCCAGTCGGCTATGATGCCCAGTCGGCGACTGGTTTTGCTGGTCAACTTTGAAGTGTGATTTGCCCAATAAAGATCATGGCTGATCCTGAGACCTAGGAGTTTGAGTGACTGAACTTCCTTAAGAAAGTATGTGGGGGAGGGGTGAGGATGGGTTGCCAGATGATCCTTTCAGAGAGAGAGAGAGAGAGAGAGAGTAAGAGTGTGAGATTTATCAGGATTGAAAGACATATTCCAGGTGTATGACCAGCCTGTGATTCTAGCAAGGTCTGAAGAGAGAGGGAAGAGGCTGCAGCCTTCCTGTATGAAGGAAGTTTATAACAGCAGAGTGTGGAGTCATCAGCAAAGAGATAAAGAGGATTTTCCAGAGTCTGAGAGATAATTGATGAAGATTTGGAATAGGACTGGGTCCAGAACATTTCCTTGGGGCAATGCAGCCTTGTCAAGGAGGAGAGGATCCTGTTGAGAGCCACCTGTTGCCAATGAGAGTAGAGGAGTCAGTAACCCATGATCGAAGTTGGCCTTGGATGCTAAAAGCAGTGCGTTTGGAGAGCAAGGCTGGGTGCTAGACTGTATCGAATGCTGAAGATATGTTTAGAGAGATGGCACTGATCTCATTTCTGACAATGAAGGCCTCCAACCATGATTGAGAAAGCAGAAACAGCACGTCCAGGGTAGAGTGAATGAGTCAAATCTGAAGTGATATTCGCAGATCAAGCTTTTGGAGAAAAGGAATGATTTGATGTGAACTGCGATAATGGATTACATGACCTTGATGATGATTGTAAGTAAGCTGTTAAGTCTGTAGTTAAGGGGATCCATTTCTGCATCATGTTCATGTAATGTAGTGATACTGGCTGAGTTATATATCGATAGAGGGTGACCTAGGGAAACGATGGAGTGAACAAATTTTAAAGATGTCCAAAGACGGTGGAACAGATTTTTTAAGACACGTGTGATGATGCCATCCTTGCCAGCTACAGAATCAGAGTCAAGGTTGCAAGAAACCTTCTAAGGTGAAAAGACACAAAGTCCAGGAGCATTTGGGTGTGTGTGTGTGTGTGAGAGAGAGAGAGAGAGAGAGAGAGAGAGAGAGAGAGAAGAGAGAGAGAGAGAGAGAGAGAGAGAGATACAGAGAGAGAGAGAGAGAGAGAGAAGAGAGAGAGAGAGAGAGAGAGAGAGGAGAGAGAGAGGAGAGAGAGTAGGTCCAGAGAGAGAGGTGTACAGCGAGAGAGAGATATATATATATATAATATATATATATATATACTATATATATATATTATATATTAAATTGGCGGAGTGTTGGAGTACGCTGATTTTGAAGGAGCACAAATTGGAGGCATGTCGGCCTTCTTACGATACAGAGTCGGCGGTGGTGGCCTATTTAAAATGAGGGAAGGGGTGGAGGAAGAGCATACTACACAGACAGACTTGACAAGATGCTACTCGGTTTTAGAGGAAGGAGACAAATTTGAAAGTTCAACCTTGAGGTTGGCAAGATTTTGTCTGGCTGTCCAGATAGTGGACTCACACTTGGTGCGGTCTTTGTGGCATGATCTGAGGTTGCCTTCGGTCGTATTTTCTTTCCAGGAGGCAAGTTGTTTCAAGGCAACTGCCTCAACGCATGATCAACACCCAGTACCATGGGTGGGAGGAAGTCTCCCATAACTGAAGATGAGATGAGATGGATCTGTGCGTAAGAGAGAGCAGGTTTCCATGGAAGAATTTGACAGGCGACTGATTTCATATCAGGGATGGCAGATACAGGAGACCGGTACTAACGTGAAATGGAGGGTTGTAGTCCTGGCAGTCTAGCTGACGTTGAGACAGCTTTCTGAGAATAGCCAGAGAGATGTTGACTCTCACAAGCACATGATCAGATGAACCAATTGGAGCAGAGGAAGACCAGGACACATTGGCGGAGAAGTTTGTCATCACCAAGTCCAGAAGGGAGGATTTTCCATTCACAAGAAATCCAGGTTCGAAAGTTTACAGATCGAGTCAGTCCTGTTAAGTCACAGAAGTCCTTTACTGCAGTGCCATAGCTGGTGAGAGAGGTACCAACACCCAGCCAATTGGCATGGTGAGAGTTAAAATCACCACAAAGAAGAAAGAGAGAGTTGGATTGAGTGGATAAAAGAAAGATGTAGATGGGGTCATCATTGTTAGGAGGATGGTACAACACACAGGCAAACAAGAGGTGGGAGCGGAGGGAAATTTCAACCAAAGAAACTCCTGGGGTTGGGAGGTATCAAAGCTATTGATGTAAAAATGGAATTATTGATGTAAATTGCATTTCCACCGTCGGGTTGGGGTTCAATCTTACCAAACCAGAAGAGAGTAGAGCCAGGGAGAGCCACTTAGGAGTCAGGGACATCCTGAAGGTGTAAGGATTCTGTTAAACAGATGATTTCCGGTGTACCAGCAGCGGCCTGGATTAAGAGATATGTGATGTTGAAGCAGAGGCCTCAGGTGTTTGAGGCCCACACATTTAGGGACAGGGAAGGAGGCGCTATTGGCAGGGTGTAGGAATGTGGAGAGGGAGTGTGGGAACTCGTAGAGGATATGGGGTTGGGTG
>CM068960.1:6546125-6558354 GCA_035128595.1 Eptatretus atami
GGAAGATGGGAGTTTGCCTGTGGTGAAGCATTTTAAAATATTATTAAAAGCTCTTAAAGTAAAATGCAAATAAATTCCATCAAGATTCAATTGTAAGGTATTGAGAAAGGAAGAGATAAAGAATGAAGGGAGGAAGGATAGACAGGCAGATTGAGTTCATGTTATTTTTGGAGGAATTTTTTTGAAGTCATGAGGATGAATAAGATGAAGTTGAGGAGTTTGAATCTTGAGTTACATCTGGGTTCGAGGAACTTATTCTCATCTAGAAACCTATATTATGGTTTTGGGTTACATTTCAAAGGGTCATGTGAAGACGCACAATGAATTTTACAGAGACACGCGCTCTTTTGAGTCATCTAAAATTCGTGCAGGACATATGGAGACATGAGTTTGCTTTTACAGGAATTACAAGGACAGCATTGTACAAGATGACCAAGTTAGCGTCGTACATGTGATTTGAACTTGGGATCCCAGCAACGTGAACTTTCATTATAACACGGTCCAAGGCCTCGTGTCGGAGCGTAACACACACAGCACAGTCACACACCACACAACATCACACACACACACAACACACACACACACACACACACACACACACACACACACACACACACACACACACATTTGTGGATAGAAGGAAGGAGGAGGGTGGATAGAGGAGGATGGATGAACTGAGGGAGGAGATTGGTGTGCAGATGAGCTTGACGGGGAGATTGGTGAAATGCTGCTGAGATGGGCTGGATACTTGGTGTGGATGGTGGGGGGGGGGGGGGAAGAGAATGGCAAAGAGAGCGGGCAGGTTGAGGAAGCAAGTTCGGAGGAAAGAGGGAGACCTTGGTTGAGATGGGAGGAATGTGTGAGGAGGGATATCAGAAAGGTTTGGGGTGGTTGGAGAGTGGAGGGGGTTGGCTGAGGACAGAGGGAGGTGCAGGAGTATCATGGTCAAGGCAGGGCAGAAGCTTGGTGCCATCGGACCTCAACCCTTATAAAGGGCATGGAGGAGGAGAACAATGACTCCCCCGGGTTGGGATACAAATCAGGGACCTCCACAACTCCCAGCAGAGTCTCCAACTTCACACCACCGATGTGATCAAATGCGAAGGTAAAGCAAGGTGAAGGGTAATCGAACATCTTGTGTGTTTGAAGAGCACCTCTCGTGCGTCAGAGACACATTCCATGGAAACATCCATATTGCACATGCTATACGAACACGTGACACATGCTATACGAACACGTGACACGTGTTTAGCGGTCCTTCTTGTTGGATCCGAGGCACATGCTCCTTGTTAGAGTCCCATCTCAAAAGGAATGCGCCGCCTGCTGTGGATAGAATAAAATCCTTCGATGTGTTGGAACAATAACTCGCGCCACAACCGAGTGGAATGGAATGAACAATGAAGGCGATCCTTACTCGGGTGGGGTAGGGGTGAGTGCAGTGGGGGAGAGGATGGGGTGGAGGAGGGGGAAGATGGGCAAGAATTTCAGGCCTATTCAGCGACACTCTCCCCTCCATCCCACGAGATATCTCAAAGGAGTCAGAGAGAGAGAGAGAGAGAGAGAGAGAGAGAAGAGAGAGAGAGAGAGAGAGAGAGAGAGAGAGAGAGAGACCAGAGAACACAGAGACACAGAGACACAGAGACACAGAGACACAGAGACACAGAGACACAGAGACACAGAGAGACAGAGAGACAGAGAGACAGACAGACAGACAGACCCACGCTCTCACAATTCGGTGCGACATTTATACCATGATGATCATGTCCCACGTGATGCTGCATCCCATCACCCGGTGCACCGTTTGGGTCCAAAGTGCCAAAACTCGGCGGTTTGTGACCGACTTGCTGCTTCTCAGTTCATGACCCCTGCTCGCTGTTTTTGAAGCTCAAAGCGGTTCCTTCGAGCAGCGCCCGTTCTTTAGGCAAATACAACGCAGTGGGAAGGAGTTTCGAGGTTTGAGTGATCGTGGGAGGGGCCCGGGGAGGGGAGTGGGGAGGGGGCCATGATTCAGGAGCCTCCAAAAAGTTGCTCCTCCGTAGCTGTTCCCCTTTGGTGCGGCTGCGCTGCTGTGGATCACTACTGGTCCACCAAAGCTCTGCGGTGAGTTACACGCGGTTAAACGGATCGTTTACACCGTTATTTACATGCGAGTCAAAATGAGCGCGATTCATGATGGACATGAAAACCTTTTTGAAGTCCTTTATTGTTCGCAGTTCGCAGTATGATTCAGGCACGTGACCGTTTACTGTAGCTGTATGGTGTTTTTACCTCTTTGATGGTTTGTGACTTCTTCATCCATGTAATTTAAACTCAATAATAACCTCACTGATTCACTTCGACTTACCCTGACGACCTCCAGGGTTCGGCCCTGACGACTTAATGCGGATTGTAATATTGTTACAAAAAAAACCCCATAATGTTATAATATGCGAGGTGTATAGAAAAGATCGAATTATGACGTCATCATGTATACATTGTTTTTAGTTCGTGTAGCTTTCAGTGTGAGAGTGGTCGTGAATTATGACGTAATGATGTATACATTGTTTTTAGTTCGTGTAGCTGTATTAGTGTGAGAGTGGTCGTGAATTATGACGTAATCATGTATACATTGTTTTTAGTTGGTGTAGCGGTTTCAGTGTGAGAGTGGTCGTGAATTATGACGTAATAATGTACATTGTTTTTAGTTCGTGTAGCTGTTTCAGTGTGAGAGTGGTCGTGAATTATGACGTAATAATGTATACATTGTTTTTAGTTGGTGCAGTTGTTTCACCGTGACAATGGTCATGAATGATTATCTAATCATGAATACATTGTTACCCTAGCCTTAGGAGAGGGTGTTGTGATTGGGTCTCTCTGTCTGTTTTTCTGCACAGAAATTTCGTGTCTTTCTCCCCAACCGCTTGTCCGATTGAGACAAAATTTTCACCTTAGGTGCGACAACTCATGTAGAACGTTTTAATCATAATTTTCACGTCATCGGTCACGTGGTGTGGCAGCCATGTTGGAAAAACAAAAAAATCTTTGGACCTCGGTATCTCTGAAAACGCACCAATGAAAAAAAATAAACTTGGCACATAGCAGGGACTCATGGGGAATAAGTGTGATTTTCTTATGACGTCATAATTGCAAATGTAGAACGCTGCATATGATCAGTATGAAAAAGTTTGAGGGTCATCTAGGGATAAAATGGTCCACAGAAAAAAAAAATTGAGTACGTCATCGGTCATGTGATTCGGCAGCTATATTGTTTTTTTTTTTTAAAAACCTCCAAAAATCTTCTCTTAAGTGACTGAACAGATCGAGGTGAAACCTTACACGTATGACTGCCTATCCATGAGGAACAAAAGGTTCACACACATGACATCATAGGTCACATGGTTTGACAGCCAGATTGGATTTACCTTTAAACCGATAAAAAAAATCTTCTCCAGAATGGCTGAACAGATCGAGGGGAAACTTCAAACAAATGTTCCCCAAGCCAAGGGTGCACAAGTTTGTTAAGGAATAATTGATAGGTCACATAGTTTGGCAGCCATATTGGATTGAAGAAAAATATTAAATAATGTTTTTTCTGGAACCTCTTAATCAATCGACGTGAAACTTCAGATTTATGATTTAGCAGGGATGGGGAATACATATTTTTAATTTCATCTTCAATGGACGCATGGTCTGGCAGGCAGAATTACTTAAAATTTATTTGATATGGATTCTTTTGTTGTTTTGTTTTTTTGTTTTTTTCATAAGGCTCACTTGGCTGTGCCTGGAGGGGTTTGAGGGTAGAGGAGTAGCAGCTGAAATGCAAATCCAATCCAGGTTCCTCCTGATGACTTCATATTTGCTTTTTGCTTGTTCAGGTTCCTTCTGATGACTCCAACGCACGACTATTTGGTCTTCCATTTGATCTGAATTGAATTTATTTTAATCCAATTGTGAATTCAATCGAAGAATAATTTTAAAATCGTCATGGGTCAGGGTCAGGCGTCTCGGACACAGTGTCCGATCAAAGCGGGAACGTCTTGGTACCCGGTTATCACTGGCGGCAGTAATAAAGTTGCAGTTCTAATTATGTCTCTTATGAAGGACGTAACACACCAGTACACAAACGCCACACAAAACTCCACAAACGCCACATAAAACAAGTTCTGGAGAGGGTCTGCAATCTCTGATTGCTCTTTCTCGTTTTTAGTTTGTTTCAATGTGATAAAGACGATTATTTTGGTGCATTTAAAGGTGCTTTTCAAATCGAATATCGAACAGTTGCTTTGATCACTGCACTCACAAAATGAATCACGATAGTTTGCTGATATAATCTGTCGGTTGAATTTGTTTGGCCTTGGTCTTGACCCAAAGACCTATAACTCCTCAAGCTCAAAGGATGATACATTCTAAAGCTTTCATTAATCTTATCACATTGTGCCAGGGTATTGTCGACTTTTCTAAGTTTGCGGACAATTTACGAGTTACAATGTTTCGTTAACCTCGACGTTATTGTGCCCAACATGCTCTTATCGGGGTGAGGAAACGTGCCACGTTCATCAGCCGAAACGAGCCCTTCCTCGGGGTGAGTGGGTCTGTGCGGGCTCCACCCTCTCTCGTTCCCATCCCCCAAACCATCGATATAGTGATGACCGGTGGAGCAGACCGAAAGGCACACACATCGTCTTAGCGGAACCGTGCTTTACGGCCAAAGCACGCCAATGCGTGAAGGATTCGGTTTTAAGGGTTAACAAGGCACTGACATCGCACGACCTACAGGTGAGCCTTCATCGTACACCTCTTGTCAAGCTCGTACCCTTTGTCGTTTTTATAAATTTATTCAATCATTTTGGACCAGCACGTTGCGCGCGATCACCATGGAGATGCCGTCCCTTACTCTCAGCTTCGAAACATGCGCCAGCGACTCCCACACGCACACGCACACCCACACCAGGGCATTTCCGACAAATCACAGTCTTAACGCAAAATAAAAGTGCAGTACTGTGTACATATATATATATATATATATTTATATATACACATACATACATACAGTGTGTGTATGTGTGTGTGTGCGTGTATAAATATAAGCTTCAAATGAATTATGACTATTTGCCATTACAAAAGTGTGAAAGTCAGAGTTCTGCTTTATAACTTTACTTTGTTTACATGAAGATGTCCCATGTTCTTGTTCTTTCAGACTAAGTAGAGAAAAGGACGTTCGGATCCAAACCAACGAAGGTGACGCCCTTGATAGCACTTCCAGAGAGAGAGAGAGAGAGAGAGAGAGAGAGGGTGCCGTGAATTGAAGGACATTGTGAGGAGCGCAGGGAGTACACAATGGCATCAACGGGGCTCGAGGTGGTCGCCTTCACGGTGGCCATACTCGGCTGGATCCTCGAGCTTGTGGCCTGTGGCCTACCAACGTGGCGTGTGACAGCCTACCTCGGAAAAAGCATCATCGTGGCGCAAAGCACGTGGGAGGGTCTCTGGATGCAGTGCGTGTGGCAAGCCACCGGCTACGTGCAGTGCAAAGTGCACGACTCTATGCTGGCTCTCAGTGGCCAGCTACAGGCTGCGCGGGCCATGACCGTGCTGTCGGCAGTGATGGGTGTGCTCGCGATGTCCGTGACAGCCGTCGGGCTGCGCTGCACGACCTGCGCCGACGTCGGACGCCGTGGAAAAGCGCGTATTGTGCAAGTCGGTGGAGTCATGCTCCTCATGGCATCTGTCCTCGTGCTTATACCTGTATCTTGGACTGCGCACCATGTGGTGAGGGACTTCCATGACCCTGGGGTACAGAGTAAGCAGGACTTGGGTGGTGCCCTCTTCGTGGGTTGGGCGGCTGCTGTGCTTTTAGCCATTGGGGGAGCCCTGCTGGTGTGCTGCTCTTGCCCCCCATCTTCGGGGCCACAGGGGCGTCCACCCTATACCATGCAACCTTTAGCGAGCTGCCCTCAGGGAGCCGCGCCATACCGAGCACCGCCCTTGTCAGGAACCAATGGCAAATCCGGTCAACCAGTCCGTGAGTTCGTCTGATAAGGGTCTTTGTTTTTCCTCCACCTCGAGGGAAGACTGTAGTCCAACGGGAAGCACAGCATTCATTATCATTCATCAGACATCCAGTATATGAACAACACCTACATGGGATTGAGATAAAGCCAAAACAGATGGTGAACACTTTCGAAGCAAAAGAAGTCGATTCGAAACAAACGGTGCTGAAAAGAGTTGAGGAGGGATTCGGATGAGCAACTTCCAACCTGTGTGAATCTTGTGCTGGCGAGAGGGGGGGGGGAATGATCACATATTACAATGTATGAGTAATTAGTGATACTTATCAATCCATGTATACTTCACATTAATTTTATGAATCATAAATTTGTTTTTACAGGATTCATCATACATACATCATCCATCGTTATATGCCCATGGATATGAGGCCTATTAGGCACATGCAGGAGTATCCCAAACATTTTGAACGGCCATGTATCGAATTGCTATTCCACTGTCCGCAGCTGGCTCTCTCAGCTCCGTACGAAATGATCTCATGACCCCCTCATCCCACTGTATAGCATGATCCTTTTGATCTTCTGAAGGATCCATCGGATCTTGGGCTACATTACTCATCAGATCACCTTTCGGATTACCCATCCATCATATGACCTATTGAATCCATCATTGTGTTATCTGTTTGTTCAGCCATTTTATTACCCTTTGGTCAAGCTGTTGTTTTCCACATTGGGACGATTTCAGACACCCATTTGCACAGCAGAGCCAGTCTCACCGTCTCACTGGCACCGGGGTCTCATTGTACCCCATATAATCGTTACTCTAATGATTGCTATAGACTGACAAAATTATCTTTTCTTGATCGATATCAACGATTGACAGGAAAGCTAAAAGAAAAGAAAACAATTGCAATGGCCTTGCGATCCACATAGATCCGACACGTTTGTATGGGATAGCACAACTGGCGTCGATTTGTGAGGTTGTCAAAGACGAAGGCAGCATCTTATTTTCTGATCCATGTCATTACCAAATTCGAACATGAGAATCTACACGTATGATGTGAACCTGAACTATCCACTTATGCTACGTGTGGACTATACGACTCGTGGGACCTTGACATCCAGAGGCGATGCGATGGACGGTGTCCCCTTGTAGACCTTCTGAGACCAAGTTTGGAGCCCGAATATGTGTGGCCTACAACTTTGGCTTTGTTATCCTTGCCTAACTTCCACAACATGACCACACCGTCAAAACTGTCCTTTATATTCACCTCCATTATGTTGCACACAGGATATTCAAGCAGCAGGAGCTGCATTAACACGTTGGTGGAAAGGATTTCTGTGTATATATTGTAGTTCAGACAATAGTGTGTTTGCCTCAACCCACTTCCCTAACTTTGCCAGGCACACAATTGGGGGAAAAGCAGGTGGATGTAGGGGGTATGGGAGGAGAGGGGAGAAAGGCTTGATCATTCTTTTGATCGGAGGCGCAACCTTTTGTATTTGTGAAAAAAAGACGTGCTCCCGAGGCAGGATGCCATTCGCTTGAGAGGAACACAGCTGGTACACCATTGTGGTGGTTCCTGGGTAAACTTTAAAACAACATCACGAAACTTCGTTTGCAGCCAGAATCCGTTCCTACGCAACAGCCGCCCCTGATCACCATCAAACACCCACTGGTAAGATTTGTTTGGCTGCTGCAACCTGCCAATGCTCTCTCTCTCTCTCTCTCTCTCTCTCTCTGGCAATGTATCATGGCTCTTCAATACATTCCATGATGTAATCTTGTTCATAGAATTTTGTTCATTCCATGAAATACGCACAAGTTTGGATTTGATGCAACACCATGCAATGGCGATTCAATATGAGCACACAGACTTGTAGCTTTTAAGTTGCATGACGGCAAACCATGCAAATTGAGTGACATCACGTGATTCGTTACGGAAATACAGGCTTGGCATTTCAGTTGTATGAACAAATTCTCGACGTGCGTTATACTCTTACATTATATCATAATATGCATACACAGGCCTATAAACTAATTATTTAGCACCGGCATATTCCTGGTACAGAAATAATCACAACTAACTTTACCAATCCATCACTATCCTTTACAATCTCAATAAGTCATGGGAAAGCTTGAAACTACCACGACAACTACTACTACTGCTGCTACAATTATATCCACCTCCTTGTGAGGTCAGCCAGGGAACCTTTTTGGGCCTAATTTTTTCATGAACCGGTTGGCCAGGCCTGATTATTTGACTGAAGAGATTCAAACCCATGCTGGACAGCTCAAAGGTAGTTGTATAAACTTCAAAGCTATTCTGCCAGCCCAATAAGAGGCCTGGTGTTAGATTAACAGTAAACGTGGCTGGCATAAGATCTTAGTGTCTTGAGTTTGAGCCCCTGTGGTGCCATTAACTAGCACCAGGTTGGGTTGACTCAGCCTGTCATCCTTCTAAGGTCGGCAAATTGAGTACCAGCTTGCTGGGATGATCGAGCCATTTGAGTATCCTGTGTCGGAGTGGCGACCTGTCCAGGATTGTGTCCATTAGCCCAGGAGACTGCTTCGGCAGCACCGACGCTCTGCATCGAGTATGGTCCCAGTGGATGGATGGATTATTTTAAATATTGGAACAGTTTAATTAACGAATCACCATTTGCTAGGCACTCCTATAAACAATGGTGGTCTACACATTAGGCTGGATATTTCAAACACACAAAAAAAAGGAACTAAAATAATTAGTCAAGTTGTGTCCAACTTAATGTTATGTAGACTTCTGTAATAAAATGTATTTGTGAGTTGCTTGCTTTTAAAACTGTTAATAAACCTGACTGCGCTAACAAGTGAACAGAACTAATATTTTTTTTATACACAAAGTCGAGGCTCACGAAAGAGCCAGGGCATGGCAGAACAGGAAGAACACACTAAAGAAGGAGGAAACACATCAACAGCAGGGTAGAGAGACACTGGGAGCAGGAATGGGTGAGAGGAACAATGACAGCAATGGGGGAGGGGACAATGTGGATATAAATATCAGTTCAAGCACAGCAATTAAGCACCTAGGAAGAGGGGGATGTGAAAACACTGCAACATAAAACGGAAAGGAGAATGGAGGAGGAAAACACAATAACCTAGACAGGAAGGGTTAGGGTTGGGGAGGGTTAATCAGGGTAGGAAAATAATGAGTGTAGATCATGGGGGAATGACCTGAGGTAGTGGTGAACTGCTATATCTCAAAGTTGTGGAGGTAAGGATGATATTAAACAGACTGCGGATGTTGGTTCCACAGGTGGGAGAAAAGAGGAGTGAATAAGTGGAGGTGAGCAGCGATTTAGGATTTAGGATTTCGCAAGTAAACCTGAAATCAGGATAAAATCGTCCATCCTTTCATCGCTTACAAATGACGAACAAACATTTGAACAAATTGCTGACATTTTCCAAAGATTTGTCATTGAGGGTGAATTTTGTATTGGACCAGGTGAGAAATTATGGGGGGTTTTGATGGTCACGTGATCTCACCGTGTTTGGTGTTAAAATCCAAGACATTGTGCCAGTGTTTGTAAAAGTATATGTTTAAATCGAACAAAAGGTAAACTTGTAAAGCTGACAATTCCTACATTTCCTGATATAATCGAATCTTTCCATCCATTTAACCGAGCAACTGCATATTTTTTAATTTCCTGGTGATCTATATGTAGGTAGCCCTCCCTATCTTGTGAACTATTGACTGAAATGCCCCGTTTGTGACGTCACGTGTTCTGCAGGCATATTGCATGTCATTCCGTGAATCTCAATGAGGATGTAAAATGAAGTGGAACACAGAAAACGGATCTTTTTTATAACATATAGTTGTTCTTGCTGCTGTCGTTGTTGTTTGTGTGCTTCTTCCATGTACTTTTACATATTTTTTCTATTGCTTCAAGAAGTATAACAACATAATAATTTTGTGTGCTCATTCCATGTCCGTCATGCTTTGTTCTAAAGGGTACCTCTTGTCACGTCATTTGAACCGATACATTGAAGTTTGAGATCCTGATTCTTCCTCTATCAATCCTCAAACATGGGCTTTGAAACTGGCAGTTCTGTGATCAAACGGATACAAATTTATGTACCGAGTAAATCGATAAAGCTAATAAAGTAAATCGATTATTAGCTTTCAAACCAAGTAAATTGTTTATTAGCTTTTCAAGTAAATCTATAATTACCTTTCCAACCCCAAGTCAATCGATTATTACCTTTCCAATGATGCCATTTCTATTATTATATGACAGCAGAAACCATTTAGAATGAAGCATGACGGATTCATACATGGAGGGATGCTTCTCCTTTGAGTGAAGAATGATATTTCATCAAATATATCAGGTATGCATCATTTTGGTAGTTTTTCTTGACTTCATTGCAAATTGTTAAAAAACTGTATTTTTTGTCCTCAGTGGAAATTCCAAAAAAGCACAAGAATGACCTTCACTGTTTCTGAACTTCTTATGAATTGTATTGTGAAAGCAACAAAAATGTGCTTGTTTATTCAAAAATGCTTAAATAACATCTACGTGAGGGTATCATCGGTTTTTGTACTATCTTAAAATAAAATAAAAAGATACCTCGTATCTCCATCATAATTTCATTTGATGTTATTATTTACAACTTTGTTTTATTAACATACTTCATTGAAGTAAGGGGATGCTCAATCAGGATGCAAGCTGCAACTATCAGGGAGAAGAGAGAGAGAGAGAGAGAGAGAGAGAGAGAGAGAGAGAGAGAGAGAGGAGAGAGAGAGAGAGAGAGAGGAGAGGGGGAGAGGGGGAGAGGGGAGAGGGAGAGGGGGGGGAGAGGGGAGAGGGGGAGAGGGGAGAGGGGGAGAGGGGGGAGGGGGAGAAGGGAGGGAGAAGGGAGAGGAGAGGGAGCGGAGACGGAGACGGAGACGGAGACGGAGACGAGAGACTTTTGAAATCTTTTTATTACAAAAAGTATAAAAGAAACAAGTAGTAAACAATTTCAATCAATGTAGATGAACAATTAAGGAACAGAAATACATGATAACTCATTAAAGTAGCAAAGATAATTCATCTCCCTCCACCTTGCACAAAACTTCAACTTTGCACCATTTCTGAATGAAATCATAAACTTGAGACATCTCTCGGTAAAAATGAAATTCCATTTTAAGACGGGCACGTACAGAGCCTTTAAAGGCTTGCAAGACACTGCATTCTTCTAAATTAACACCCAAAATCATTCTCTTCCGAGTAATGTATATCGAGAGTTTTGCTTCAGCGAGCAGGAAATTTGCAATTTGAGATCCGACATTTTCGCAAGATACAGGCATACAGTACACAAAATAATGGAAAGAAAAGCACAAACCAAATCTCTGGAAAATAAAATTCAACAGTTGAAAAAGCGGAACCAGCCTTTGGCATCCAACATAAGCATGGAAAATGTCCTTGGAGTGTCAGCAAAAAGGACATTAATCAGATAACGCAAGGTTCAGTCTTTTAAAAAAACACGTTTGAAGGTAAGGCGTTGTGTGCAAGCCTCCACTCTATGTCTCCAGCACGTTTAGACACAGGTGACGTATACATGGAGGACCAGAAAGGAGATGATGGAACCCCTGCAGGCAGAAATTCTTTCCAGTGGGTGGTCAGTGTGCTATCAGGGTTGGCAGAAATAACAACAATAAGACATTGCACATACAGAGTAGTCTTTGTACAGGTTTGTAAAGGCTTTGTGGAGGGAGCGCTAGAAAAACAAAAGTCAGGGAAGTCAGGATGTGTTGTACTTGTATCTTGAGGCACCATGCAATGGAGGCCACGATAAATTAAAACAATTGAAAACTTTAGCAATTGAACATAGAAGATGTCCAATTAAACGAGCTGACTTGACATGGCAGACTTCCAAAATCTGGTTCGGGGTCTGCCATCCAGAATAAGTATGATTAACGAAGTCCCTTACAAGGAAGAAATCAGATTCAATGAAGGATTGAATTATGGACCTGCTTTGGTAGTCATGATGGAACAGGCTATTGTGAAAGACAGGTTCACACATATGATTACAAAATTTATACCAATCCTTGTTTCGTACTGGAATGACACACTGACTGGCATTCAGGAGACTTTGGTGGAAGGAGGGCAGTAGTGAGGCGTCGATTCGCCGCAAGTCAAGTAGGAAGAGCTCAGGGCCACACCTGAGCTTACCGGCTTGCTGCAGCAAGCACGAAGCCAGGGGCTGCCAAGACAGGACTTCT
>CM068960.1:6564039-6585275 GCA_035128595.1 Eptatretus atami
TTGTCAGGAGAAAGGGACACAGAGTCCAGGAACAGCTGGGTGCGACTGGATAAGGTAGTTACAGAAAGTGATGGATTTGGAGGAGAGAGAGAGAGAGGTTTGAGAGTTCAGACTTGAGATAAGAAAGATGTTGTTTCGAGGCTCTCCAGTGGGTAGACACACGCTTGTTCTGAGCTTTGTGGAAGGAACTGAGGTTGTCTTCGTTTGGATTAGCTTTCCATGAGGCAAAGGCAAGTTGTTTCAGGGCAACTGCCTTGCCACAAGCTTAAGTGTACCATGGGCGGGAGGAAGGGTAGGACACCTGAATACGAGATGGGATAAAAGTGTGCATGAGGGAGAGCAAGTTTCTTTGAAGGAATTCCCAGGACGAGGTGATGTCAGAGAAAGTAGAGATGGGAGACCAGTCTCAAAGTTTGTTGGCTGCTTGAAGACCATGCCAGTCGGCCTGAGTGAAATGCTCGATGGCGCTGAGGTGGTTCTCTAATAACAGCCAGAGCGATTTCTACTTTGTGAAGCATGTTGTCAGATGAACCTTTTATAGAGGAGGAAGAACAGCAGATATTTCCAGGGAAATTGGTCAAAATCAGATCCAGAAGAGATTGAGTACTGTTGGTTGGGATCCGTGTTGGGAAGTTGCTAGACTGAGTCAGTGCCAATGAGTCGCAGAGGTCTTTTGTTGAAGTGCCATGGCAGGTGAGAGAGCTACTCACATGCAGCCAACCGGCATGATGACATTTGAAGTCACCACATATGAGGAAGAGAGAGAGGATGAGAGGATAGAAGTTGATCCATGTTTTCGGAGAGTGAGATGTAAATGGAGTCATCACTGTTTGGTGGACGGTGCAACACACATATAAACATGAGGTAGGAGTGCGGGGAAGCCAGAGGTCTTCCTAGGGGTGTGGAGGAGTGAGGGCAGTGCATGGAGAGTGAGGAATAGAGTTTTTGATGAAGAGAGCAACTCCGCCACCAGCGACGCAGGCTCAGTTGTCAAAACAGAGAAGGCGAGTAACCACGGGAGAGATACTAGGGAGTCAGAAACGTCTTGAAGGAGGTATTTCTGTTAAGTAGATTTTTATGTTGGTTTTTCAGTGGCAACCTTGTATGCAAAGATCCTGTTCAGGTTTATGAGTGAGGCCCCGGCATATTTGAGGCACACACTTAAGAAAGAGGGTGGCAGGAGGCTGCGGTGCAGGGGAGTGCAGAGAATGACGCGGTAGGGGGAGGATATGGACTCGAGGGAGGGACGGGGGGGGGAGAATAGGAATGAGGGAGGAGGGCGGAGTAAGGAGAGTTGTTGAAAGAGTGTAGGTGATTGCAGAAGAGCTAGGGGAAGGGTCGGATGAGGAGAGAAAAGGCTCGGTGTTGATGGGGAGGTCCTGTGTGGAGTAATAAGAGAGGGGCAGAGAGCAGTTGAAGATTGGAGAGGTGGAGTGATGCGATGGAAGAGAGAGAGGCGCCAGGGGAGATGAGGCAGCTTTGAGGATGTGATGGGGGGCTAACTATTTGAGAAGGGGAGTGATGGGTTGAATGTGGGAGAAGGGTGAGAGGGGGAGAGTTGAGGAGAAGGGTGAGTGCAGGGGAGTGCAGGTTGGTCGTTCTCGTCTTCCCCACCTAGTGCGTCTTTCTCGCACCGACCCCGGCCCGCAACAATATGTTGTATATATATGTGTTTATATTATATATTATAGTATATTATATATGTATTATCCATCCATCCATCCATCCATTGGACCATACTCTGTGCAGAGCGATGATGCTGCCTAAACACTCGTCCTTGGCTGTTGGGCCACAATCCTGGACGGGTCGCCACTCCGACACAGTGTGTAACCAGCTCAAGCTGGCACTCATTTTGCAGACCCGGTAAGGATGACAAGGCAGAGTCAGCCCTACCTGGTATTAATTCAACAGCGAGTGGGATTTGAACTCAGGGATCCTTGCGATCCCAAGCCCACCACCTGAACCATTAAGCCAACACCAGGCATATATATGTATATACACATCTCTGAACATCAAATCTCATCATTGATGGGCTGTTCTGTTGTTTTTTGTTTTCATTTGCACGTGATCTGGTGTTGTATGTGTGTGGGTCAGCATGTGTGTGCGGGTCAGGATGTGTGTGCTGTTGCTTGTTGCTCACCTTATCAAGCTGTTTGCACCATCCAGTTTTCGACATTTGCCTCAGAGTTGTGTATTGTGTGGGTATGTCCACCATCTCCCTAGTTAGACCACCCTCTCAACTCTACAGGTGCCATGTTTCCAGTATCAACCTGTGTTGTTTGTTCGATGTAATGTCGAGCACACGGGTCCCATCAAAGTCAAATTTGTGACCAGATTTTAGGCAATGATGTGCAAGGGCTGGCTGGGTCACCTTTCCAAGATTATTTGCTCTGTCATGTTCATCTAGCCTTTGTTTTAAATTTCTTCCAGTTTCACCAATGTAGAATTGCTCACAGTCTCTGCATGATGAATGGTAAATGACTGCAGATTTATCACCAGTTGGTATTTGGTCCTTGACACAGCATCCGTAATATCATTTCAAAACTAGAGGCTAGGAGGCTACACCAATCCATGCGCTGCGTATTATCCTGCCAACCCTTTCGGAAAGGCTCGGGTAGTATGGCAGTACACAGTGCTCGAGTGGCTGGCTCCCCACAAGTTTTTTTTTCTTTTTAAACAATGCCCTGACATTCGCGGGCAGTCTTTTAGGAATGTCATTCTGCGCAAATGATGAGGTCCGACAAGTGTAATATATATATATAATACGATATATATAATATAATATTATATTGTATAGTAATATATATATGCATATTATATCTATATATAACATATACATATTATATACATATAATAAATAAATATTATATCTTATAATACTATAATTTATATCATATAATCTAAATAACATATATATATATATATATTATATATATATAATATATATATATATCATATACATAAAAATAAATATGCATATACATAACAGATATATACAAGATATAATAATATATACTATATATATATATATATATATATATATATATATACATATATATATATATATATATATATATATATATATATATATATATATAATATGATAGCCTGGTATTGGCTCAGTGGTTAAGGTGGTGGCTTGGGATCCAAGGGTCCTGAGTTCAAGCCTCGTGTGCTCTGAATTACTTCACGGAGGGTTGACTCAGCCTGCATCCTTCTGTGGTCGGCAAAATGAGTACGCTTGCTGGGGATGATGACGTATTCGAGTATCCTGTGTCGGAGTGGCGACCCGTCCAAGATTGTGCCCAATAGCCAAGGAAACTGCTTCGGCAGCACAGACGCTCTGTACAGAGTATGTTTCGATGGATGGATATATATATATATATATTATATACTATTTATATATATAAACATATACACACATATTATATATATATATATATATATATATTATATATATTATATATAAGCTCTGGAAAAAATTAAGAGACCAATGCAAAATTATCAGTTTTTCAGGTTTTACTATTTATAGGTATGTGTTTGAGTAAAATGAACATTTTTGTTTTATTCTATAAACTACTGACAACATTTTCTCCAAATTCCGAATAAAAATTGTCATTTAGAGCATTTATTTGCAGAAAATGTCAACTCGTAAATAAAAATATTCAGTGTTTTCAGACCTCAATTAATACAAACAAACAAGTTCATATTATATTTTAAACAACACAATACTAATGTTTTAATTTGGAAGAGTTCAGAAATCATATTTTGTGGAATAACCCTGATTTTCAATCACAGTTTTCATGCGTCTTGGCATGCTCTCACCAGTCTTTCCATTGCTGTTGGGTGACTTTATGCCACTCCTGGCGCAAAATTCAAGCACTCGGCTTTGTTTGATGGCTTGTGACCATCCACCTTCCTCTTGATCACATTCCAGAGGTTTTGAATGGGGTTCAAGTCTGGAGATTGGGCTGGCTATGACAGGGTCTGGATATGATGGTCTCCATCCACACTTGATTGACCTGGCTGTGTGGCATGGAGCATTGTCCTGTCGGAAAACCAATCCTCAGAGTTGGGGAACATTGTCAGAGCACAAGGAAGCAAGTGTTCTTCCAGGACAACCTTGTACGTGGCTTGATTCATGAGTCCTTCACAAAGACAAATCTGCCTGATTTCAGCTTGTGTAGCACCCCCAGATCATCACCGATCCTCCACCAAATTTCACAGTGGGTGCGAGACACTGTGGCTTGTAGGCTCTGCAGGTCTCCGTCTAACCTTATAGACGACCAGGTGTTGGGCAAAGCTGAAAAATTGGACTCATCAGAGAAGATGACTTTACTCCAGTCCTTTACAGTCCAATCCTTATGTGTTTTGCAAACCTCAGCCTGGCTCTTCTTTGCTTCTCATTGATGAAGGGATTTTTTCTAGCTTTGCACGACTTCAGCCCTGCCCCTCGGAGCCTGTTTGAAACCTCTCACCATGCACTTCACCCCAGCTGCCGTTTGCCATTCTTTTTGTAGGTCACTTGATGTCATCTACGGTTGTTGAGTGACATTCGAATGAGTTGGCGTCATCCCGGTCAGTGGAAAGTCGTTTTCGCCCTCTGCCAGTCTGTAGTTTGTTGTCCCCAATGTTCTGCTGCTTGACCTTGTTCTTATGAACCTCGTCTTTGAAATTTTAAGGAGGAAGCAACGTGATGCTCACTGTATTCCTCTGCCAGTAAAGCCAGAATTGAACCCTTCTTTTCCTCACTCAAAACTTTTCTTTTCAACTCTTGTGGCATGGTCATAGTTATTTTTTTGATTCCAATTACTTTTGAGGTACTACTAGCACTGTTTTTGCCATCCAGCTGGTCCTATTGCAAGAGGAAGTGATGACCACAGTAGTGGTTTTTATACTTTTCCTGTTAAATAAGATTTGGTTCAGGTGATCACCTAATCAGTACCTCACTAAGTAGAATGAGTGTGCCTGTGTGAATTCAACAGACACTGGAATGGAATGGCTGCCATACATGTAGAATGCTGAATTAAAAATTTTTTGGGTGGTCTCTATTTTTTCCAGAGCTATATATATACATATATATATATATATATATTTATTTTATATATATGTATTATGAAATAAATAAATATATGTATATATATCCATAAATAAATATATTATGTATTTATCATAAATAATATATATGTATTATATATATATCATATCATAATAAATATATGTGTATGTATATATTTATTTATTTATGATATATATATATATATAATATATATATATATAATATATAATATATATATCCATGATTGGGTGGTTGGGATTAAATATTTAAAAAAAGAAGAAGGCGCTTCCAACCAAAGGAAAAACTAGATTGACTCCGCTAATTTGAGCGAAAATGCGAGAACAGACCCGGTTTCAGGGCAACATTTTGCCAGTTTCACAGCTGGCTTTATCAGGCACAATGGAGAAGGGTGAGGGGGGAGCACAATCGTCCATAAAATTTATATATATATATATATATATATATAGTTTCGCCGATATATGTATAGTATATGTATATATATATAGTATGTTATGTATATATATGTATATATTAATGGAATGGCCAATTTAGTGGAGCCAATTTTTTTGCTGTTGTTGGTACTATAAGGTCTCGGCTCATGGAGGAACAGAACGACAATGATGGAGGATAGAAGGTGATCATACTAACCACAGAGAAGTGGTTTACAGCTGGACGACGAATAAACAGTATGATTGACAAGATTCTTGCAAAAGTTAATGAGGGTAGAAAATACAGCTATGGATGGAAGACTTGAGATGGTGATGAGCTTTCCTCTTCAAGTCCTCGACAGAAGAGTGGGATAGGATTGCCTGAGGAAGACAGTACCGGAGATATGAGAAAAGAAGAACAAGTGAGTGTAGGTGAGTAATAAGCCTGGAGTTTGAAAGGTTAACCAGAAGAAGGTTACAAGAAGAACCTGTGCATACTAATGATTCATGCGGTGTAGTGCCAAAAAGGCAGGGGGAGCTCAACTGAAAAAAGAGACAGTGGAAAACTCATAGGACACCAACCTGTCTACGATGAACGTAAGGCTCATCCTGTATTCCAGTCTCCTGGTGGGAGATGCCAATGATTTTTAGTACTTTGATCTCCAAATAATTCACGAGAGAGTAGTTTGAAACATGAGGAGAGGTGGGGGATTCAACCATAAAGACGACCAATACTTCATCAATTATTGAGGACTTCATTATAAAGATGATGTAAATAGCCATGCAATTGAAATATGCCACTTCTTGAGTCTACCAAGCATTATGGACATTGTCACAACACTTGATTTTAGAATTAATGAATGTCTGTCTCAAAAGGGCTTGGGGTGAAAAAAACATTTAACATCAATTTTGATGAATAAATGAATAATTGCTCCTGCATTCTCAGGAATATCGAAACTATCACCCCAGAGAATAGGAAGTATGACTCATGATTTGCAATGTACATGGAGGAGGGCCTGACGTCAGTGCAGACGATGCTGTCCACACACAGCAGAAAGACCAGACAATCATGATGCACAAATATCTCAGCCATAAAGGTGATAACACAATGGCTGGGTTCGTGCAAATCGTTGCGTCGAGTCCAACATACAAATTTCTGGAAAGTGCAAAATACCTAAAATCCATTAAATATTTTTTTCTGCACTATTCAGAATAATGTGAACTTCAGACTTTCACATCATGAAAAAGAAAGCACGAGTGGAACAAGTCTGTTTACGTCTCAAGCTAAACTCGTCCATTCACCACCCCAGTAGTTCATTTGGAATCAAGAAAATACAAACATGCATTTGGTAACACGCAAACTGAAGAAGATTCATCTTTCTACCCCCCCTCCTCCCATCCCTTCATCCCCCAAAGAGATAGCTGGGCCTCATCCTGCACTCCACCCAACTTTCCACCATACTTCACCCACTCAACCCTCTCACTCCATAGTGGTCCTTCTGCATTTCTTATATACAGCTCCAGGGCACTCAGATGAGCGGTCTTTTCATCTCCTACATGGTCGAGTAATATATAAAATAAATTATCATCTCATTTTTAAATTAAAGATTACTTTTAATAATGCACTTATTTCTACCAATTCTCAAAGAAGTTCAGTCACTCAAACTTTTGGGGCTATGATCTTTCTTGGGAAAACCACATGTCTAACTTTATAACTTAGCCTCCAAAGTCAGTCACTGACTGGGCATCCTACGTCGTGCAAAGTCTTGACTTGGCACACCTGAACTTTTATCCACCTACATCGGCATTGTCTGCAGCTTGATGGAGAATTGCTCTCCCCATCAGGGCTGGCGCTCCTGCCTCACACCTTGCTCGGCTTGACGGCGTGAAAACAAAGGCCTCCCACGATGGCAATGAACCTGAATCTCTGGGCCTACCACTTTCACATCGCAGACATGTCCGTGGTCTTTCTGTCTTCTTGCACCTCCTTTCTTGTTTTGCACCCTCTGCCCTTTCTATACTTTTTTGTCCCTCATCCATGCTATTGGTGTGTCTCTCCCAACCCTTATCTTTCTATGGCTCCCTTTCTGCTGTTACATCCCCATCCGTTCTGTGTTCTAGCTCCTCCATGAGCCTCGACATTGTACACACACACACACACACAAAAACATTGCACTCGACTCTGAACTGTCCAGCCTGGTTTGCATCTTGACTCAGCTATAAACTGTCATCCTGGTGTTTCACAGTTCGGGTGATCAATCAATGTGTGTGCCGTCCTTCGGATTGATGTTAAACTAGACGTGCCGACATTAGTTGGTGGACATTGAAGATCCCTCAGTGTGCTTCACAAAGAGTGTGTGAGTTCTCGCCGGTACACTGAAAAAATTACAAATTCCTGCACCCTCGGTGGAGTATCGTGCATCGGAGTGCCGAATGTGCTCTTGTTCGGGATTCTAACCCGTAGCCAAGAAATCGCCTCGGCAGAGCCAACGCTATCTATCGTGCATGGGGTTTATAATAATAATAATAATAATAATAATAATAATAATATCAATTTCATTAGTTAATAAATTACATCTCGATTGGTTGATTTTCCAAAAAAAATACCTTCTGTCGTTTTCAATGATTTTGAATACCTTTCTCAAATGAACCCTGAGAAGTAAACTGGGCTATCCCACACCTTGGGCCAAATTGAGTAGCGTAAACTAAAGTAATCTTTCAGAGTTTGCTGGGAATGACATTTCTGAACAAATTGTGCGGAAACCTCTCCAGATCTTCAGTTTAATGAGAGTCAAACGTCATGGGAACCTGAACTTTTAGTCTCCCTTCATCTCAAGTTTGATCATGAGGTGCGAACCAGCTTTACTTCTCAGGTGGTCAAATGTAATAGTGAAGGTTTAAAGCTGATTATTTTGACCTTGGACAACGTAAACGTATCTGTATGTTTCTCCTGGTGTATCCCTGCGATGAGGTTGTTTGTTGTGGATTACAAGAGCTCGTTCTGCATTCTTAAACAAACTGAGACCAAAGCAAGCCTAAACGCAGCAGTGGCACCAACTGATAGCATCTGGAGCTGTGCTGCTTCACCATTTGTGTTTGACAGTGTTTGAATGCGAGTGTACTGCGGTTGTGTGTGTAGTGCCACCAGGAAGACAAACAAGCAGTTGCACTCCTTGGCTGAAGGTTTGGGTTCCTCAATGGTTATTGCATTCTTTGCATGATTGGATCTCTTGTGCGCAGTTGGTTATTTCTCATCTCATCTGTTAAAACTTTGCATTATTTACACCTATTCCTTAAATTTTATCCACTCTAATTAACTTTAATCACTCGACACAGACTAATTATATCATCCAAAATTGTTTAATCAAAGCCTCACTGTCGTGCCTGCCCTGGACCTAACAGGAGAGTTCAGTTGGTTCTGTGTGTAGTGCACACCTGATCCCCTGGGCTGACATAATAGCACAGAGGTGTCGGACTCCGTACTCGTCCTTCGTCTGTCTAGTCTGCGTCACATTCTCGACCTGACTATATACTATCACACTGCTCCTTCGCAGGCAGAGTGTAGACTGTCATTTGAATGGGTGTTAAGCCGGCTGTCCTGTCGGCTATCGCATTCACTTGTCAACATTAAAGATACCACTGTAGGTTACATTTCAAAAAACAGTGGCCCATTGTGTGCTTGTAGACAGGCCGAGTTCTAAATCCCTGTGATAATCTATGGGGGCACCGTATTATCGGTGTAGCCATGCACACACAAATGAAGCAAACTCACAGACAGGTTTTGTGTAGGCATTGGTGGAATGCTCCTTTGTGTGGAAGTAGCAAGGGTCATTGGATTGAGAAGCATGCTTGATTTTGGAGAGAATGTCAATATGCTTGTCCCGTATACATTATTCCCACATGTAAAGAATCCCATTATATACGTCACAAGAGTTGGCTTGTTCATCATTACTATTGTTGTAAACATGCAGTAGAGTGGACCTGATATGAAGGGTAAGTATGGTGGAATGTAGATATGAAGTGTCAGTAGAACCAAGAAATCTGTACACAAGGTAGGGGCACTTGGCACATAGCTCGATGCTATATCCACACTCCAGCACTGTTCTTCTTCTTCTTCTTCTTCTTCTTCTTCTTCTTCTTCTTCTTTTTCTGTCCTATGCAGCACATGACTGTGGGTAGCATTATTTTCAGGAGATGCAGCTGTGCTGCTGATGCAGTGCCTGCTATGAATCAGAGATAGCTCACTAACTCTTTGCGAAGGACACCATGGGATCTTTAACATCCACAAACTAACGCCATCAGACGGGACGCCCAGTTTAACGTCCATCCGATGGATGGCAACACACACTGATGAATCACCCTGCCTGTGAAACACTGGGATGACAGGTTCGAGCCTGGTCAGGATTCAAACCCATGCTAGACAACTGAGAGGTGAGTGTGCCTACCCCCTAGACCGTCCTGCCAGTCCCCCCAACACCCTGATACACTTCAAGTAATGCTACTGAGTCAAACTCATGCAAAGTTTAAGAATTTACATTTTCAAACACTTATGGAAAATAATAGAATGAGTTAAAAATTACTTTTTGTCAGTCGATACGTAATTTAACAACCTCACAAGCATATTACATACAGTACATGATAGAGCTGTCGCGGGTTGTATTAAAGATGTTGTTAAGAGTTTCAGTGTGTAACATTACGAGGTACAGTATGTTTATGTTTTCCTTAAGTTTTGGTTTATTCATCCACCCTCTCTTCAGAACGTATTCACACCCCTCGACCTGTCACATGTTGTTGTGTTACAGCCTGGATTTAAAATGGATTGAATTTAAATTTTTTGTCACCGATCTACACAAAATACCCCATAATGACAAAGTGAAAACATGTTTTCAGAAGTTTTTACAAATTAATTAAGATTGAAAACCTGACATGTCTTGTGTCAATAAGTGTTCAATCCCAAGTCAATACTTTGGAGAAGCACATTTGACAGTGATGACAGCTTCGAGTCTTCTTGGGTATGTCTGTATCAGCTTTGCACATCTGGATTTGGGGATTGTCTCCCATTCTTCCTTGTATATTTACTCAAGCTCTGTCAAGTGGAGTGATGGTGAACAGCAATTTTCAAGTCTTTCCACAGATTCTCAATGGGATTCAAGTCGGGGCTTTGGCTGGGTCACTCAAGGACTTTCACATTCTTGTTCTGAAGCCATTCCAGTGTTGCTTTGGCTGTATGTTTGGGGTCATTTTCCTGTTGGAACGTAAATCTTCGCCGCAGTCTAAGGTCTGTTGCACCTCAAGGATTTGCCTGTATTTGGCTCCATTAATTGTTCCCTCTATCCTTACAAGTCTCCCAGTCCCTGCTGCTGAAAAGCATCCCCAAAGCATGATGATGCCACCACCATACTTCATGGTAGGGATAGTGTTACATGGTGATGAGCTATGCTCGGTTTCTGCCAGATATAGCGCTTTGTATTCAAGCCATAGAGTTCAATTTTTATCTCAACAGACCACAGAATATTTTGCCTCATGCTATGAGACGTGTCTTTGTACAAACTCCAGGCTTGGTCTTTGTACATAACGTGTCTTTGTACAAACTCCAGGTGTGCTGTCATGTGCCTTTTTCTCAGGAGTGGCTTCTGTCTGGACCCTCTCTCATAAAGCCTACACTTGTGAAGTGCTGCAGAGATTGTTGTCCTTCTGGAAGATTCTCCAATCTCAGCTAATGAACTCTGTAGTTCTGTGAGAGTGATTATTGTGTTCTTGGTCACCTCCTTGACCAAGGTACTTCTTGCTGAGTTGCTCAGTTTGGTCGGATGACCAGCTCTAGGAAGAGTCTGGGTAGTTCCATGTTCTTTCCATTTCCTAATGATGGAGCTCACTGTGCTCTTGGGAACTTTCAACATTCTTGAAATTTTTTATATCCTTCCCCAGATCTATGTCTCTGCACAATTCTACATCGGAGTTCTACGGAGAGTTCCTTGGATTTCATGGTCGAGTTTCTGCTCTGACATGCACTGTCAACTGTGGGACCTTATATAGAAAGGTGTGTTTCTTTCTCAATCATGTCCAATCAATTGAATTGGCCACAGGTGGACTCCAATCAAGTTGTAGAGAGATCTCAAGGATGATCAAAGGAAATTGGATGCACCTGAGCTCAATTTGGAGCGTTATAGCAAAGGGGTTGAATACTTATTGATGCAGAACATTTCAGATTTTCATTTGGAATTAATTTGTAAAAATTTCCAAAAACATGTTCTCACTTTGTCATTATGGGGTATTTTGTGTAGATCGGTGGCAAAAATTTAAATTTAATCCATTTTAAATTCAGGCTGTAACACAACAACATGTGACATAAGTCGAGCGGTGTGAATACTTTCTGAAGGCACTGTCCATGATATCAGCTTTGTTTGCTGTGTTTGTGTAGAAATATTTTGCCTCTATCCGTGAATTCATGTCTGGTTGAATATTGTATCTCTGGTTGTCCTTGTTTCCCAGCCAATCCTTTGTGAATATGCGATCTGCTGAAAATGCTCTCAATGATGACAGTGTCATAATGGAGCAAGATTATGACACCATCGGCTTTAAGAGCATTTTTCAGCAGATCTTATAGGTGATGGGGAAGGCAATGTGGACAAACTGACTTGTTGGACCGATTAATTTTTCCTTTCTTTTTTTTTCCTTTACAGAAGTGAGGCTAATGGAAGAGCAACATCAGCCTGGATTTTGTTCGTTTAATCAGGAGGGAATTGCTGGATGAGCATGTCTATCCTGGAGTAGATAGGGAGGGTCAGCCGACTAAGATAGTAGAGGAAGCAATGTTGGAGAATAGATGGCAGAAAGTAAAGACCACCGACCTGCCTGCAGTGTGAAAACAACTGACTTTGAGGTTCGGTCTCATCATGTGATATTTCAAGAATTTTGAGGGCTTAAGGTTCCATGGAATCCAGGAGAGACAAATGGGATGCTGGCGTGCCAGCCCATAGTGGACAGCAGTATTCCATTGAGCTATGGACAAAGGCCTTATGGACTGTGAGTCGCTCTGATTTTGCAAGGAAATACCTGGATCAACAGAGAATGCCCAGTCTTTGGATAGCTTTGGAGGCCAGCTTTACTATGTGATCAAACCAGAAAAGGTCGTGACTGATGATTTAGCTGAGAAGTTCAAGAACAAGGCCACTCATGCCATCTGTGCACTTCACTGGAGCAGGGTCAAGGCCTGACAGAACTTTCTCGACCTTCTCAGGTAAGAAGGACACAGATTCTAATAGAGAGTGGGTACATCGGGGTATGATGGGGACAGAGCAGAATTTTTCATAAACAGACTTGTTGGCACCGAGTAGTTTAAAAATCACCAAGAAGGAACCTGAAGAAGGAAAGAGCAAAGATGGAGTCATCAGAAGGAACCTGGATAGGATTTGGGTTTCAGCCGCGACTCCACTACCCTCAAACCCATCCAGGTGCAGCCAAGTGAGCTTTACAGAAAAAATTCTGCAAGAATTCACTTCTTCCTCGACAGATAGATAAAGAAAGAGAGGAATAGAAAGAAAAATAAATATAAAGTAAATAGAAAGCCATAATGACTGTTCAGCTTGCTGGGCATACTTAACCTTCCATTGCTCGCATGAAATCTGTGATTCAAATCATCTTTTAAACATAATTTTTTATCATTTAGACGAAAGAGTGGACATTTCAAAATGGTGAACCATAACTGTTCTGTTCCTGAATGCAAATCAGACTCGCGGAAACATTTGAATACAGGACAAGAAATATCATTGATTGAGAGGTGACAGGTTCGTACCATTTACTGTTAGCACATTCTAACGTTGGCAGGAGATATAACACACATACACACACAGAAGGACGGTTCAACTTTTACCAATAGATGCAAAAATCAAGAATAATTTCTCTTGTCGACCCGGAACTAACCAAACAATGTATTAATAAAAGCCGTCAAAAGCTCTCGTGGAGCCCCCCCCCCCACCCAATCCCCAACATGATTGATCGTAAATAATATTACCCTGTACATGCACTGGCCCCACATATGTCCTTCCCATCGGTGTTCAGAAGAACCGAGTCCAGATACACAGTCCATTCACTGGTAGCGATCCGTCGAGGGGTTGTGTAGCACACATCCCTCCACTCCACTTCCACCGACCCACCTGGTCAGGAGTTTACAGCACGAGCAGGTGTCCGTTCCGTGACCTAAGAAAGTTCTCCAAGTCTGTCGTTGTGCAGAGACACAGCCCTTTCTCTCGGGTACTTTTCCAGGTATCTTTCAGAAGCTTGTTGAGCCATTCCAATAAGTAACAATCCTGCCCCCAAACTCTTCAGCTTGCTCGGGTTTCTGCGCATGTGCACCGAGGATTTTTGGGGCAGATTAGGTCATTTTGAAAGTGCCATATTATCCATGCACTCTCACCTCACCACTTTTGCGGACAGTACATGGATTAATTGATGCTCAAATTTATTGTCTGATCACCATGGAGCTTCACCTACAAGCTAATTCACCAAATCTTAGTGGAAATTCTTAGAATAAATATTACTTAAATCCAAGTTATAAGATGAGACCATTAGGCCAATCAAAGCCTGCGCAATGATTGCCAACCTATGGTTATTTGTCCATTGTCAATCCTTTATAAATGGCGAGCATCAGGCCTGAAGCAGCTCGGACCATTTTAAAAGTCTTTGGAATGACTCGGCCGGTGTCGGGTTAGAATCCGATGCTCTAACCATGACACACCATGACACACCATGACACACCATGACACACCATGACAAACCATGACACCACGGAGTATCTGTATGTAGTCGAGGCTTGATACCCCCCCCATCATAAACTGCAGCGTAGTGCTTTGTAGACAGGGAATTACATCAATGAATACTCTGATGCCAGGGCAAATTTTAAGCTGGCTATCCTGTCTACTCGCATGTACTAATGTGGTTAAAAATCCCACGGTGCCTTAAATAGCAGGCCATTGTGTGCCCATAACAAAGCCAAATCCCAGATTCATATGACAGGACGGCATCAGTGGCAGAGCTGCAACTCATTAATCATTGAACTTGGAGATTAAATTAATAGCTGAATCCTATGGAATAAACACTCAATAGAATATATTTGATTGCATTAAGTATTGAAACAATTAATCCAAAATTCCTCTTGGAAAAGCTATTTTCCCGGGAAGAAAGCAACAAGTACATTGAGTACATGGACAGGTCAGTCTGTCCCGGTTCCACCACAGTAGTTCGGAGCAGAAACCACGTGAACCATTTTAAGTGGATCTGCATTCCATGCTGCATGCTGGAGCTACCTTGGACACTGTGGATTAACAGTTTTATATGAACGGGAGAAGGGGGAGCAGGGAGGGGGAGGTGAGGGAGGGGTGAGGGGGAGGATGACTCAGGCTAGTGGCAGCACAGACTCCCAAACTTCCTGAAACTTTTATCTTGGTTCTCACGGGTTAGGAATCTTCCTGAATTTGCACCTGAGGTTTCGCTGGAGAATTGTCCTTTGGGTAACATAAGATGGGACACTTTGCAGACAGAGAAATGGGAGCCAAAAGGCAAACAAAGGGACAAAAAGAATGAATTCAGATTCAGATATTGCTGATATTCTACAACAGGCCCAACCCTCAACTCCCCGACCCTCAATTCCTCTAGACCCATAACTTGTCCACCCATGTGTCCTCCCCTACCCCTCATTGCACTGTACACATAACTTGTCTACCCATGTGTCCTCCCCTACCCCTCATACTGCCCTACCCCTAACTTGTCTACCCATGTGTCCTCCCCTACCCCTCATACCACCCTACCCCTAACTTGTCTACCCATATGTCCTCCCTCCCTTCATACCGCCTATACCCCTAACTTGTCCACCCATGTGTGTCCTCCCCTACCCTCAAACTGCCCTACCCCTAACTTGTCCACCTTGTGTCCTCCCCTACCCCTCATTCCACTGTACACAAAACTTGTCTACCCATGTTCCTCCCCTACCCCTCATACGCCCGACCCAAACTTGTCTACCCATGTGTCCTCCCCTACCCTCATACCGCCCTACCCCTAACTTGTCTACCCATGTGTCCTCCCCTACCCCTCATACCACCCTACCCCAAACTTATCTACCCATGTGTCCTCCCTCCCCTCATACCGCCCTACCCTAAACTTGTCTACCCATGTGTCCTCCCCTCCCTCATACCGCCCTACCCAAACTTGTCTACCCATGTGTCCTCCCCTCCCCTCATACCGCCCTACCCTTAACTTGTCTACCCATGTGTTCCCCTCCCCCTCATACCGCCCTACCCCAAACTTGTCTACCCATGGTCCTCCCCTCCCCTCATACCGCCCTACCCCTAACTTGTCTACCCATGTGTCCTCCCTCCCCCTCATACCACCCTACCCTAACTTGTCCACTCACGTGTCCTCCCTACCCCTCATACCGCCCTAACCCTAACTTGTCTACCCATGTGTCCTTTACCCCTCAAACTGCCCTACCCATAACTTGTCCACCTTTGTGTCCTCCCTACCCCTCATTCCACTGTACACATAACTTGTCTACCCATGTGTCCTCCCCTACCCCTCATACGCCCGACCCCAAACTTGTCTACCCATGTGTCCTCCCCTACCCCTCATACGCCCTACCCTAACTTGTCTACCCATGTGTCCTCCCCTACCCCTCATACCCACCCTACCCAAACTTGTCTACCCATGTGTCCTCCCTCTCCCCTCATACCGCCCTACCCTAAACTTGTCTACCCATGTGTCCTCCCTCCCCCTCATACCGCCCTACCCCAAACTTGTCTACCCATGTGTCCTCCCCTCCCCCTCATACCGCCCTACCCCTAACTTGTCTGCCCATGTGTCCTCCCCTCCCCCTCATACCGCCCTACCCCAAACTTGTCTACCCATGTGTCCTCCCTCCCCCTCATACCGCCCTACCCCTAACTTGTCTACCCATGTGTCCTCCCCTCCCCTTACCACCCTACCCCTAACTTGTCCACTCACGTGTCCTCCCTACCCTCATACCGCCCTAACCCTAACTTGTCTACCCATGTGTCCTTCCCTAACCCCTCAAACTGGCCCTACCCATAACTTGTCCACCTTTGTGTCCTCCCCTACCCCTCATTCCACTGTACACATAACTTATCTACCAATGTGTCCTCCCCTACCCTCATACCGCCCTACCCCTAACTTGTCCACCCATGTGTCCTCCCCTACCCCTCAAACTGCCCTATCCCTAACTTGTCCACCTTTGTGTCCTCCCCTACCCCTCATTCCACTGTACACATAAATTGTCCACCCATGTGTCCTCCCCTACCCTCATACCGCCCTACCCCTAACTTGTCCACCCAGGTGTCCTTCCCTACCCCTCAAACTGCCCTATCCCTAACTTGTCCACCTTTGCGTCCTCCCCTACCCCTCATTCCTCCCCACACACATGATTTGTCCAAGTCTCCCTCTATTTTGTCCTTCGGCCCTGCTGTTATTGTCTCTCCCCCCTGCCACCCCCTCCACTGTTCCTTTTGTTCTGTTGGGTACTGATCCGTTCAGTGTTCGAGCTCTTCCATGAGCCTATACTCTGAAACAAAAATCCCCTAAGATCGTTAATCCAACCTCAACGTCAGGGTACCTGATGGCCACAGTGATTAAAATCAAGGTAATCAAAATAAGGTAATCAAAACCAGGTAATTAAAACCAGGTAATCAACATTAGGTAATGAAAACCAGGTAATCAAAACAAGGTAATCAACATTAGGTAATGAAAACCAGGTAATCAAAACAAGGTAATCAACATTAGGTCATCAACATAAGGTAATCAACATAAGGTAATCAAAACCAGGTAATCAGAATAAGGTAATCAAAACCAGGTAATCAAAACCAGGTAATCAACACAAGGTAATCAAAACCACGTAATCAAAACAAGGTAATCAACATTAGGTAATCAAAACAAGGTAATCAGCATAAGGTAATCAAAACCAGGTAATCAAAACAAGGTAATCAACATTAGGTAATCAAAACAAGGTAATCAACATAAGGTAATCAAAACCAGGTAATCAACATAAGGTATAAACCAGGTAACAAACCAGGTAATCAAAGCAAGGTAATCAACATTAGGTAATCAAAAACCAGGTAATCAACATAAGGTAATCAAAACCAGGTAATCAAACCCAGGGAATCATTATTCATTTCCAATTGATTTTGTGAATATCTTTTGTGCTGTTCAGACTCATCAGCCCCATGAGGCCACCTAGTGGACTTCCACCAGGACCAATCATTGATCTCCATCGATCTCGGCATCCTTAACCCAGTCGGGGAATGTAATTAAAGTTCAAACTATATAACTTTCCTCCAACGATTGTTCCAAGTGAATCCCAGGAGATTATTCAAAGAGTGATTCACACACTCACATGTTTCCCAGCGATACAAACACTTACACACACACACACACACACCACACACACACACAACACACACCACACACAACACACACACACACACACACACACACACACACACACACACACACACACACACACACACACCACACACACACAACACAACACACACACAACACGACACCACAACACACACACACACACAACACACACACACCACACACACACACACACACACCACACACACAACACACCGGAACAACAAACCCCAAGAGTATTTCAAGTGAATTTAAAAACATTCACATCATTTCCTGCGTTTGTTTATTCCAGTGTTTAAAATCAATTTTTCAATCGGGACAATTCACTGTTTCTGTGCGGACAGCTCTGCTAAAACCATCCAAATCAGCCGATTAGAGGTCTTCAAATGTGTGCAAATGAGGAACCCAAGGTGATCGGTCCGTGAAGTTCCAGTACATCATGGATGGCCTCAGCCTAGGATATACACCAGGGCCGGCACCAGACTATTTTTGCGCCCTAGGAAAGGCCGCTACTTGCATCCCCCCCCCCAAATTTTTTTGCCAACTTCGATTTTAAAAACATATTTTGGAGAAAAATTTAAAAGCACAAAACTTGAAACTGCTAAATTGATTTTACCACAATATTTTGCTTACAGTCAGACAGAGAAAACAAAAAAAAAACAGACAAACGGAGAGTTAAAAACGTCTCATAAAAGGTTCAATTTCAGACGCATCAAAATCTCACTTTGTGTGACTTTTCCTTTGTAAATTTTGTCACCAATTCAACCCTGGTTGGTTGATATGGGGATCAGGTGCTGATGCTTGGGCATGTTCAAATAATATAGTTGCCAAGCCAACTAGTCTCTTTTCCAAAATTGTTGAGCGTATGTAAGCTTTTATAAGTTTGAGCTTTGAGAAACTACGTTCACGACTTGCCACTGATACTGGAAGTGTGAGAAGGATCCTTAGAGCAACGGAAACATTAGGCACATTATCCAGGAGTTTTTGTTGGAGTATGAAGAGAAGTACTTCTTGTGGTGGCATAGACTTTGGAAGTCTTCGAGTTATTGCTACAAGTTCGCAACACAGATCTTCAGCATCGAAACTGTGACCCTTAAAGGTCTGTAATGCGTCCCTCTGAGGTCTGCGCCCTGCTTAGTTGGCCTTATGGTAGCGCCGGCCCTGTGTAGACATATGGGGTTAGCGAAGCTTGGTGTTGGCTTAGTGGTTCGGGTGGCTGGTTTGGAATCTTCGGATCCTGAGTTCGAGCCCTGTTAGCTGCTGAATTAACATCAGTTGGGGTTGACTCAGCCTGTCATGCTTCTGAGATCGGTAAAATGAGTACCAGTGTACTGATATAGGGGCACAGCTTCAGCAGCATAGTTGTGACCCCAACAAAATGGCAACAAAAAAGTTGTGCCTACTTGGCAGCCAAGCTGCCATATTCATATGCAAGAAGAAGAAGAAGAAGAAGAGGAAGAAGAAGAAGAAGATGAAGACTTAGCTCAAGGTGTGTGTGGATGGCTTTAGGATAGAATGGTGGCATTTGGATTTCTTAAAGATTTGGTGAAGAACTCTTTATGGCCAATGTTTTCCAAGGGTACATTGTCCCCCACTCTTTCCTCGTGGATTTCACAACAAATAACTAAAACTACTAAACATTGATACAGCACTTTTACATTTTACCAAGTCACTTTCTGTTATCTTCAATATATATATATATATTTCAATGTGCACAAATGGTCAAGGGCGATCACTTGGGTGTTGGGGTTTGTTTTTCCCTTGATAGTTGAATGGTAACATGCCGAATCGAACCTGAGGTCCATCTTGTGACCCAGTTCGAGCCTAAACTAGCGGTTGCTGCCAGGGCCGGATTAAGAGTTTTCGGGGCCCTCGGCCATTTTAAATGTTTTAAGGGAGACCAAGAGAGAGACAGAGAGAGGGAGAGACAGAGACAGAGACAGAGACAGGGACAGGGACAGGGACAGGGACAGAGACAGGGACAGGGACAGGGATAGGGATAGGGACAGGGACAGAGACAGGGACAGAGACAGAGACAGGGACAGAGACAGAGACAGGGACAGGGACAGAGACAGGGACAGGGACAGGGACAGGGACAGGGACAAAGACAGAGACAGAGATAGAGACAGAGACAGAGATAGAGACAGAGACAGAGACAGAGACAGAGACAGAGACAGAGACAGAGACAGAGACAGAGACAGGCCACGAGTAGTCATGAGAAAATGCCAGGAAGAAAATTGTTTTTATTACACAATAAAGCAAAGCACATGAGATGCAAGGCCCCTTCAAGCATGGGGCCCTGTGCCGTGGCCTCTGCCGTGGCCTGTGCCGTGGCCTGTGCCCTAATCCGGCCCTTGTTGCTGCCACTCCGACAGGCCTTCCTGCTTGACAAGAAGGCCCGCTCATGCTAGTAGGGTGAATATACTGATTCCTAGCCCAACTTTTCCCCATGTAAGTGAATGGGGGATTTTCAGCGATTCATATATTTTTTCCCTAAAAATAACCCTTTTTATCCCAGAGTATATTTATTTGTCTCCCCTTTTAACCTAGGGGCATCTTTTTCAAATAACCAATGCAATAAGATAAAGATTTGTTCAAGTAGTAAAGTAGTAATGTGATTTGTTAAAGGTGATTCTAAAGAAATATCTGAAACATGTGAGCCTCGGGGCACTCTTTTTACAATATACCAATGCATATTGTTTAGCTCACTCATTGAACTATAAAGATTTGTTCATTCTCAAATTCCTTCAATAGTTTAATTTCTTTTGCACAATAATTCCCATCTAAAATATTTAAAAATAAACATTTGAATCTTATATTTTTTAAGATAACCCTTTTGTGCCATTACGAAATGATAAACTTCTCTTAATGCTCTTGTTTGACCACTCCCTGAGCCACATATCATTTTGAGATTATAGTAAATTGTTTTTCCATTGTTCAATTTGATAACCATCAAAGTTTTCAGTCCATTCAAGGATATAAATTTTTTTCTTTACATCCTCTAACTTACTAGTTTTAAATGATTCACTTATTTGTTTATTTACCTTTGTTTTAGTTATTTTTTCAATAAGACTTATTTGATATTTTCACATTCATTACGTTTTCCATTTATATACAAGACTGAGATTTTCTCCACTCTTTAGTTTGACTAATCCTTGGTTTGACCATTTATATATTGTGAAAAACATGGGCGTAGCCCTTAAAAACCCTACCCATCTTCCCATCGTTAAAACACAATCTATTCTAGACACTCTATCATACAATATCCATATGGAACACAATCTATTCCATTATCTAAATAAATCTCTTATCATCAAAGGATCTAA
>CM068960.1:6585375-6634952 GCA_035128595.1 Eptatretus atami
ATCGAGAGGGTTGGGAATGGAAGACAGTGTGATGTGAGAGGAAGGGAAGGCAGATGTCAAACACACAGGCACGAATGTCCAGAGACAAACACCGCCTGGACATGTCTGGAGACAAACACCGCCTGACGCATTCTGGAACAAAACACCGCCCGACACGTCAGGAGGCAAACACCGCCTAATGCTCCAGAGACAAACACCGGCCCCCGACACGTCCGGAGACAAACACCCGCCAGACGTGTCAGAGGCAAACACTGCTCAGACGCATCTGGGAGACCAAACACGCCCGGACGCGTCAGGAGCTAACACCGCCTAGATGCATCCGAGAGAAACACCGCCCAGATGCGTCCGGAGACAAATACCGCCTGACGCGTCTGGAAACAAACACCACCCAGACAATTCCGTAGACAAGCTGGAGGAGACAAACACTGCTCGACATGTCAGGAGACAAACCCCGCATAGATAAACCACTGTCAGATTATGTCGAGAGACAGAGAACACAGAGAGAGAGGGGGGGGAGATGAGAGTGAGAGAGGTGTGTGGAGGATGGGTGCCTGCATTGCATGTGGAGGGGTGGAGCAAGGTAAGGAGCAGAGAGAGAGAGAGACGATATATGCTTGATGAACAAAACACACACACACACACACACACACACATTTGGCTGATATTGGCAATAACCCCAAACCTTGAGTAGCTTTCACAGAAAAACAACGTTGCATTTACGTAGATGTTTCAGGATGTGCAATCTTTATAACAGCTCGTGTGATGGGTGGAAAAAAAATTTGGCTTCAAATTTAAAACACGTGAATACGGCAAATGATTCAGAACTCGGGTGTTATTTACAACTCGCTCAGGGGGCGGAGCACATCACCGCTCAGGCAGCGTAGCACGGATCACTCACTCTGATAATGTGGCAGGTAAAAGCGTCGGCAGTGAGTGAATGATTCACTCAGAAGGACAGAGTGTGGGACCACTACTGATTGTAAGTGTTTCGGCAAGTGGCTTAAGCACTCATTCAAGCACTCCAACTAAATGGTTGATAAGGAATGGTTGGCCAGGCTGTTGCTGCATATAATATAGGATCCCTTTAACTTTAACTGATCTTCACCGTGCCACACAGCAGTTTATGAAATTAAATGAATTCGTTCAAATAATGACTCCATCCAGAAAAGAGTTGCAGCTTAATGCAGAACAATCCTTGAGACTGCAATGTTCAATCGCCCCTGAAATATACATTGCAAGATAATCCACCATCTTGCCTGCTTCTCTGTGCACACGTCAATTGGTACATCGATTCGGGGTTTGCACAAATGTTATAACTTTCTTTTTTTATGTCCGTTTTTCACCAGATTTGCATTCATTCGCTGTCGAGCACCTCATGACACCTCCGAAAATATAGACACAGATCTGGCAGACGCTATGGATCGGCAGTCCCTCTGGGGGACAGGGCGTGAGATCTCGCAGTGAATACATTAAATCATACAGCTCAATGAAGCTAGTTAATTTTGGCACATTCCTAAATTTTTTATTCACTCAATATAATTCTCCAAACAGTAGAAAAATATAAGTTTAATGCTTTGGAAATTTCACATTTTCTTGTGTATCTATGGAGAAGGAGGGAACCTAGCCTTGCTTGCTCAAAGTAAATGGGTATATCGGCTTCGTTATCAGACTTGTTATTTCTTTATATTATCAGATCACAACAGATTTTGACACTTATTTAGTCTGGATGATATCCGATCCTCAAAACTGAAATAATATTTCGATGATATACTTTAATCAGTCCGTGAGAGTAGATCGTGGAAAATCAAATCATTCAATGCATGAAATTGCTCCAAGCTCCTAATTTGAAAACTATCGCACTTAGGCCTAGGTCACATTTGCTCTACGTTGAGGATACGGCGGCCGTACGCCCTCTGAATTGACAGAAACGTGCGGCGGCCGCAGATAAACTGAGGTGGCCTCAGGGAGGCCCTACGCCGTTGTCTATATTTTACAGGCCGTTGGGGTCGCCGTGGAATATAGCGCGGAGATATAACTTTTTTTCATTTCTACGTTCGCCGTAGCAATTCGACAAGCCAAGCTATGACGTAGATGTGTTCCACGTCGACCGTACGTAGCGTACGGTGGGCTTGCGTTATTCGTGCGGCTGCCGTAATCTTCTCAATGAAAATGAATTTTCCCAACCCCCAAAAAATTCGGCGGCCCGCACTATTTCCACGGTCCTGTACGGTGGCCTTCGGTCTGTGTACTACCTGCGGGCAACGCAGGGTCGACGCAGTTCCCTTCGCCGCGCGTGCACCTACGTCGGCCTCCGTGGCAGTCTGCGTCGACCGTCGTCCACCGTGCGCTACCGCTAGAGATCAGTATAGTTGTTTGCCTATACACAGCGGGCCCCAGAACCCAATTTAATTCGTTCCAGGAGGCTGTTCGGATTGGCAAAAAGTTCGGATTCAAAAATATTTTCCCAATAGAAATAATGGAGTGAATTATCCGTTCGTGGACCCAAAGAAAACCCACTTTCAAGACACTTTAAACTAAATTACCCATGTTTAAGATAAATAAGATGAGTAAATGACCTTCGGTGGCGGTGTATTGTATGTAAATGGACATCACCACATCCAAAGGTCCACACAGGCTCGCTCCGCCTGGGCTCCGATCGCTCGCGTACTCTGCGAGAGCGCTCCCCAGGGCAGCTCATCAAACATGATGCCCGCAGAACCACAATCACTTTCATCAACGCATCGGGCTGACTAATCATGGATATTCAAATTACAACTGGTTTTGCTGAAATTCAATCCTTGCCCGACAGTCCGTCACACCAGTGATCGGATGCTTTTTTGTTTTAATTAAAACACAAGATGATTAAAAAAAGAAACATCACAAAGGAAGTGAAAACACGAGTAAGGCCTGTCACATTTGGCTCGCGGCCGGAGGTCTACAAATGTACGGGCACAGCAATTATAAACCGCCAGTCCACGGTCACACAATGTAGCAGTCACATATGTTTTAGCAGCGTCTCGCATAGCGAACGCTCTTATAGATCTCGCGTTGTTCTTCTTTCTTCTCTTGTTGTTCTTGGTTCTTCTTCTCTTCTCTCTTCTTGTGAAGACAAACCTTAATCTCGAGGACTCGGCTCTTGTATATACAAGATCCGGATCGCCTTAAATACTAGCACAGTTCACATCCTCACATAGCGTGCCTTTTGAGAGCGTCTATCATGAACTTTTAAATATATTCGGACATTCGCTTTAAAGTTTCGAAAATTGACGTTACTATTAAAGATTATTCCATTTATCGTATTGTATTAATTTACATATATAGTTCGTAAATACAATATATCGTAAATACGTAAAATACATTATGACGGGTTTGCTATTGCTTAAGAAACACTGACGAAATTCGGAATGTTGTTGTTGTTGTTTTTTTAAAAAAAAAATTTATTTTTATTTTACCGACAAAACATTAGGTTTTGGACGCTGCTCTTGACATTTGTCCTTGTTATTTTTCGTAACACACGGGTATTTATTAAATTGTGGAGAACCGAAAAACATGGTGTTGCCGTTACGTTATTTGATCGCACGGTACCTTAGGCGTCCGCGCATAAATTTGAGCGACAAGTCCTGCAAGCGACCGCCAGGACCCTAAGCCGTACTGCGGCGACATGGTAAAATGGTAATTTTTTTTTTTTTTTTTTACCAGTTCGTTTGGCTGTCGATTTTCTACGCGAACGAGACAAGAAAAGTTAATAACTCCGCGATCTGCCACCCCGTACCGGATATCTAACGCGGGCCCCCGCGCCAGCGCGCCCCCGCACGGGCCGATTCTGCAAATTTGGGTTCGAGCAGAATATCGACCTGATAGCCTGCGAGTGTTTAGTAGGATATATATCCTACTTCAGCTGCACGGCTCTGTGCGACTGATCAGAATGCGAGATTGCCAAAGGATACAGGAACACCAAGCATAAATGCCAGAGTCACACTGAGCCTGAAGCAAATCTCAGAGGTTTGGATGAAAACTTTCCTGAACCTGCAGTCTGCATCTTTTATCTCTTTTATCTATCTGTGTTATTTAGCAATCGCCTGTTCGAAAACAGGAGAGGCCTATACGCATACCCCCCACGGCGTGAGCGTCAGCTGAAGCGTGAAAATGTTGAAAAAGTTTTTGGTGCTAGTTATTTTTTCCTTTCTAAGTGAATTTTTTATCTACACAACGATTTTTTAATACGGAGCTATATAGGTAGTAAGTAGTATCGGCTGTATCATTGGGTGGATACCCTGTCATCCGTCTGTCTGTCTGTCCATGTTCCGGTCTCAAGTCCGTTCCTGTCCGCACGTCTAACTCCAAAACTATTAATCAACTTTCACGTTGCATCACCGTTTTAATACATAGATACAGACTCTGGAGACGGGGTGTGTCGCTAACTTACGGTTGCGCTGCATCTAAAGTGGTGTGACCATGCAACCAGGATGCTGGTTTCCAAGTAGTAGCACAATTCTGTATGATACCTTTCTTGTTCGGCGGATATTGGTGCGTCACTATGGCCTCATTGTTACTGATTGGCTGATTATAACAATGTTATATGCTTTAAAATTATTTGGATCAGAACGTCACGCAAGTGCTTTATAAAAAATATTAAATTATTAGAGCGGTCTATGGAAAAAAAATTCGATAAATGTATTGAACACAGGCGAGCAGTATGGAAGTGCTTATGACGACTCAACTCATTCTGATTGTGCCTTTTATCTGCAGTTCAGCCTTCATGTGCGTTCCAATAAATATTCCAAAAAGATTCTTGAAAGGGATTCAGTCAGTGAGAAGAGGTGTATCTAAAAATCTTCACAAATCGCCATTTGTCAGAACAGTTAGATGATTAGACTGAAGGAGTCCAGAAGTACTGCATGGTGTATTAAGTACGAGCAGGGGTACCCGTGTAACTCATTCTACTTTCTATGAAGGACACGTGAGATCACTAGGGTAACCTAACTTCATTGCTAGCGGATGTGTCTCCAGATTAGAGAGGACATCATCCTGACGTTATTCCGGAAATACACTGTGTTGCAACACGCGCTTCGCAGAAGCCACCAAATCTGACAGTTTATAGTCAGGTCAGGATACGTGAACCACATGCTGGATTTTCAAACTCCTGAATGTTCTGCAACCTTAATGTTGACAAAAATGCCTAACAGACCATGCAAAGTTAGCTTCGACAAAGCTTTCTGCATCATCACTTCTAGTCTAACAGGAAGAGGTCTCTCTGGCCTTGAGAGGAACCTCATGCAGTGAAATGTCATTTTGTCACCCCACCCACCTCCCAGAAGCGGTTTAGGGCATGCACATCAATGCTCAACCGATGTCACTGCTCGAGAAGGAAATAGTGACCTTGTTGTTCCAACGGGTACGACAACTTGTTTACCCTTAGTTATTTACACAATACTCCTATCGAATATAAATAGAGATCAATAATGAATGTATATGTATAGGTATTATATGTAAAATAACTAAAATAGGTGACCAGGAGAACATATTTGTATGAAGAGTAAAAGCACATTCAGCCACTAAAGAAATAATAAACAAATAGTTCTTATATTTCAAAAACCTTCTGACATTAAGAGAGTCCTCATAAGTGTAAAAAAATCTTATAACACCGCACGCTGCAGAGACGTTAACTCTGATCTTTCTGTCCAACGCGGAATGGCTGCGTGTCATGATTGGGCTGTGAGGGGGCGACCAATCAGCATGAGGTTTCAGACAAGATAATTTATTAAAGAGAAGGGTGAGATTGGAGGGTAAGGGATTTGTTGAACCGGATTGGAGTATCGTTGGTCACGTTCTTTCATGTACAACCCGGATAGTCACGTTTTCAATGTCTGAATCCCCGGGGGTTTGACCTTTGGGTTTGCTCTTCGTACACCGCAGAGGTGCTGGGCTGTAGGCATTGCTATATTCTGCGATCCGCAGGTGTGGTCTAATCTGGACAGTGAATGGACCATGGCGCCGAAAGACCATGCATTTGTGAGAAAATTTCCCGGCGGCGGTGCGGCAGGTGCCGAAGCTTCACTAGCCGTGCTTTCCATGCAACTGCGCATGTGTGATGAAAAAGAAAGCAACGGACCATGCGCAACAGAGGAACTCGGCTGATTACGAAATTTTACGGACCTACCCAAGGGCCAAAGACGTGAATACCAAATCCGACCCCATTGTAGCCTCTGACGAGCGTCCCCCACCGACAATCCTGCACATTTGGTGTCAGATTCATCTTCCACACATCTGCAATGAATTACTGAAGCAGTGCCTCTCACCATATCAAGCCCAGCCCGCTATTGAAGATGATGAGAACATTGGTGGATCTACTTTGACGGTCACAGCCGAATTTACCTAGCATTCGCTCTAATAAAACAAGTGAGAACTCTTGAGAGTTCACCATCCACCGCAGACCAATACTTGGCCAACAACAGCCGAACTCAGTCCAAACACAGCACTTCTACTGTGGACTTGTGCCCACATCACATACATTCTGCTTTGGAGTCAAATTTACCCACCAACCACCAAGTACACCCATGGATCTCCCATATCAGGCTTGCAGCGCTAGAGCTAGTAATGCAACATTTCGAGCAAACAGACATTAAATGACAAGAACATGCTGCAAACTTTGACTCTGCCCTGAATGCGATGACACGTCCACAATCATTCAAAACGAGAGGGCTTTGACAGGTTCCAAAACTCACATCAACAGCCATCACCTGCCATACAGTTTACACATGAACTCGAACAATCCGGCTTCATTGCTTTTCTGGAGGTGTGCATCACACGTTCAACAGATCAGTACTTGAGCACCCACGTGTACCGCAAATCCCATCTGGCATACTGCAACCCACGCATACTGACCTGGTGCTCAATTACAACAGGGTCACGTGACTTGCGCACAAAACAGAGTCTAACATGATGACGGAGAACTAAGGGTATAACCACAGAATTGCAACCAAGAGACCGCAAACATTTTCACCACACGTCTGATGCCAGAGTTCTTTCCCCTCTGCCTCATCCAGGGGATCAAAACAAGTCAACAGCAAGCTCGTAGGCAACAAATCACAGTAAAGCGGAGGCAGCCATGTGCACGTGCAACCTTTATGAATGTACCGACAATAGCGGGTAAGGTGAAAGGCTTTACATTGTAAGCCACTTTAATCCTGCATGCAACATGAGAAGGAGACTGCCCTGCAGCCTGTTGGCCAATAGCCGAGGAGCTTGAAAGCAGCACAGCGCAGACGGAGATGAAGAGGCCTCGGAGGGTGGACTCTTATTTTGCCCCTCTCAATTCCAATGCAGCATACCAGAAAGATTGTCATGACATCACTTACAGTTGCACATATTCTGCGATCATTACCTGATCATTCACCCATTTACACCATCATACTGTAATCATGTGTTGTTGGAAACCATCAAGATGCCACACCATCCTTCAAATGCTCATCACAATAGCCAGGTAACACACATGAGCACATGCTTTCAGATAGACCAGCACCAGCCTCTCTCCTTCCACTGGACAGACCAAGCCTCTGGAACGAGAACCAATCGTGTTGAAAAATGAGATATAAGACTGATGATACCAGCCAAGAGACCAAAACACCTATCAACATCATTTGCCTTCGACAACCTGGACTTCCATACTGACAAGAGTCGATTCATAGACATTCCTACAGGAGAAATCAGATATGAGTGGCATTCCAGGTGTCTAGTTCACCATGAGCTTGTTGAACACCGGGCTCACTAAATTTTTGTATGACCGTCCAGAAAAACTACCTGGGTATGGAGGACCTCAATTCCGAACGCCATGAAGGGACGAACTTGACGTGCCAGCAAGGAGCGCGACCTTTTAACGAATGACTTGGAAAACCAGGAAACCACATAAGGAGATGAGAGCCCATGCCACATCAGACACCCTGCTGAGGCTGAAAATGTCCGCAGAATGCTGAAAGAGTGCTTGGCTCTGATGATGTGATTGAAGAGCTCTTTTCAGAGGAAAGAGGAAATCTTTCCGAAAATAATTAACTAGAAGGGCAACTCGGTTAGAGAAACATTACCGTCCGCCACGTAATGCCTGAGTCCATGAGAACATATGCGCACAATTGCATTTTTTAAAAATATCATAGTGTATCGTTTTTTGCCCCAACTCTCAATGGGAGAATCACTTTTAAAAATTAATATAACTCGTATCGAGAATCCGGATTCGGATCGTTTACCAAAATCTAACCGTGTGTCCTTGTCACCACACCCAACCTGTCCACCAAGTTCAATCGGATTCGTTCCACAACTTTTTGAGATTATCCGCACACAGACAGACAAACAACACACAAACAAAACAGGGTAAAAACATAACCTCTTCAACTTCGGTGTTGGAGGTACAAAAGAGATCACCAAAAACTCAGAGAACCAGCAGATCTGCTGCGTGATGGAGTCCACTCAGTTAGAGGGCTACCCACCAGGGCTCACTTACCTGACCAGCAGCATGGGCCGTAAAACCCATCACGAGACAATTACCCCACAATCTGCAATAGAAGTGGTATGGCGCCCAGGGACTCCAATACAAGAAATAGTATCACATCGGCTTTCCTCCATTCTCATTCATTAGCCAGCTTTGTTGCAGTGAAGCTAAGGAAAGGAAATTATCCCAAAGATTCACTCCGTACACCTTTAGCACAGGTCGAATCGAAGATGAGCAACCTTGAAGGACAAGATATAACTAAAAGGTACGTCATACACACCCAAGGCCCAAGGTCTCAGTAAACACCAGCAACCTCTCCAAACAAGACCATCTCAAACAACAAACCAGATGATGACCGACAGGCATATCCAATCTTACAAGAAACCCTACCCACTGAAACGTGCCAGAGCTTTCAGAAGCCTCTCAAGGAGCGCAATCATTTCCTTTAAGAGAATTTAAAAAAATCAAACAAAGGAGCTCGATGTACCTTGAGCGATGTCATCGTTTTTGGAGGATCCAACCTGAAGCACATGACAACACACCTCAAGCGTGCTGCAGCACATCGACGCAGCTGGACTGAAACGGAACCATTCAAAAAATTGCTACTTCAGACAGACAGAGTGTCATTTACAGGACATGTAGAGTCACACAGGGACTACATCTGACCCTTCTCTGTTGTTTGCGGTTCAGAGGGCATCTCCACCGAAAGACGGGCCAAGAGCTTGCGCTCTTTCTCGAAGCGAAAAGAGTCTTGGAGGAAAGAGCTTTTCTATTGATCACTTCGTTCCGGGTTTGGAGCGGTCGACAGGTCTCCTTCGGGGCTCTCTGCTGACGTGCTCAAGTTAAGTTTCCCGGTCGTTATTTGTCCCGTTTTAACTGTTTAATTTTCTAACCTTCCATCGTTACTGTGTGTTCCTTACTTCGCGTTTTGTTTAAAAAATCGTGCTATTTTGTGCAGTTTTTTGTCGACTTCTCTACTCGGGTGTTTGACGCCGAGGCCTTGGCCTAGGCTTGAGGCCGTCCTACCGGTTCCCCTCGGTCGTATCGTATCGGTTTTTTTTTTTGTGGATTTTTCTCCCCATTACCTTCGGAATTTTACTTATATCCTCCCCACTTTCCTAACGTAATCCCCAGTTTCTCCAACTAATCTCTATTTCTTATCGTTAAAAAAAAAAGCCGACAACTAATCAACAAGCAATACGGGCAAACCTTCTCCCGAGTCTTGCTTCTTCTCTTCCTCTATGTCTTCCTCCTCTTCCTTCTTCCTCGATTGTTTTCGCAACACTGTACGGCTGAGCCTAATCTGTTGAAAACTCTCTCAAAATGAATAATAATAACAAAAACGATTTTTCTTATAATGCTTCACTTCTCTCTGCTCCGACACTGTGGTACATCTTACTGCTATCATAATGCACCTTGACTCTTCTCTTTAAGAGAATGCTTCATTTCGACCTCTCCTTCATTCCTTGCCTAAAAAAACTCCAACGTTACAGCGTTTCTTCTCTCCATTCTCTGAAATTTTGCCTTTATTGCATCCATCAAGAATTGTGTTAAATTCGCATCTCTGACCTAAAACTTAAAAACCCCAGGTTGCTATGAAGTTCGCTTCCATCAACCTTCTTTTTTCCAAACTTCAGTGCTAACTCACCCTCTTAAACCCCATCAACTCTCACTCTCAAAGGCAACGCATCCCACTCTTCTCCCTCCAAGCTTCCCCTCCTACACCTCTCCTCAAAAGATTCCCCTACCTTTCTGCCCACGCTTTCAGTCCCTCACTCATCCTTCTCAAAGAGTTTCCCCCCTGCTCACATCCACGGAAGGCTGCCTTCCTGTGTCCACTGCCCTCTCACGCTCCATCTCTTCACTACCGACACTCCTCCAAAATCCTCACACTGCCTCTTCCCTCTACTTGTCCCCCCTTTCCCCCAGCACAACACGAGCCTTTCTCCTGCCTCAGTCGGCCCCCGCCCCTAGCGTATTCTGCCAATCCCCACGAACTCTTTCGAACAACCGCTCCTAAACCTCCCCCCTCGTACCTTGCCTACCCTTCGCTTCCCCGCCCTGACCTCTCGTGCACCACACAGCGCTGCCTAGCCGGTCTGACCTCTTCAGAAATAAGCGGTGGACCTCAAAAGTATCGGGGCCCTTCGCCGTAAACGCTTTCAGAGATCTATCCACGATGGTTTGCCACATGACAAAACCAGACAAAGTCGCTAGACAGAAACTATTTCCTCTCCCAAGACGTTTCTGACTCCAAGTAATCTCCTCCCAGTTACACCCATCCTCCGGTAAGATAGACCTGAAGCCTCGCCTGGTGATGGTGTCTCTCTTCATCAAAGACTCTATTGCCTCACTTCTCCAGCATGCTCTCACTCCCCACACCCCAGGAAACCAAATCTGGCTACGGCTTCCCCTCCACTCACCACCTACATCGTTGTATAAGTGGGACTTCTTTACCTCCAGCCTAACAGTGATGACTCCATCCTACACCCTCTCTATCCGATCAACTTTGGACCATTCGTGTCTATTTTCTCATCCAAAAACTCTCTCGTCCTTGCTTATGTGATCGAACTTCAGATCACCTCAGCCTAGTATCTGAGCTAGAAGTGGAGAGGGCTTAGCCCTCTCTCACTTCATGCACAGCTCAGGCAAAAGCTTTCATAGCGAAGGCTTCAATTGGAATTGTACATCAATCGGTCAGACTTCGCCTACCCAGGATTATTCAACCAATGGTAACTCCAATCTCTTATTGGATCTGATTTTGACAAATTTCCTGAACAATATCTGCTGCCATCTTCTTCCGCTCCAATCGACTTCTTCTGACCAGTCTCTGTCAAAGTGGACATCTCTCTGGACTGTTTCAGGAGAAACCACCTCTACTGCCGACGAGTCTGGCATTCACTTCAAAGCGACTGGCAGGGTCATCCTAAGCAGCCATTCAAAACTATAGACTGTCTCCTATCACTACTTTCTTTCAAACATCAACACGCATGCCTGGAATTCTATCAGAAGAAACTTGCTCTCCCTCATGCACAGATTTATCCCCCTCTCGTCTTCAGTTGTCCTACCCTTCCTCCGCCGCTGGTTTACTGAAGCTTGTGGCGAGGCAGTTGTCCTGAAACAACCGTTTGCCTTTGCCTCATGGAAAGCAAACCAACTGAGGGCAATCTCAGTTTCCTTCAACAAAGCTCGGAACAAGTGTGTCATCTACCCCAGGAGCAGCAGAAAACAAACATTCTTTTCTCATCTCAAGTCTGAAACTCTCCAACCTCCTCCCTCCTCAAAATCCTGTGCGCGTTTAATCAAACTGTTTCTGGTTATGTTCCCCCTCCATCCCCTCCTGACCTTCAAATGGCCGCACTGCTGGATACCGGCACGTGAAAAAAGCTGAATGGCCTAAACTCAGGGTTTCCTTAGGAAACCGCGTTTTAAACCCGGGTGGCGGGGGAGGGGGAAACCCCCGGCCCCCAAAAAGGCCCGGTTCTTTTTACCTTTTCAGAGCAAAAAATGTAAAGCGCCGCCTACGTTCAGTCGGCCGATTGAGTGAGGAGGGATTTGTTTTCGATTGTTTTTTTTTTGTCACCACAAAATCTCTACACCCCCTGTTTTGAAATCCGAGACGAAACACATAGTAATTTCGATAATCTCCATCTATCCCAAGACACCTTGTGTGTGCCTAAACCATGGGCCTTAAATAGTAACCCTGTTTAAAAAAGCTGCTTGGAACTGAACGGTATACAGTATAGCTGAATTTCAGTATCAACCAGCAGTCAGTTCAGTCAGTATTGTTAACGTGCAAACTACAGCCATATAGGGCCTATACCACCTGCTTTTTTGGAGTTTTCCACCCCAACAGCATTGATGAAGATGAGAACTTATTTCATGTCAGAAATCATGCTAGAATGCAATCTCCAGCCATATAGATCCCCGGCTCCAGAGCCCTAGCGGCCCTGAGACCCCGGCCATACAGCTGCTCTCGCTTCACTCACGTTTGATGGTAACCTGCTACTGTGTAATGGTAGCCTCCTACTCCAAAAAATAAGAACCCCTGTAAACCTCGGTGTTTGCAGCGTTTAAAGTTCTTTGTCCTAAAAACCCATCATCTGTGCGTCTACCCACGCTACCGCAGTCGCCACCCAACTGTCCTGGACTCTGTGCCCTTTTCTCCTAACAAGGTGAAGAGTTGCTTTTCAATACCTTCGACTCAGATTCTGCAAAACCGGGTCCAGAGGGCATCAGCCCACGTTGTCTGCAAAGCTTGCACTTTCTGCCTCTTGCTCAACCCTCTCTCGTTCTACTTCACCCTCTCATTTGCTCAGGTCAGTCTGGCATTTGCTTGGAAAGTCTTGCAAACCATCACTGCCGCGCATAAATAAGAGGTGCAAAAACAGATCCCTGGCAACTACAGACCAAATGCACCTTCTCCCATCTCAGCAATGTTAATGGAATCCATCAGTCGCCTTCAAGACATTGTAAATCCTTCCTCCGTCTCCTGTATGCTGTTTCCGATCAATCAATTTGTTTCAACCAGTCGACGCTACCCTGATTATGCGCTGCTCTGCTCTCCCATCAATGATTGGGAGTGTCCTCAATGCCCAGACAGGAAATCCGAGCCGTATCCTGGACATATGCAACGTGCTTTTAACAGTCTTATGGGACCCCTGCCCACTCACGGCAAACTCTCTTCGCATGGTATCCAAGCCGATTCTCCACTCATGGATCACAGACTTCCTGCTGCCTGGCGCAAGTCAACGTGTGGCCTAGAATGGAGTTCTTTCATGCCCCTCTTCCTGTCCAGCTGGAGTTCGCAAGGTAGCATCTGGGCCCTGTTCTTTTTCTTGGTTTTCATCAATGAATCTCTCCGCCTCTGAAAATCCTCTATATCTCTTTGCTGGATGACTCCACCCTCTGTGCCGTTACCATCTGTCATCCCTTCAGACCGGCAAGCAGCACTTCTCCTCACTGCAGATCTGGATAAAATCACAAGAGCGTGGGTTTCAACACGTGAACATGTTTTTCAATCCTGCCAAATCTCACACTCTCACCATGTCTCTCCGAAAGGACCGTTGGAACGCCCCCCCCCCCTCGTAGTGCTACGTATCTCAACAAGAGCTGTATGAAGTTCTTGTTCGTTTCAAGCTTTCTAGGTCGTCAGCGTAAGTCTGCGCGATAAGATTGAAGGCGCTGTATCCTGGAATGTTACGTTTTGCCCAGGATCCTCGCTCTGTCCGGAAAGCCATCGCGGATTTGGGAATCCTCCATCGTGCGAAAGTGCTTACCGCGTCGGCCCTCTCTTTAGTAGGGTACGATTTCCCACGCGACTTTACCAGCAGTTTAGTGTCCGATGTTGAGCGATGGATGGGTACTTGCCTCTACCCCTGCTGAGGTGAGTCTCCTGCCTCCCACCTTTCTCGGCTCACGCGGTGGTCAGCCCGCAGAAACCAGGCACCCTATGATGGATCATCGCATCTCCGCAATGAAAAGCTCGAGGTCCCTTTTGCCCGCCTCTCAGCTCAAAGTCACCGCAGAGGTCTATGGCTCGTGTCGTTCTGTCTCTACTGTCTCCTCTCCAAGCCTTTGCCCCCCGTTAGCTTCTCGCGCGATTTTCCCACCGACATTTCCACAGGGCGCTCATAGGTCCGGCAACAACCCGCCTCTGTAGAAACTACGCAAAATCACGAATCACTGCTCCCTTCACTCTTTCATTCCTCTTTTGCCCGCCTTTGAATAAAGCTCCCACTCTTTCTTTCGCCATTCTTCCCTCCAGGCTTTCAAAACAGCTGCTTCACCACCACCTCTGATCATCCCGCCATCCAAATCCTTTGATCTTTACCCCCCGAGTTAATCCACGCAAAGCCCGACTTCCTTCAATTCCCCTGCTGTTCTCTTCCTGAAAGTCCTAATGCCATCTTCTCTTCCACATGGTCCCGTCCCATTCCCTCTCCCTTCCACATGATCTTCTCAATGTGTCTGTCCCCACTGTTATTTGTCCCTGCCCACTCCCGCCCCGTCTTGTTCATGCCCCCTTGCTGTGCTTGTGATGTTATCTCTGCATTACGAGCTCGACAAGGTATACATAAATGAAAAAAGGAGCTTTACCCCATTATTCACACCGGTTCATCCGCGAGCCTTGTTCCACAAATGTTAAGGTAGACAACATTGATGTGGAGTGTCAGCCTTTAGGGATAGTAACACCCCGACATCCAAATTCCAACAGCTGGTGGATAGCGGTACAAGCCACTCAAAGTAACCGGCCCAGCGGGTCTATCACTTCGGACTGCGCTCTGTCAACCCACCACCCTCCAACTCTAAACTGCAGTATACACCGAGGGGGGGGCTTGGAAGGAAGGTGCCAATGCCAATTCCCCTTAAGCAAGACGGAATCAACTTGACCACAGGTGTTGTCTCTACACCCTCACAGATTCCTCGCACCGAGAGCCTTCCTCTGTCCACCCTATAGTGACGTTGACGAGTTTTACTCCTCAGCCTCCATGAACAGCTCAGCTCTGCCATTAAGCTCTGGCCCTCTTGCTCTGTCAATGGTATCCAGTGCCTCCGGTTAGAGACAAAATTCTTGCGTTTAACCCTTTGGTTTGAGTTCCAAAACTCCCCGCATACTTCCTCAAGGAAGATGGTCCGTTAAATGGGCTCTTCCACAACTACAATGCATGATTCCCCAAAGCCCAGGACCCCACAAAGTTCCCCACTCAGCCTGTTCAGCAAATTCCTCAGCTACCCTCTCATCCTTGAGACCTTGCCAACATCCGCTAGGCGTGGGATGGTACCATTCTCCTGGATTTAAGTTGGCAACTTCAGAGATGCTACCGCAAGCCGGGGTTTAGATTTGGAGGATAGGGAGTCTGCAGCCGGATAGACCCTGCATCTGGAATCATCATCCAGCGACCAGCATGATGCACATGTCAGAGTCTCCTTTTGCACACCAACAGCAGTGGAATGGTCCAAGTTCCAGCGATGAGCCTCGTGGTGAGCGCTGAAACATGGAAAGCCAGCCACCTGGAGAAGAATCATTGGACTTCTGTGCAAAGCCAAGGAACTTAGTGTTTTTTCTGGTTCACAGGTTCCAACCCTGGACCAAACATGTCTCAATAACGGCATCCCTATCGAGTCCAGGTGCGGATGCATTGTAATCCGCGCCAGATTACTAGAATGAGTATCTTGCTGTGCAGACTGATCAATCCATCCGAACTCGAGATATCAAAGATAGTGGCCCTCATGGTGAGAATCACTCGCCTCAGTCGGGGAGCATTTCCAGAGAAACCAGGAAAGCAACCCAAGGAGTGGACGGGATCCTTAGTAAATCATAACTATCCGTTTGAGGTTCCCCATGGAGATACTCGCATGTCCTCCAAGGGACTTAGATGAGGGGACTACCAACAGCAATATTTAAAAGGTCCTCGAGCCAACAGATGCTACGAGATTCCGCAGCATTATATACGGTATAAGTATAGTGCCCTTCCCTGCTTGTCTAATGCCGAAGAATCAAACTGGACGAATGCATTAGCGAGCGAGATCTCATAGCATCGAAAAATCGACACGGAGCACCCCATCCACAATCCACTCCTAAACCTTCAGTAATCGTAATCACACTTCGTAACTTAATGTGATTGTATTACAACCCACTCTAGACTTGCTTTTATACTTCTCCTTTTTTGACTTTATTCCTGAAGTAAATCTGAGAGTTTGGTCCATTGAGTACGCCAACATGCACTGACGCTCAGAGACACACTCCCGTGTGAGAAACGCAGACCGCGCCCGAAGCGCCAGTTATCCTCGTACCAATGAGTCCTTGCAGACACAAACATCATGCAGACAGTGTCGCATGAAGGAATTTGAAAAGTGGATACACATCAAGCAAAGGTAGAATTGCAGAGGAGAGAAATAGCATGTACCCGCGGGTAGATTAATTGTTGCAAGTCAAAAGCTCCCGGCATGAGATGTTAAGTTTCAAACAGCAGAAGCGAAAAATGAAAAGTGCCGAATATCGGGCGGGAGCGTGGCTCGAGTGAGCTTGTGCCAATAATTCTTACATTGTCAGTGAGTCGATGACAGATATGAAGACAACAATATCTACCGACGTTGTATGAAACACTAAGATGTTGCAGAGTGACACGGGCCTCTTCTTTGTCGAACCCAATTATCTGGGAGTTTCAGATATAAGTTCGGGGCTCATTCTTTTCCCTCCATTTCTCATTTGCTGGATACTGAGTATATCGTTATATTATTTTGCATTCACAAAGACCTCCAGATCTGAGGATTGGATGGTAGTATCGCGGATCGGTCCCCTCAATGTTCCTGACACAGATCGGGAGGGTTCGGCGTCCGCGAACAGTGGATAGCAGAGGTCGGTGTGAACGGCGGGGCGCTGGAATCAACGTGTTCCATGCGGATCCATGCCGCGCTCGCGGTAACGTTTGATGTTATCGTGACAGAGCAGGTCACGAATGGCCACACATCTTTACCGTTGTGCATGGTTTGCCGATGATAGCAATCTTACTGTTGAATCCACGACTGGCCAGCTGCGGGTGTTTCCTGCAGACGGGACGTCTTCTCGCCTCTAAGGCTGCAAGGCCGCGATGAGGCTGGCTGCTGTACAGGCTTGGCCGCGTGGCCGCATCACCGGCGCACACAAGTATGAGCCGAGTGCTAAGGCGCGGGGGTGGTGGGCCGGGCAGGCAGTGTGGTCGGCGACACCACTCGTCGGGGGGGGCTGGCTCATCGGGCGATGGCCCGGGATGGTTTGTGCGCGAAGGCAATTCAGTTGTACGGAGGTTCCGGGATGTTGGGCGATCATATCATGTCGTAGGGGTCGGAAGCGAGACGATTCCACAGCTTGAGGTCATCTTGCCGGGAAAGTGGAGTCGAGCCGCTTCCGGCCATCACGTCTGCTGGAGCGGCCAGCGGCTCAATCAGTATGCCGCGCGCGATGGTCGGTTGACGATGCATCGCTTCGGGTGGCCCCCTGCCCCGCATTCGCGGGGGTTGATACAAGCGGGAATCACGAGTTAGGGCCTGTACTCTCTGCTCTCTTCTCTCTCTCTCACGACCGCTGCGTAGATCTTGCGACGCCATTGTTCGGCCTCAGTGACCACGCCCGTCTCTCTCTTCATTATTTGCCGACCTTGTCGATCGTTTGTTTGACTCCCGCCCCTGTAGGTCGTATGCTTATCTTGTGCCGGGACCGTCATCGGAACACCCCTGCGGAGATCCTAACAATGCCGCAATCCGGACTATCTCTAGGGCCTCAGGTCACTTAGAGTCGCGTTTATTATGGCTGTACTCCGAACGGTGTCCTTCCACCATAGGGCATGTGTCGTCACCTCTCTGCTTCATAAGGTTTCTACGGCGAGCTATGTTGCAAGACTACTAGATCAGTCCTGTTAGCTTCGTTGCGACACAGCGTGTGAAGCACTGTATCATGCTCGTAATCTACCAAACGAGTCTCTTATCTTCGCGATCATTTCAGAATTTGTGTCTTGTGTTAGTACTCTGCGTTCTCTCGGATTTTTTTCTTTTTATCGCAGCTCTCCAACAGCCCGATCCGAAACATTCTGCTAATGTTACTTACTTCACTACTTCTGTCACGTCATCCGACACCGTTAGAAGGCACTCGCAAGTCTTGCGCATTTTTATTACGCCTATCTTAAAATGCTAAAGAGTCAAGCCTTATTTACACATGGCAGTCAATTTTAGGGAATGACATTCTAAGTATACAATATTGACATCGACTTACTTACGACTGCGACTAGGAAAGTCGTTTTGTCGTAGGACGAGAACAACCCCGTCGATGAAGATTGCAGGAGAATAATTCGAAATAGCGCGCTCAGCCGATTTAGGAGCATATGTGGTCTGATTATTTAAGTCCTTGCAACTGATAGGGCGTAAATATATGCGCTATGTCTGGCGTGCTAAGTGATGTGCACGTCCCGACTATATTATCTATGATATCCTCACGATACCAATGATTATTAAGAACATAATTTGAGAGGATATGTCTTATGGTGGGCGTGATCTGGGTCAAATATTCTATGAGATCGTCTTGTGTGTGGTGTCGTCAATGTGCGCCCGGCAAGAATAATGATAGTTTCAATTTATGGCTCATCCCCTGTGATTGATTCGAGCTCTCTTCTATCCATTCTTTTTGGTTGCTTTCTTTTCATATGCAGCACTTTCCTGTGCGTTTGTCCAATCTGAGGTTGGTGGGTGTGGTCGCGGCGATAGTCAAGGGAGTGCTGGATGCTGACCCGCGTTTGCGAGACAGGATTATTTAGTCGCTGCCTTGTGTATGTGGGTGCTAAGGCTCCGTGTATCGTTCAAATTGGCAGAGAGGTATCCCAACCCGACAAAATCCCTTTAGGCTATAAGAACTTGAGAGTAATGATGACAGGCATGAGTACCTATATTCAAGTCCTAACACCCGAGCCTTAAGCCTTGCCAGGGCCTTTTAATATCCCCAATTCGATGACCTATCCTTTCTAGCTGGGTGATCTTTCCGTTGAACGAGAATTGGTGCCGAACTAACTTTTCGCCACCGAGCAAGTCCAGGTCTCGCCCAAATGGGGAGAGACGCTAACAATTCTTAGAAGATCCCGCGTATCACGACAAAGGCAGCCGTTACCTAATGCTGTCAAAGTGCGACTGCGTCTCACTCTACCCAGTATTAGAGTCATATCGTAGAAATGCAGCGGAGCATCTTGCATTACCCAAATACCTACGAGAGTAGAGCTATTTCCGGTTTTTGAATACTCCATTTAAAGTCCACGGTTTTTTCGTAGACACTAGTCTGTTCGATTTACGTTTGGTTTTGTTACACTTTTGGAAAATTGGCAGCAATCCTATTATGCGGCCGACGGTCGGTGTTACGGGGGTCCGGTCCACTGAGTCCGGTGAGTGGACAAGGCTTCGGTGGGGGAACCTGAGGATAGCGTGGTCGCGGGGCCCCCCCCGCCCTCCGTCCGGTGGTCTTATCTCACCCACCGACGGCCCCGGTCCTCCGCCCCAATCAAGCATGCTCTCCAAGTTAAAATCCCAAACAAAAGCCCTACAAAGACTTCAAGGAAAAACTCGATGTTAAAAAATACAAAATGAAAATCTTGGTTGGAGAAGTGTCCACCTCACCAGAGGTTATGATATCTGATGGAGCACCTTTGACAGAATTACAGCTGTAGTGTTAAGATAGGTCTCTCCCAACCTTTGTGCACCTTCGTGGGAAATATTTGCCCATTCTCCTCTACAAAAGCTGTTCAGGTAGTCAAGTGCATTGGGGAGCATTTGATGGACAGCAATCTTCAAGTCATGCCATAGATTTGGTTCTATTGTAGTCTGGGGCTCTGACTGCTAATAATCCCCCCTGTCTGCAATGAGAGGTCCAGTAACGCACTTTTACTATGGCACGAGCTGTACAGGTGAAAACCACAAGTCCTTCCTCAGGGATTATTTAACTGCACACCACCAACACGTTGCCAAAATTTGATGGAATCAGCCCAACCATGTTTTTTTGTTTGTTTGTTTTTTCGGACGTGCACTCACATAACAGAGAATTGCTTTATTTAGTATTGTAGGATTATCAATTGCCAAAGTGATGACATCATCAATTATCGCGGTTTTTTAACAAACGTTTTATAACGCATTCATATTTGTAATCTCAGAAAAATTATTGATTTGATGTGTTAATAAGCTTGTTTTAGTATTTTTAAAATAAAAATCATTTTCAGTTGATGACGTCATCAATAATAGAATTTTTGGTGTTGGGCGACCAAAAAAAAAAATCCAACGCGGACGTACTAAAGAACTATTCCTGAAAAATATGATGTTTTTGTCGCATGTCTCCACGTTTCCAAAATCTGTTTGTAGCGCCTGACTTCACCTGAGCAGAGTGGCAAATGCTATAAACATTGACCTATTGCATTATTTCTCGGAATACGTTGGCCTTTGTGTTCATGTGTTAGTCTCATCACTGGCTGGAACAAAGCCAACTAGAGAACGCTGTCACACCATCCACGCTCAATTAGTGCTCGCATGTAGGTGGGAGCGTTCCCACTTCATTTATGAATTGGTTGTCACACAGTTTGTTTTGACATTGAGCAACCTGGAGCAGCTGATTGTGCTGTCACCTGTAGCGCATTCATTTGTGAATCTCTCCTCTTGCAGAAAAGTTTGTACTTCAACCCAATCGGTCCTTCCATTTTGTGAATTTCCCAATTGGCTGGTCCCTCCCATTCGTGTGTCTGTGTCTTCATGTCAGTGCACATAGTTGCCATCTGCTGCATGATCGCTGCAAGACCTTCAAGTAACAATTCAACTTTAGTGCCTTACTGCGATTTTAAATTCTTCAGACTGCTTCGACTTTGGTTGGAATATGGCAACTAAGCATAAGGGTGAAGTGATAGTTATAATCCAAGCGTTACACACAATAATACACCACAGGGAACTTTGTCAGGAGGAGGTCAATTGGCCCACCAAGCCTGCACTACACAACCCAGAAACCCATCACCCATCCATACACAAACTACCTGGCAAGTGCCTGCCAATATCTCATACCTCCATCTCCAATACATGGAGTGGTACCTGTCAAATCCCATTTTTAAACTATTTACACCCTTTCCTGCCATATCTTTCCAGGGAAACCATTCCATGCATTAACGGACCGTACCTGGAGCTGAGAAGACGCCCTGCCTGTATATTGTTCCTACATCTCATTCTTCTTTGTTACCCTCAGGTTATGGCCCCTGGGTCGGAAAAATGGCCCAGTTATTTTTATGTAAAATTTATTTTAATTACTGTAAAATCAACGGCATTGTGGAATGGGTTTCTTTCCCCCAGTTAACATGTTCACTTTGCCCATTCAATAGCTTTTATCTGTGACATTTGAACTTATCTCTGTGATTGTGTGCGGTTTCTGCCTTGGGTTGGTTTCATTGTACACCTTCCCAAATGCTGGTTCTGGCCTTTGAACTTTTCATCGGTGCGTCTCAACTTCGCTTGAAACACATGGCATTACGTCACCTGGTTTGTTCCACTGTAAGATGAAACAGTTGTTTCTGTGCAGAGACTCATTGATACTATCTGGTATAGCAGAAAACAAATTCTGAGATTAAATCGTTTGGATGCAATATAAACAACGTCATGCAAAATTATTGTGACAGAAAGTCCAAATTTAATTATGCTGGACAAAACCTATGTTGTATGTGTGAGACTTTTTGCATGTCATCCATCCTCAGTGGAAGAGTTTAGGAGAGGCTACCAAAGCAGTTTTGAGAAACAAGATAACACTCGGTACTTTTGGTCAGAGTCCAAGATGTGTAAGTTGGTTGGTGAGCGAGGTGCGAAGTAAGATGAGGTGCCCGTTGGGCATTGGGCATGCAGATGTTGAACGAAATAATGGTGCGATTTCCTCTGTACGGGTTGTGTAGTGATGCAAACGGGGAGTGGGAGGATCCGAGCCACGGAGGAATCATGATGCTTTGAAAACAATTGCCTATAATGGCTGTGTGCTCGCATGCTTGCTTTGTGTGCTTATGGCTAAAAAGAGAAAGTGTTTTAGAGTGGAAATAGAGAAGTAGTCGAGCGCGTAACTTATGTGTGAGCGCCACGGCAACGCCACTTCGTTCCCGTCTAACCCACTTTGACATGAGCGGAGGACTAACTACACGTAATACTTAATGGAAATAACTGGCCTGAGGATCAACTAATGTTGGGTGCCATGCCTTCGAGGCATGCAGTTTTGCCAGGACGTAGAATATTATATATAATTACATATGAAATTTGAAAACTGGTTCCCAGTTCATGAAACCGTCAAAGGTCAGCAAGGAAGACTAACGCAAACAAATAACCATTCTACTTCATAATACCGACGGCTAAACTTGAACATCACAAAATCAAATTTCTCTTGTGATTTCTCTTTGGATCAAATCCGTATCCCGTTATATTTTATTGATGTCACACCAGACCCTCATTTCACAGGACGGTAAAGAGATAAGCCTGGTTTGGATGAGCGGTAGGGTGGGCTTCTTGGGATCTCAGGTCCTGGTTTGAGCCCCTGTTTACCGTTGAATTCACACCAGTGGGGTGCCTCCGCTGCCATCCTTACTAGGGTTGGGCAAAATGGAGTACCAGTCACTGGTAAAGGTTCATTGCATGAATGGCACAGCTGTACTCAGCCAATTGGATGCTACCTCAGCCAATGATGGCAGCCCTCACCATATGAGTGGCTATTTCCTCAGCCATGTGCTACATATAAGGAGGAGGGGGAAGGAGGTGGAAGAGATGTTAACATCAAGACAAGAGAACTTTTCTGCATTCCACTTCAGTGAATTAATCACTTTTCAATCCACACTTTTCCATAAGCAGGATGATAATTTAACATATTTATAATATCCTAAAGTTAGAGTAACAAACTCAGCAATGATCATTGTTCAAGTATGAAAAGCTCGTCGTGGGAGATTGAAAATATCTAAACCGTACAACTTATAACGCAGTGCACGAAGGAACCTCAGTTTCAAAAATTTCCATCAAAAAATTCCATAACGATTTGAAGGCGCTTTTTCTTTTCTAGATGGATAATTTGTTGATCACAACCGGGAATGTGTGAATCCTTTTATTATAGACTTCAGATCCAGTGCAGGATCACACCTTTGTTTGCTTGTTCCAATACAGAGTTACCAAATGAATAAGCTGGTCCCAAAAATAAACTCGATTGAACTTTACATTTCACACATGTTACTTACAGTCATCTCAGTGATGATGCAACAGACCGTTTGCATGCCGATACTTTTTCCAGTTTAACCAATACTGTACTGTTTTCCATTTTAAAAATAGTTTCTGCATCAGAAGAACATCAAACTGAACAATATGGTTGTGTTGTTGGAAAGGACAACTGAAAGTCTTGTCATGTTTTCTTTTTCCGAGTTGACGACTTCCCGTGATGATGCTCTCATCACCCATTTCGAATCCCACACGACTGTGTTGAGTTATTACCTCCACCACGAAGTTGAAGGAGGTTATGTTTTCACCCCTTTTGTCTGTCTGTCTGTTTGTCTGTTTGTTTGTTTGTTTGCTTGTCTGTTTTTGTGCAAAATATTCTCAAAAAGTATCGTGGACGATTGGGATTAAACTTGGTGAACAGGTTGCGTTGTTGTCGCAAAAGGACAAATTGATTAGATTTTGTGAAGATCGAATCCAGATCTCGATACGATAATATTTAATTTTTAACATTCTTCACCATGAAAGATAGGGCCAAAAACGATATAGTACTGTATAGCATGATATTTCAAACATTGAAGGGCCGAACATGTTCTCGTGCAATCAGCAACGTTGGCGGAGGTATGCGCTTCTACCGAGTCCCTTCTAGTTTGGAATGCTATGGGCGGATGCCATTATTCCTACAGGAAGAGCAGGGTAAACTAGGGCCTCTTAGATGTAGCTGCATGAAGCATGGGTTTTGTTATCCGTGAGCTTGTTATTTGAAGAGATACTGTATGCGTTTCTGGCGTCATTCCATTTATCAAGAAATGGGAATTGCCATTATTTATGTTGTCATGGTGTTGTTTCGCAGGTCCAATGAGCTAATTAATAGATTCGTCCTGGAAAGCATTCAAACTGGCAAAAAAGTTGATGGCAAAATTTATACATTATTATATTACCCCCCCCCAACCCCTCCCCCACCCGCCCCCACTCTTTGAGTAGGACAGAGCATGCTTGATTCAATGTCATTGTCATGTGGCAAAACCATTGCAATTTACACAGTGAATAATTATGAGCATTCAAATGGTCATCAAATGGTTTGTAGACAGCATGACGCTGCCACGCATCGGATAAACGGTTGCTTTGAAGTGCTAAACCTTCTTCTTAGTTACTTGGATGTGCTGATTTGTTGTCCATTCGAAAGGACAACAAGTCAAGTTTGATGCTGTACATCATTTCCGTGTTAGCACTTCAGAGAGTTTCCACATTCACAAGATTTCACATGCCCTTTTGTATTAAACACACCTGTATGGCCCTTTTGTAACTTTCAGAGGAAAAGCAGCGGTAGGCAACCTGATCTAAACCAAAGGGCTGTCAGGTCCAGTACTCAAACAACTCGCAGGGCCACAAGACTCATTTACAGCAATTCAAAGCCAAAATTATCCATTGTAATAATAAAAAAGAAGCTGTACATGAAATTATAAATAAATGTTAAGGAATGCAAATATACTTACTTAATGCGACTTCATGACAACCATATTTTATGCAATAGTTTCAAGTGACCATACAATTGTTCAAGTGCTAAAATCCAGGGGTGATGAGACATGGCGGGACTGAGCAAGGGAGTTGGCATATTTAAGTAAGATGGAGATGGAAAGGCTACAGAGGCCAGCAGAAGTAAGCGGAACAAGGCACAGCAAGGGAAGCAGTAGGCTGGGTAGACAAGAGCATTAAAACAGACAGAAAAATGACAAACAGGTAAATGTGAAAGTTTTTGTTCATGAAGGAGAGTCTGGAGAAGGAAAAAGATGAAGAATGGGAAGAGGGATAACTTGAGATTTCGCACGGCTTTAAATTTAATGGAGTTCATTGAAAGAACAACGCGATTGCGCAGACTCGGGGAGCAATTTTAACAGTCGAGAGAACCAGGAGCAAATAAAAAGAGGAGTGGGCAGTTACTGGGATTTGTCATCATTCGTTACTCACAGCAGTTTACTTTTGAAGGATGGGACACGCCACTAGTTTCAGCCTTGTTAAGTGCTTGCAAATTCCCACTTCTGGATTGGCCTATTCTCACTGGTAAAGCCCAGGATAATTATTGCTACACCTTAACCACAAGCTTTTGTATAATGATGAACGAGATTGTTCTACAGCAAAACTGGAGTGCGAGTTGGTGATCGATAAGGAAAGAGAGGAAGACCCTTGTAGGGAGTTCCCAGACATTGCTTCCAAAAATTGTAGCTATGGGAAGGAAGACCAGCCATTGAAGAGAGAAAGAGGAGATTGTAGACAGACCAAGTTTGATTTGTTGAGCTGCCAGACACTGTGACGCGAGGGAGCTCACCAAAGAGAGTCAATAAAATGGTATGGTTTCACCCATCAGGTGATCTCATGACCATTTGAGAAGAAAGAGATTTAGATATATTATCACGAAAGTGAATGAGGTCAAGGCAAAGAGGAGTTAACCTCTGTGAGAAACCAGTTGGAAAACTCACTAAGTGCAAAACCTCCCCTGAAGCCTTGTACAAGCATCCTCAAAGAGCCTTTGCAATTCAGTCTCTTGACTCCCATGCCAATCTCCACAGTTGGTTAGGAAGCTAGCAGGCACATCACAAATGGGATGGATGCCATGTTGACCTGGGTCCCCTTGTGGTTCAAGCGAGATAAGCTCAACTTAAAACACCGAGATAAAATGATTAAAGTTATCTGCTGCTAAAGAATAGCAACGATGCTGATGCTCTGGGCCTGCCCTTGTTGGAGCAAGAAAGAAGGGCAAAGGCCTGAAAAAAAGCGCTTGTGATATTTTACGCGTTTAGTATCCTGAACCACATTATTCTCATGTTTTCATTCTCTTTGTGCCACAAACACAGACCACGAGCCAGGAGTTATTTGCTGGATATTAGCAACTATTTTCTTACACCAAAAAGTATCTGTGTGCATGTGTGTGTGTGGTGTGCGTGCAGTGCTGCGTGGTGTGTCCTCCATAACTCCCAAACTATAAAAACCTAGCAGCCTAAACTTGCATGCATACTAAGGAAAACTCAAAGAAGTGCAAAAGTTGAAAATTGGGTGTTTGGTTTAAATTATGCCCCTTTTGAAGATAGTTAATCTTCAAATTATATCCTTATTTAATTATATCCTTCATCAGGAAATCCTCAGCCACCACACTCTCTGGGTTGGAAGTGTTTCATGGTACCTACTGGCTGTCGAAGGTTGTTTCATGGTAGCCCGCTTGGCTCAGAAAGTGTTTCACTGTAGCCACTGGGTCGGAAAATTTCATCGGTAGCGCTCAGTCGAAGGGTCATGCTCAGAAACTTCGCGTGTTTCATGGGTAGCCTCGCTGGGTCGAAGTGTTTCATGCGGTATACTGTAGAATGTTGTCAGGTTACTGGGCGTAGAAGCGTTTCAATGCGGTAGCCTCGCTGGCAGTTTTGTCATGTGCATTAAGGTTCGGAAGTCTCACTGTCGAATTCAGTCAGCCTCATGGGTCAGAAGGTGTTTTCATGGGTACCCAATGGGGTCGAGAAGTGTCTTTCTTTATCGCGTAGCCTCCTGGGTCAAAGGATCAGCGTCAAGAGTGTTTCGGTCAGAAGGTTACGTTCCTCACTGGGGTCGGAAAGGTTTTCATGTTCACGAAGTCGGTAGAGAAGGAGACGTTTCAGGTGCTGTGGTCAGAGTGTTTTCATGGTAGCCTCGCTGGGGTCGAAATGTTTCATTGGAGCCCACGTCAAGTCCTCTCACTGGGGTCGAAAGCAGGTGCTCGTGGTCTATGTCATGGGTAGCCTCCACTGGTCAGTTATGTTACAGGTGAGGTTCATGGGTAGCCTCACTGAGCGGTCAGAGAGGTGTTTCATGGGTAGCCTCACTGGCCGGGGAGGAAGTGTTTCAGGGATAGCTCCTGGGTCGGAAAGTGTTTCTATGGAGTAGCCTCGCTGGGGTCGGAAAGTGTTTCATTGATAGCCCTCACTGGGCGTCAGAACTGTGTTGTGATGTTAGCCTCGCTTGGGGTCTGAACTTGCCATGTTTTTGCCTGCTCAAACATTGCCTATGATTGAACAGGCCGCAATCATTCTTAATGTAAAAGTTTTATTTTTCACTTACTCACGATATTATTAACCGAATGCCTGTCCATCATCGCATAATCATTGTTTCATCACTTTTGTAAGCATGTCACATTGCCACCGGCGGCCGTGGTCTCCAAATATCTCGGCCACTAGCAATTAACGGCGGCCGCATTATCTCGGTTCCAGGTAGCATGTAAGCAGTCACATATGTTTTTATTTTTTCGAGCCGCACGGCGTATTTAGAAATCTTGAGACCAAAACGTGGTGGCGCCGTTACGGTCTTTGATTGAGTGTCGCACGTGACACTTAGCGGCGTCGCTGCGGCGGCCATAGAATTTCAAGGCCAGACAGCAAGTGCCCGCAAGGGCGACCGCAGGGGCCCTAACGCGAACTGCGGCCAGCACGGACGTAACAGTGTATATACCTATACCAGTTCTTTTTTTACTGAAATAAAAATAACCTAGTATATATAACTTGAAGTATACTATAACTATAATATACCTGGTGCCCCCAATTTCCGAACCGCCCCATTCAGTTGAAAAATTGGAATCCGAACCTTTTTTCGAGAAAATTTTGCCCTAAAACCTAATACATTTTTGAAAAACCGAAACACTAACGTGCTGCGTCATTTTTTTCACGTGTCTCCCCCAGCCTATTCGACCCCGCATCTTCGCCTTGTTCATTCAGTGTCGTTGGAAGTCCTCTGAAAGCATCTCTCGTCTGTCGATCCAATACTTAGGCCTCAGTTCACATTTGTTCTACGGCGAGATACGGCGCCGCTACGCCCTCTATTAATATACGAAAGTGCGGCGGCCGCCAGAAAAAGCTGGTGGCCTCAGGGTGGCCCTACGCCGTATTGGCTATATTTACAGGTCGTAAGGTCTCCGTGGAATCTAATAACCGGAGTATAACTTTTTCATTTTACGTTCGCCGTGAGAAATTCGACAAGCCGAAAACAAAAGAACTGGTAAAAAAAATAAAAAAAAAACATTAACCCATTCTTTACCTCCGTCTGGCGCACTTCGCTTAGCTCCCCCTGAACGGTCGCCTTGCAGCACTTGCGTCTGCTCAAAAGGTCTCTCATGCGCCGCAGGAACGCCCTAAGGTCACCGGTGCGATCATCAAATCATAACACCGTACGACACCATGTTTGCGGTCTCCACAATTTATAAATACGCCTGTGCTGTACCCGAAAAATAACAAGCGAACAAATCCGTGTCCAGGAGCAGCGTCCAAAACTAAATGTTTTGTCGCTAGAATAAAAAAACACTAATTATTTGGTTTTTTAAAAAACAAACAACAAACAAAACAACTTCCGATATTTATCGTCACGTGTTGTCTTTATTAAGCACATTAGCAAAACCCCCGCTATGTTTTACGTATTACGATATATCGTGTTTATACAATATAAATGTATTTACGAAATCTACAAATATCATAAATGAATAATCTTTAAATAGCTAACGTCAACTTTTCGCAAACTTTAAAGCCGAATGTCCGAATATATTTAAAGTTCTCTGATAGACGCTCTCAAAAAGCCATTCTATGAGAGGATGGGTACATCTGTGCTCGAGTATTTTAAGCATCCGATCTTGTATATACAAAGCCGAGTCTCTGAGCATTAAAGGTTTTGTCTCACAAGAGAAGAAGAAGAGAAAGAGACGAAGAACAAGAACAACAATGAGAAGAGAAGAAGAACACACCCAAGAGTCTCGGGGTCGGTATACAGCTACTTCGCTATGAGAGACGCTGCTAAACAACATATGTGAGCTCTACATTGTCATGTGACCGTGAAATCTGGCCAGTGCCGCTTGTATAATTGCTGCGTGCGCCGTACATTTCGGTAGACTCTCCGCCGCCGAGACAAATGTAACAGGCCTTACCTCGTGTTTTCACCTTCATTTTGTATGTTTCTTTTTTTAACGTCATCTTGTGTTTTTTATTAATAACAAAAAAAGCAACGATTTCACCGTGGTGTCGACGGACTGTCGGGACAAGGATTGAATTCTCACAGCAACAACCAGTCTGTATTTGATGAATATCCATGATTACGTCAGCCCGATGCGTTTGATGAAAGTGATTGTGTTCTGCGGCGCCATGTTTGATGAGCTGCCCTAGGGCAGCCCTCCGTCAATACTCGCGAGCGATCGGAAGACCCAGGCCGGGAGCACGAGCTTATCTCTTAGTGTTGGGTATCTGTACTCAGTTATATACATCATACACGCGCATGCCGAGGTCATTAGCTCATCTTTTATGCGTTATCTAAAATGGTAATTTCAGTTTAACAGCTGTGCTTGAACGTGGGCTTTCTTTGGGTCCACGACACGGATTTTCATCCCACTTATTTCTATTGCGCAAAATATTTTTGGAATCCGAAAACTTTTTGCAAGTTCTCGATCAGCCTCCTGAGAACGAATAATAGATTGATTCTGGGAGCACCGCTGTGTATAGGCCAAACCTATACTCCAGATCTCTACGTAGCGCCGGGTGCGACGCACGGTCGACGCAGAGCTGCAGCGGAGCGCCGATACGTAGTGCTTCACGGCGGCGTCTAGGAACGCTTGCGTCGACCCTGCGTTCCCGCAGGTATCCGACACAGACCGCAAGCCACCGTAGCACGCGCCGTCGAAATAGTGCGGCCGCCGTAATTTTGGGCGTGGGGAGGTTGGGAAAATTCATTTTTCATTGAGAAAGCTTACGGCGCAGCCGCACGAATTAACGCAAGGCCCACCGTACGCCCTACGTATGGTCGACGTGAACACATCTACGTATACTGCTTGGCTTGTCGAATTGCTACCGAACGTAGAAATAAAAAATTATAACTCCGCGCTGATAATTCCACGCGACCCCAACGCTGTAACAATATAGCCAAACGCGTTAGGGCCTCCCTGAGGCCACCTCATGTTTTTCCTGCGTGCGGCCGCCGCACGTTTCTGTCAATTCAGAGGGCGTACGGCCGCCGTATCCTCAACGTAGAGCAAATGTGACCGAGGCTAAGTGCGATAGTTTTCAAATTAGGAGCTTGGAGCAATTTCATGCATTGAATGATTTGATTTTCCACGATCTACTCTCACGGACTGATTAAAGTATATCATCGAAATATTATTTCAGTTTTGAGGATCGGATATCATCCAGACTAAATAAGTGTCAAAATCTGTTGTGAAATCTGATAATATAAAGAAATAACAAGTCTGATAACGAAGCCGATATACCCATTTACTTTGAGCAAGCAAGGCTAGGTTCCCTCCATCTCCATAGATACACAAGAAAATGTGAAATTTCCAAAGCATTAAACTTATATTTTTCTACTGTTTGGAGAATTATATTGAGTGAATAAAAAATTTAGGAATGTGCCAAAATTAACTAGCTTCATTGAGCTGTATGATTTAATGTATTCACTGCGAGATCTCACGCCCTGTCCCCCAGAGGGACTGCCGATCCATAGCGTCTGCCAGATCTGTGTCTATATTTTCGGAGGTGTCATGAGGTGCTCGACAGCGAATGAATGCAAATCTGGTGAAAAACGGACATAAAAAAAGAAAGTTATAACATTTGTGCAAACCCCGAATCGATGTACCAATTGACGTGTGCACAGAGAAGCAGGCAAGATGGTGGATTATCTGCAATGTATATTTCATGGGCGATTGAACATTGCAGTCTCAAGGATTGTTCTGCATTAAGCTGCAACTCTTTTCTGGATGGAGTCATTATTTGAACGAATTCATTTAATTTCATAACTGCTGTGTGCACGGTGAAGATCAGCTTTAAAGTTAAAGGGATCCTATATTATATGCAGCAACAGCCTGGCCAACCATTCCTTATCAACCATTTAGTTGGAGTGCTTGAATGAGTGCTTAAGCCACTTGCCGAACACCTTACAATCAGTAGTGGTCCCACACTCTGTCCTTCTGAGTGAATCATTCACTCACTGCCGACGCTTTTACCTGCCACATTATTCAGAGTGAGTGATCCGTGCTACGCCGCCCTGAGCGAGTGGCTCGTGCTCCGCCCCCCTGAGCGAGTTGTGAAATAACACCCGAGTTCTGAATCATTTGCCGTATTCACATGTTTTCTAAATTTGCAAGCCAAATTTTTTTTCCACCCATCACACGAAGCTGTTTATAAAGATTGCACATCCCTGAAACATCTACGTAAATGCAACGTTGTTTTTCTGTGAAAGCTACTCAAGGTTTTGGGGTTATTGCCAATATCAGCCAAATGTGTGTGTGTGTGTGTGTGTGTGTGTTTTGTTCATCAAGCATATATCGCTCTCTCTCTCTCTCTGCCCTTCCTTTGCTCCACACCCCTCATCAATGCACAGCATGCACAGCACCCTCCTCCCACACCCTCTCTCACTCTCCACTCTCCCCCCCCTCTCTCTCCTCTGTCTGTCTGCTGTCTTCGACATAATCCTGACAGTGGTTATGTCTATGACGGGGTTTGTCTCCTGACATGTCCGAGCAGTTGTTTGTCTCCTACCAGCTTGTCTACGGAATTGTCTGGGTGGGTGTTTGTTTCCAACGCGTCCAGGCGGTATTTGTCTCCGACGACGCATCTGGGCGGTGTTTCTCTCCGGATGCATCTAGGCGTGTTAGCTCCTGACGCGTCCGGGCGTGTTTGTCTCCAGATGCGTCTGAGCAGTGTTTGCCTCCTGACACGTCTGGGCGGTGTTTGTCTCCGGACGTGTCTGGGGGGCGGTGTTTGTCTCGGAGTGTCTAGGCGGTGTTTGCCTCCTGACGTGTCCGGGGGTGTTTTGTCTCCAGAATGGCGTCCAGGCGGTGTTTGTCTCCAGACATGTCCAGGCGGTGTTTGTCTCTGGACATGTCCGGCTGTGGTTTGACATCTGCCTTCCCTTCCTCTCACATCAACTGTCTTCCATTCCCCACCCTCCTCGATCCGCCCACCCTCCCCTCGCTCCCCTCCCCTCTCTCCTCTCTCCTGACTCTCTCCCCCTCCCCCTACTCTCTCTTCCCTATTCCCCCTCTTTTCTGCTTCCCCCTGTGTATTCCCATCAGTGAAGCAACAGGTGGTATTGCTTGTAGCAAATAAAAAACAAATGGTAGCTTCCTGCGGATCCTCTTCAGCAGTATCAATGAGAAGCAAACACAATGCTAATTTCCTGGAATAGCGATTTGGGGAGCTATTTCATGAATTAGGTAGCCCACTGCTGATTGGCCTCTTCACTCTCTGCAGACCTGAATAAAATCACAAGCTGGTCAACACTTGGAAGATGTCTTTCAAACCTGACAAATCTCACACTCGCTCACTATGTCTCTCCAAAAGGACCATCTGGAACCCCCCCACTCCTCCCTTCCCATCTACTTTCTCAGCAATCACTTGAATAAGTCCTTTCATTCAGCTTTTGGGCTCACGATCTGCCATGATCTTTCTGGGAAGCTACATCTCCAAGCTGGCCTCCAGACGCAGTCGTGGATGGCATCTCCATCGTGCAGAAGTCCTTCTTGGCACACAAAGCTTCTCTACCACTTACAAATATTTCATCCGCAGCCTGATGGAGTACTGCTCTCCCCGCTGGGGTGGTTCTCCTGCTCCTAACTAGCTTGGCTGCACGCGGTGGAAACCAAGGCTTTAGGATCAATGGTATCTCCCGCGATAAAGCCGACTCTTTGGGTCTCTCGCTTTCCTCACTACAGGCAGGTGGGTGGTCTTTCTGTCTTCTCCCCCATCTCCTCTCTGGCCCCCCCCCCCCCCTGCTCTGTCTTTGCTCAGTCCCTCCCTGTATTTCCGCAGGGCATTCAAGGTCCACCAAAAACCTCCTGTGGTGAAACTGCCCAAATCAGAATCACTGCTCACCTTCACTCTTTCATTTCTCTTTTTTTCCCACCTTTGGAACAAACTTCCACACCTCTCTCAATTCCACTCTCCCTCCAGGACTTCAAAACAGCTGTTCATCACAATCTCATATCTTCCCCATCCAAAACTTGATTTTTCTACCCTGTTAATCCATCCCAAACCAAACTCCTTCAAATTTCCTGTTTTCCTTCCTGAAAGTCCTGTTGTACCATCTTGTTACCTCGTGTACCCCCCTCCCCCTTTCCTCTCCCATCCACAGATTCTCCTATTGCTCTGTTCCCACTGTTTTGTGCTTTCCTCCCACCCCTCTGGCTCCTGCCTGTTGTATGCTCTATGTTATGTGTGGTTAGCTCTTACATGAGCCTCGACATGGTATTTAAAATAAATAAAAAACTTCCTGGTTCCAAATGGGCACCAAAAATTATATCCTCATTGGCTTCTGTTATGCTAATGAGGCTGTGTGATATTGACCTCAATGGCTCCGAAGGCCTCTTTACAGTGAAGGACTTGCCCTGAATTACAGAAACAGAAGATTGTCTGCGAAGCAAACACTGGGCTCGGGAGCATGATAATCTCCCCTTATTATCCTGTGGCCCTTGGGCTCACCCTCAGATAATTACTACAGGCAACTCTGATCTCACCAGAAGCAAAAGGATGCTCAGTCAGTTTGGAGGTTTGAATATCTGTCGCCACTTAAATAGCAGCCAACCACAACTGGCTTTCTATGAAGGTCTTTCTCACAAGGCACTGTCACTTCACATAACATCCAAATTTTTGGCCCTCCTCCAGACAAATGGGGATTTTGGTCAATTGCAATGGGGGAAAGTTGCCTGGATGCAAAGGTCATAGTGTATTCAGAAGAAATGGAGCCTTTCCATGCACTTCTCCCCTCTACAGCATTGAACTGCCATGGGAGCAGGAAGAGATTCCAGTTATATCTGGTAGCAGTAAGTTCAAAGAATACTCAAAGGATCTGATGGTCTTTTGTATTTTTTTCAACAAACTTAGTAGAAAAAATTATAGCTTCGAAATATTTTGACGAATTTGAAATATTTATGTGTTGAAAAAACAAACATTGGCATTTCACAGACATTATACCACATTCTTCAAACATTTTGAACATCTCACTTACATGTCGTTTGAAGAAGTTTGATCAAAGAAGTAAATTCAAATAGCTATTACAGAAACTGAACTTTCACTGCAGTGAACCACAAGAGTATTGGATAAAACTAACACAATTCTGTTTCACCCTGCATGCGCAACGCAAAGCAGGGGTCAGTGATTGGTTCACTCCGCGCGTCGATCAGTCAATTTTCAATTTAATTTTTATATTTTGAACACTGCAGACAACAAATTGGAACATGAATTGGAACAAGAACCTGCAGTATAGTCGTACGATGGCTCTGATTTGGGCAAAATTGTACGGCGTCCGTCCCGTGTTGCATGCACAGTGCAGTAAAGCAATTACTTCAGTCTGTCTGTCTGTCTGTCTGTCTGTCAGTTAAACAAAATTGAAAATCATTCCAAACAGGAAACGTGCTTTTTTTCAGGATGTTATAAAGAATACAAACAACGGCAACGAAGAACTAATTTAACGTGTTAAATTTAACGACCGCAACCGCGAAGACTGTATTAAGGCCTGTGTTTTATAAAAAAACAAAATATTCACCCCATAATTCAATGTGATCACAAGACGACATGACTGCACTTTGTTAAAGGGTTTTCTATGTTAAGCTTTGTTGTTCGGTGTGTGTTGAGATATTAGGGTTTTGAGTTTGTTTGTTCATTTTATATAAGGCTCTTGTTTATTTTTATCCTGAGCCAGAAAGGGCTGATGAATACCCTCGCTGAAGGAGATGGTCTTGCGTTTGGGTCTGTTTGGTCTGTGTCTGTTTGTCGTCTATCTGTCTGTCTGTCTGTTTGTTTGTCGCACAGAACTCTTGTGTTTTTCTCCGACCGCTTGTCGAGATTGAAACGAATTTCTCTTAGGTGCGACAACTCATCAGAATGTGGTCATCATATTTTATGATGTCATAAATGGTCGTGCAGCTTTTGAAAACAGAAACTTTGGACCTCTATCTCTGATCCCATCCTCTGAAAGGACAAAAATTGAAACTTGGACATGAGCAATGGGGAATTAGTGATTTTTTTTCTTTAAATGACGTTATAGGTGCCTTCGTTATGATGTCATGTTGCATATAAACTCTACATCCAATCAGTAATAAGTATTTGAGTCATCTCGGGATCACAAGAAAAAATTTTACAGACCATATTTCTTTTGTTTTGTTCTTTATAAACTTCAAAAATCTTTTTCTCTGAAGTGGGTGAACAGATCGGAGCCAAAACTTTAGATGTATGACCGCCTATCCATGAGAACAAAAGGTTCACACATATGATGTCATAGGTCACATGGTTTGATTTTGGATTACCTGAACCATAAAAAAAAATCTTCTTCTCCAGAACAGCTGGACAAATCTAGGGAAACCAAAAAATGTTCTTCAAGCCATGTGTGTACAAGTTGCCAAGGAATAATTGATAGGTCACATGGTTTGGCAGCATGTTGGATTGAAGAAAGATATTAAATAATGTTTTCTCTGGAAATGCTTAATCATCGAATATAACTTCACAATGTATTAGTTGATTAAATTTCACTCATCAGACACATGGTCTGGCAGCCAGAGAATTATTTAATTTTTGATACGGGTTCATTTTTTTTTGTTTAATAAGACCTCATGGTCGGTTGTATAGCAGTAAGACATCCGATCCAGGTTCCTCCTGATGACTTCATCTTTGCTTGTTGCTTGTTTGTGTTCCTTCTGATGACTCCAATGCACGACTGTCACCTATTTGGTGTCCATTTGATTTGAATTTAATTTATTTTAATCCCATTCTGAATTCATTTAATAAAAAAAGTTATGGGTCAGGATCAGGTGTCTGATCAAAGCGGGATTCCATCAAAGCGAGACGCCTTGATTACCCGGTCATCACTGCAAGCAGTTAGAAGGGCAGTTATCGTTATGTCTATTTATTAAGTACACACCAGGACACAAATGCCACACAAAATACACACACAAAAGAAGTCCTTGCGAGGATCTGCAATCTTTTGATTGCCTCTTTTCTTGTATTATTTGATTACTCACCATTGTTAAAACTGCAGTGTACTTGATTTGCGGAATGAGAATTCCTTGGTACCATGCATGTACATAACTTTCTATGTGTATTGATATCTGCACAAGTTTGTATTTCTTATTAACAATACCATTCTTAAGCCGAGTCACAGTTAAACCACTGCAATGGAACAATAACTTAATGGTTCTCATCCTTTCCAGTGACTTATAATTACCAAGGGCTAAGATTCTTCACAGACATGTTCATGATATTTAACTAACTTTTGAAGAATTTCAAAGCACTTGATCGAATTGCTCACATTTTAATCAATGCTGTGGTTTTTTATCAAGATTTAACGACCAGACTTGGGTAAGTTGCATGTCTCAGTTCGCTACAGTAGTTGTTGTGAGTAATACTTGTGAACACCTTTAAGCTCCTCAATGGAATTGTGTCATTTGTATGCAGTACCAAGCACTATGTCTCGACACAATTGCTGGAACGTTTTAAGGCTCGCTTGGTAATTTTGATGTCTGGGATCCAAGGCCTTGCTAATAATGCTTTTTCATCATGGTATGATGGAGACTTCTTTATTCCTGCCAGAAATTCACCTTGGCTGTCTCAGTATTCATCTGCCTTCTTACCGACCTTGTCAATTGTTTCTTTCCAAAATTCAAACTTCACAGGGATAGGACTGTTTATCAACTCACCCACTTCTACTTCCCAATCTGATCTGTTTATGCTCACGTCCCTTATTTGTCTCCATAACATTTGCACATCTGTGAATCGTATTCTTAATTTTGTGGTACAACGTCATTTAGCCTTTCAGATGTTTGAGAAGGCCATTCACTATGACTTATTGTCTAGCCACACAAGATTTATGTTTTCCCTGAAACTCCAAATTTGGTGTTGAAGAAATGTTTCGATTGAACACTTGTAATGCTTTTTGATATATGCGACACATGACTGAGGTTTGAGATTCCCCCATGAGGTATTTGGAATGCCAAGACACTTCTCATGAGGAGGTCATAGCAACTCTGCATTTCCTGACTATGGAGTTAATTAGTGACATTCGGAACGGCAATTAAGTGGCCAAGCAAGCCACAGGGTTAATGGTCAATGCTACAAGGCCTGATTATAAAAATAGATCTTGACCACAGTAAGAACGAGACCAAAGTGGCAGCCATCGACAGCTCACACTAACGCAATCGCAAATCCCTACACTTCCCATCTATAAAGGAAAATGGAAAGATGGCAAAAAGTTCAACCATGAATGACTTGATATAAATTTTGAGTTGTAATTTTATTCTAATTCCCTAACAAAATGTGTGACGTAATTATTGACTTGTTTTTGGCACTTCCACACTTTATACGATTACGGTCCTTCATTATCTTTGTTCACAATTTTCAGCTTCACCTCTCCCCCCCCCCCCCGGAAACAATGCTTTGTAGAACTATTGGATAACAATGTGTGCAAATGTGATGGAACACTTTTCATTCCTTTAACTTGATGCCAATTCAAGCTTCTGTGTTCTCGTCTGAAAAAGTGCCAGCAACTCCGCAATGTCGAAAGATGGCGCCTTCCGCTGCATCTGCTTGGTCTTTCTTACAAGAGGCTGGAGGGAGTGTGATGACATTATTATACCAATGAACTGTTCCACCTGCTGGGTGGGAAAGGGTTCCTCAAGACATTTTGATGGCTGGATTTGAGGTGGAATTTCCTTGTGGAAAGCAGGATTTAAACAGGACAGGTTTCAGTTTTGGTGTTAACGAGACAGAGTTATTCTTGGTTCTTTGCAGGTTCAATAGATCAATAGTTCGTTGTTTCAATATTTCGAAAATAATCCTCAATAGCAATAATAAATTATAATCCACTTGACTTGACCGGCCTACTTAGTCCGGCTGCAGGACAAGGCCTCCATCACCATGATCCATTTCTATTCTATTCACGTAATTTCAGAGACCATTTATACTCTTGGAAATTATTCACTCATCTCTCGATCTGATCTTTGGCTCCTCTGCTTCTTCCAGGACATTCTTCTCTCTCTTCCAAGGTTGTAATTCTTGATTTCTCCTCGTTGTCCATTTCTTCTTGCTACGTGTCTGGCCCAGCTCCATTGTCAGTTTTTATGTTGTGACTGGAACATTGAGGAATTTCGTTTACTTCTGATCCATTTATTTCTCTTCTCATCCTTTTGTTGATGCCAAGACACCATCTTCCCAGGGTTCTTTGCATTTGATCAATTTTTGCTCCATTGTCTTCATTAGTCGCGTGTTTCAACATCAAGGTGTCGTTACACGAATAACACACCGATTGTAAAGTTCCTTTTTCAAATGCAAGGTAGTTTGATTTTTCATTACATTGTTTTAAATTCTCCAAACTAGCAAATGCTTGCCTCTGGGCAGAAAGTGTCATTTTTCTCTTATTTATTAATTTTTTTTCCCAGGAATTCTGGCCAAATATGCATATTTTTACAAACTGAATAACACCGCTCGCACAGAAATCGACATTTTTTCCTGGAACTTCTATTATATGACATTTTCTCGATTAGGTTTATACTCTCGAGAAGGAATGATAAATACATACGTCACATACTTTCCCTCCATAAGATTGTAATACTAACTGGGACCTGCAAAATATCGGCAACAAAGTAAAATGTGACTTCAAAGTACTCAACTCCACCACCTCCCCCACCCTCACAAACCCAAGTCATCAACCCCCTCACAAACCCAAGTCATCAACCCCCCCCCCCACCACACAACTCCTCAACCTCCCCCCCACCACAAGCTCCTCAACCCCCCGCAACACACAACTCCTCACCCCCACCACCAAACTCATCAACCCCCCCCACCACAACTCTTAAACTTCCCCCACACCAAACAAGAGTCCCCAACTCTCCCACCACAAAGACTCAACTCCCCCTCCCATCTCTGTCCCATCTTTGCTCTCCGCACCCCCTCTGAACCCCAACTTTCTGTCCTCCTTTCTTCTCTCCTCCCTGCTCCCACTCATAAAAGCAAAAGGACATTCTTACATTGATCATACAATCTTTAACATCGTGTCACCCGCAATTTGAAGTTGTCTTTCTCGGTACTCCTCGTCATTACTCGTCAATAACGACTATCTCACTATTCTGGGGTATTTTGTGTCACCGACAATCTTTCAAATAGCGTTTTTTAAAATCAGGTTTGGGTGAAAAACAAACAAACAAAATAAAACCCCGCTTTCATTCGTACAAACCCACTTTTTGTCGCCTCCAACTTGCCATGTATGTATATTTACGTGACATAATATGTGAATTACATGTCCTTGCACATGCGAAATAGTTTATGAATCATGCACATAAACTCAGCAGTCCTCTTGATGATATGAAAGTCTTCTTTGGGCGGTGAATAATCGACCACTGCCTCGATTGGTCCCGAAGAAAACATGCATTACCTCATTTCCTCAGCTTGGGTCAAATCTAAACCTACCTTTATTTCCTCAAAACATACTTTTATTACAAGATAGAAGACTGTTTGTTCACTCCTTCAAAATGTTACCACAGGCCTGAAGCCTAAGGCCCTAGCTGAAGCCTGCACCTCAAGTATTGACCAAAATGGTGGTGTATAATTTTTTTTGTTTGTTTTTTGAGCTTACAAGCATCAAGCAACAGACAGACGAGACTGTGAATATATATATATATATATATATATATATACATATATATATTATATGACTATTGGGGCACTCGTGAAACTCACGGGCATAGAAATGTATGACATTTGGGAAATCTTGAGTTAGATGCTGGCACAGAGTCTTCCAAAATGGGTCCTGGCAATTATCAGATCCAGAATTATTTATAATGTCCACAATTTATTTACTTCACATAAAACTGTGACTACATCATGCTGTGAAATACAGTTTGGTATAAAAACCCAGATATCTGAAATGGCTGGTGTTTGGAGCAAAGCCGAATTGCGACTTTGGATATTGTCTCGAAAGTTGCGATATTTTCCATCATTACTTGTTAAAGTTTTGGTTTTTTTTTAACAATGTCGAGGCTCGTTTTGAGAGTTAACATGCAGAATGTACAAAAAGGGGAGTAGAAGATGGGGCGAGAGGGAAGGACAAAACAGTGGGGAACTAGACATGAAGATCTCTGGAAGGGAGAGGGATGAGGTGGGGTACACGGCCTAAACAAGATGGCACTTCAGAGACGTTCAAGTCCTTACATGACAGGGACTTTCAGGAGGGAAAGCTAGGGAATTTTGAAGGAGGTGGGTTGGGGTGGATAAGCGGGGGTAGAAAAAGATCATGGTTTTGGATGGAACAAGATAAGAGATGGTGGTGAACAGCTGTTTTGAAGACATGGCGGGAAGAGTGGGATTGAAGAATTGAAAAGAGTTTGGGATTTTGTTCCAAGAGGGGAAAAGAGGGAATGAAAGAGTGAAGGTGAGCAGTGATTCCTCACCCAAAAAGTTGTTGCAGTTGAGCAGGTATGGCATATAATGGATGGTAATTGGACTTTCTCCTTGGAGCAACAAAGTGTTAAATCATCCCCTTTCCCTGTTGATTAATTTGTGAAATTTTCTCAGAACAGTACACACATGGTGAGGCTCATAGGACGCGTATTCTGCTCTTGGACAATAGTATCAGATCCTCGTTGTTTGATTCATTACTTGATTACAGCTACTGTTATATTATGTTTGCTTGAGCACGTGTTACCTCCAAGTCTTCGTTGTTCAGAATCCTGTACAGTTCTTGTAAAATAGAAAGTTTTAAAATATACTTGTAAAATAAGTAACTAAATCCATCTCTCCGAAATTTTTCTTCCAACCTTTATTTATTTCACGTAGTATACGTATGTGAATTACATGTCCATGCACATGTGGAATACAAAAAACAAAGCTCAAATCCATCAGGACCATACTCTGTACAAAGCGTCAGTGCTGCTGAAGCAGTCTCCTGGGCTATTGGACACAATCCTGGACGGGTCATCACTCCGATACAGGATACTCAACTCGAATGGCTCAATCATCCAGAAGCTGGCACTCATTTGCGGACCTCGGAAGGATGACAGGTGAATCAACCGACCACACTGGTTTGAAGTCAACGGCTGAGCAGGATTTGAATTCAGGACCCAAGGTTCCAACCAACCCACCACCTAACCCTGTAGACAACACCAGGCATATGTGAAATACAGTTTGTTATAAACCCTGTAATTACACACGATTCAGACTTAAAACTCGTACGAAAACCTAAATTTTTTTTCATTATTAAGATTTCATGATTTTCTTTCCTCTGCTATTGAAAAACGTACTTCTTTGGGTGGTATATAATTCGACCATGCTCCGGTCACTGACATGGCATTACTTCCTTATCTTTGCATTGAGTGTGTAATAAAATATACCTTTGTCTTCAAACGGTAACTGTGATAAAAAGGTAACTTAATGATAACACCCCCCTCCCCACGTTACGTCTTACCAGAGTACATTGAAACGGCTATTCGAATGCATTTTTGTGTATAAATGCATGTTCGTCCTATTTTCTCACCTTTTTTCTGTAACTGAAACTTGAACCATCTTAACGACTACAAAAAAATGAAATCAGAAGGTGAATTAAAAGTGAAGATATAGCCGTGAGGGAGTCTGAATGGACTTTATCGTTGAAATCACAGGCCTAAATTTCACTTTAAAATGCATTTTTTGTCAAAAAATGTGAATTTCTTTCCCGTTGTTTTGTGTCGCGAACTTACAACATTTAGCGCTACAAAAAAATGAAATCACATCTCGAATAGAGTTAAGATAAAGCCATGAGAGTGCAAGAAAGTGCGAGCCTTATATAAGAGGCAATACGGAACAAACAAAATGGCGGAGATTCGATTTCGAAGCCCTGCTCTGAACTGAGAAGCCCCTTCCAAACGAACAACGAACAAACAAACAAACGTATGAACGGACGAACAAACGAAATGAACAAACGACGAACATAATATATATATATTATATACAGTATATATATATATAAGATACTGCTGATCTTCCTCTCGTGCATCTCTTCACATCTTACAAGTGATCCATATCCATTTGTACTAATTGTCCTCAGAAGTAATGTGTCAACTATTCACCTCCAAACGATTCTAAACGTCATTGCAGCCATCGACCTTCCTCTTTCTCCTCGCTCGATGCTCCGTCCACGTTCACCATGAAACATTAGGAATGGTATGGCTTCACGCATTCAGACAATGCTTGCAGATCATGGACTTGGAAACATGAAACTGCTTCCTCTTCCTTCTGCTGCCTCTCTAACACCACTGGCCAAACAGTTTTCAACAACCTGCCCCCTCTCCCACCTGAGCCCTGATACCAGCTACGCAGCTTTGGGCTCCGAGCTGCTGAGTTTTTGTTGAGGGTGCAGATTTTTGGGTTGTACACAAGGCGTTTCGGATGATGCGTGGAGCATGCGTGTCACATGGGTTGATTTTGAAAAGAAGAATGGTGTGTGTGTTGGTGTGGGTGGTGGTGTGTGTGTGTGCTGTGTGTGTGTGTGTGTGTGTGTGTGTGTTTGTGTGTGTGTGTGTGTTGGTGTTTGTGAAGATATTTATCTGCGCTATCAAACCAGGACCATCGTCTGCGAGTAGTGGTTGTCTTGAAGCTCTTTTGTTGTCCTCTCTATAACCTGCCAAATTGTCAAAGGATGGATGAAACAAGATGCTGTCCTTTATCGTTCTTTTATCTTTCAAGCCCTCGATATTCCACAAGCCTTGGCTAACCAAGGAAATGGTGAGCCCTTGGGCTCATCTCTGTCCAGGACCATTCCAGTGTAAGCCTGCAGTTAGCTTAACGGATAGGGTGGCTGGATTGAAATCTTGGGTCCTGTTTGATCCCTGTCCTGCCGTTGAAAATACACCAGGTGGGTGGACTCAGCTGTCATCCTTTCGAGGTGGCAAAATGAGTACGGCTTATCTTAAACAGGCACACATGAGCGGCACACCCGTGCTTCAGATATGATGCAACCAGCAGCCATAAACTGCTTATGAACAACAACAACAACCATTACCAGTCATTGAGGGAGTTTGGTGAGCGTTGCTGAATGATTAAAAACGATGATGAGGGATCTCCAGATACAGTTCCTCAAGGAAAGGTCGTGGGGTTGGGAATGAATTTTCAACGTTGTATGGTGGATTGAGCGCTTCCACGTGCACCTCCATTTGCTCTTTCTTCTCCCCCCCCCTTCGCCCATCCGAGACCCCGCCTTTTCTTTCTCTTTATTTCAGGGTCTAGTATCATCCACAAAAGTCACAGTAAAATAAAATACTCTTATCAAATTATTTACTGGGTTTTTTTTCTCAAATCAAATCTCAAAAAGTTGTGTACGTATCCGGATGAAATTTTGTGGACAGATTGGGTGTGTGACAAGGACGACTGATTAGATTTTGGTGAAGATCCGGATCAGGATCCGACTGCAGAGTTTGTTTTTAAGTGATTCTTCACCATTGAGAGATAGGGCCATAAACGAATATGTATAGACCACAATCTCAGAATATATTGGGACAGATATGTTTTCGTGGATCAGACATTACGGGGTGGAGGTACGTGCTCTACCGAGTGCCCTTCTAGTTACTGTTGCATTTGTGGAGTTATGGTTAGGTAAAACGTTAGTGACTATTTGTGTTGACTAAGGTTCTGTAGGACATTGTGACACTATTAAAGTACATGTGGTCAATTATGGTGTCCTCAGTACTACAGCGGGGGGGGGGGGGGGGGGGGGGCATTGTCAAATTTAGATAAATAGTGAGAGGTATGGTCCTCCTCTCTTTAGTTCCGCGTCTGCGAACTGTGCGAGGCCAGTAAGAGCCAGTGGGGGCGATACTGCATGTTTCCTCCAACCCACACAGGGAAGGTCTCTTCCAACTGTCAGTGCATGGGAAGCAGATCTTGGTTTCCTGGTTGAGACTGCATTGTCAAAGTCCTCAGGGGACATTGCTTCAAGGGGGGGGGGGCAGCACGATAATGCCTGATTTGAGGAAGTCTGGGCCATGAAGCGGGCGCCTTTGAAGGAGACACCCCTGCAATGCAAGGTTGGTTAGTCTTGGGGGGGGGGGGGTATTATAATATCTCAAATTATATATATATATATATATATATATATATATATATATATATATATATCTCTTATCTATAATTATATCTCTCCCTCAAATTATAATGACATCAACGCATTCCTAATTATCCTCCTCTGGCTAGATTCAAAATATTATTGTCAATTTCATCAATCCACAAGATCTTACTTCATAAATGATATATGTAGCGAACACATGTTTGCACCAGGATCCATATGGAGTTGGCTCCTTGTTTGCATCATTACAGAGGTGTCTGTGTTACTTTATTTTGTAATTCAAGGTTATTTGTTTGTTTGTTTTTTCTATAACAACATCAAGTCTTGTGGAAGAGCTAGAACTCTGAACGTATCAGGACGAAGGTGTACAGAGAGCATGGAAACACCAACAGCAGAGCCGTAGTCCAAGACAGACAGAGGGAGGCAGACAAATAATGGGTGTGGAAGGAATGAGGGGCAGGAGAGGATGCAATCTTGGACAAGATGGATACAGAAGGGAATTCTAAGGAGGAAAAACTGGTAATTTGGAAGGAGTAAGGGTAGAAGAGAGCACCTGATTTTGGTTTGGGACTATCTGAGATTGTGGTGAGCAGCTGTTTTGAAGACCTGGAGGGAGAATGACATTGAGAGGATGTGGCAGTGGTTCCACAGGTGGGTGGAAAAAAAGAGAACAATAGAGTGGAGGTGAGCAGTGATCCTGGATTTAGTAGTTTCAACAGAAGGGGTTGATGGTAGACTGTGTACACCCTGCAGAAACCTGGAGGAGGGAGGGGAGGGAAAGCACGGAAAGAGCAGAAGGCAAAAGACCAGAAAGGAGGCAGTAGAAGACAGGGAGAGACAACTGCCCGTCCATGATGACGAAGTGATCGGCCCATAGACTCGGCTTCAGGAGATTCCATTGCTGGAAGGAAAAAATTTAAATTGGCACCCCATGGAAGAAAATGATTCACTTATTTGTTGACAAAACTTTTGGTTCCTGAAGGTCCTTGCAGCATTTATTTAATTATGCTCTCACTCAACAAGCAATAATATTTTCATCATTTCTCCAGGGAATGGCTGCCACTACCGTTTGATGTTCCCACTCACCTCGGATGTGGATTAAATTTATACAAATAAACAAGATTATTTGTCCCTCATTGAAGCTTCGGTCATCCAAATATTAAATAATGCAGTTTTCTGCAATTTTATCTCCCCCCAACACACAACCACAGCATTTCTACTCAACCATTCACACACCCCTTGAACATTGACATAAGAATATGGAAGCGCCCTTGTTCATAATCTCTCTTTTTTTTGGTTTTAAGCTATTTATATGAAATACCTCTCTTATTTTTAAGTAGCAAAAAGATCAATGTGGTAAAATGACAGTTTAAAAATATTTTATTTGGGCCGAGCAATGTAATGTTTTAAACTGGGGACTGCACGTAAGAGAGTGAAATTAAACCCACAAGAGGTGACAAGGAAATCTCATGGGGATATGCTTTGTGATATTGTTCCTCGGTCATTGGAATGCGCGTCACTCAAGACGAACAAGTCATTTAGGCGTGAACGTGATACACATCCCATAATGCGAGAAACGTTCAGTGCTCGAAGTGAGTGGAGATTACCATATTTCCTTGTTAACTTGCTCTTAACCAGCTATGGAAGTTAATCTATAATAACAACACTTGTCCAGGTAGGTTAAAATGTGTTACCATAAAGTACCACTAATCTGAATATTGGATGGAATGATCACAGATCGTTGAAGTCTTTCTCGAATATTGCACGATGATGATCAATAAGTTCTTATCCTCACATTAAATAACCAACAATCAATGAAAAGTAACAAAATTGTTCACAACAATTCCAGAGTTCTACAAACATTTCAACCTTGTGTAAGGAAACTTTCATCACAAGAGGAGGCCGTTTAACCACGTCTGCCAAATCCAGACAAACATCCCACTGACTGCAGGTAAGCAGAAAATTTGGCAACCGGCGGCACACAGTGGCCTTCTATTTTAGAAAGCACCTGGATGTTTCACCTCAACAAGCAAAATATAGTGATGATGAAAGTCGGCTTTAATAAGGGACTTGTAAATTATATACCAATCCATTCACTAATTCATGTGCAACACATGGGTGCTGTTTGCATCATTGCTTTCAGTCAGGCTGTGCCACTAATGCAGTGCCCCTTGGAAGTTAGGGCAGGAGTTTGTAATTTGTTCAGGGTGCCATCGATAACTCGCCTCTCTCTTCGCAAAAGACACCGTGGAGATCTTAAAGGTCCACCTACTAATGCTAACAGACCGGACGCCCAGTTTTAACATCCTTCCGCAGGATGCCACACACAATGATGATCACCATGCTTGTGAATCAGGCAGAATGGCAGTTTATAGCTGGGATGGGATTTGAACCCTTGACTCGGCAGCTTAGAGGTAATCGTACTACCCTTGCAACGCGTATTCACATACAATCTGCAAGTATGAACATGCTTCGATGACAGCGTCCCCTGCTGGTATTGTCCATAAGCATTTTGGTGTTATGATGCTTAGGAGACTTTGTCAATGATATTGTCGATCTTGGGTTGGCAAGAAGGCTTTAATGAAGGAATAACGGCTAAAAGCAATCTCAGCATTGGCAATGTTTCCCACAGAATTTAGCATAAGCGTCTCACATATAGTTGATAAAACCTATTTATGAATGTACAATTGGGTGTAATATCAGGTCACAATAGAAAATCATCCACAGACAAAAAGGATACAATATTTCACATTTGACAATCATCTGCAGGCCAAAAAGGATACAAGATTTGACATTTGACAATCATCCGGCAGACAAAAGGATACAAGATTTCACAATTTGAACAATCATCCACAGACCAAAAAGGATACAATATTTCACAATTTGACAATCATCTGCAGGCCAAAAAGGATACAAGATTTCACAACTCGACAATCATGCCTCAGGCAAAAGAGAAGCAAGATTTGACAATTCATCCGCAAGCCAAAAAGGGTACAAGATTTCAACTCGACAATCATCCGTAGGCCAAAAGGAGACAAGATTTCACAACTCGACAATCATCCTCAGGCCAAAAGGTACAAATTTCACATTCCACAATCATCTGCAGGGCCAAAAAAGGGTACAAGATTTCACAATTCGACAATCATCTCAGGCCAAAAAGGATACAGATTTCACAATTCGACAATCATCTGCAGGCCAAAAGGATACAAATTTTCACAATTCGCAATCATATCTCAGGCCAAAAAGGATACAAGATTTCACAATTCGACAATCATCTGGCAGGCCCAAAGGATACAAGATTTCACAATTCGACAATCCATCTCAGGCAAAAAGGATACAAGATTTCACAATTCGACAATCATACTGCAGGCCAAAAGGATACAAGATTTGACAATCATCCGCAGGCCAAAAGGATACAAGATTTCACAATTCGACAATCATCCTCAGGCAAAAAGGAGACAAGATTTGACAATTTGACAATCATCCGGAGGCCAAAAAGGATACAAGATTTCACAACTTGACAATCATCTCAGGCCAAAAAGGAATAATAGATTTGACAAACTTGACAATCATCCCAGCCAAAAGGAGCAAATTTTAACAATCATCCTCAGGCCAAAAGGAGAACAAGATTTCGACAATCATCCTCAGGGCAAACAAGGGACAAGATTTCACAATTCAAATCCTGCCAGGTCCACAAAAGGGTACAAGATTTCCTTGACAATCATCCTCAAGGCCAAAAAGGATACAGATTTGACAATTATCGCAGCGTCAAATAAAATGAATGGGAAAAAATAACCATGTTGTATTTACTGATTAATCTGCATTATTTTCAGATTTGGAATGGCAAGTTCTGCCTGCATGACCTCATGCTTTCCTTCCACACTCACCCTGCTCTCTTCTACTCATGCGACCCGTTCCTCCCACTACCTTCATTTCTGTGACACACCCACTCCTGTGTGATAATCTGTCTCCTGGATTCATTACAGTCTGTGTACCGACTGACTCATTTAGGCGGTTAGCTCGAAAATATGACCAAGATTCTGTTTTTCACCAGAATTAAATAGAGTTTAAAGGTGAAACATTGATATCATAAATTAGCATTCCTCCCACCCCATCTTCCACCCATCATTCCCATCCCCTTCATTCCTCCCCTCAAAGATTCTAAGACTTGTTCCGCAAAGTCCTTGTAGACGAGGGCATGAGGAAACGATAGACAAATCGCTGTTATTGTGACATGAACTGAGAACTGAGCATCAAAGACCAGGGTTTCAAGTGATTCTCAAACACTAAACAGATCAAGAAATTATATATTAATTTTCAAGTGTGGTGTTATAATTTCAGGCAAGCGTCCTTGGTTATTGACTACTCACCAAAAATTGAAGGGCTACAAAACGTTTCAAGGCTGTATTGTTTTTATGCTTGTGTTAAGTGCTATTTTGTGGTCATTGAAATGTGGCTTGTATTCTGGTTGTTGAAGACGGCAGCACATTGGACTTTAATGGTAATCTAGTTGTCGCTAGGTTATGGATTGATATGTTTTATAAATTTATCAGGGTTTGGGTTCTGGAGATCGTACCGGCGCAGTTCCATCTGATATATCTGAGTGAAGTGTGCAATTAAGTGTCGGGCTGTTCATTACATGTAGCATTCGATGTGGATGAAGGCGTTTTCATCTATTGGAGCTTGATGTGATGGACACCAGAGTGATGGCTGCAGTAATATTGATATAAATTGCAAATTATAATTGAATCCTGTGTCCTGTATCTGAACTTGTCGAAGCAGCCCTCCGAATGGTGGACATCAGTTCTTCAAGCCAACTTGAATGCCACCATATAATAATTAGAGCTGACCCATATCCAAACGAATGCATACTGCCTCATGGTCAACAATCACCGAATCTCTCCACACCTTGATTCAAGCATATCCATCATTGACATCTCGGCAGAATCTAAACCTCAAAGTCAGAAAAAATAATGAATAAATACATGGGATGGAATCCCAACAATACAACCAAACAGGTAGGAAGGGATAAAAGGAATGACACTACAATGCAACAACCACAAATCTTTATCATGGATTGCCATCAATGACATGATTTTGACATTTTATTACCTCCGTCAATTAAACTGTGAATACTATTTTAGCATAATATCATGAGTGCACATACAAGGTATGATGAACTGAACATTTCATTGATTGTCATAAATCGTCTTGAGTCAGAATACAGGCGGGCATTTTAGCTAACATAACGAAGCCATCTCTTTGTCGCTTTAATCCATTTGCCAGCAGATTGTGAAAAGGCGGTTATCATGGA
>CM068960.1:6650344-6660850 GCA_035128595.1 Eptatretus atami
GAAGCAAGTGAAGAGGCCCCGACAGAATCATAGTCTGATTGGTGATCCATACTTGAACCATGCACCACAGGTGGAGCAAGCATTTCCATTTCTGCTGGGAGGGAGAAAGCCGTGACCGAAGCAGAACACACGTGCTCCACTTCTGTAACGTCCGGAGTTGGCTGGAACGCAGATGTCTCAGACACTATGCCTTTAGTGGAGAGAGGGACCAACATCGGCTCACTTTCAATGTCCATGACATCAGCAACCATTGAGGTGGTCGCAACTACTTCTTGGGGCACGACACCGCCCTCTTGTTCATACTCGTGCTCATCCCGTACATGATCAGGAGCACTGTCAACATCCACCGGAGCGAGAACAGCAAATTTGTTTTCCGTTTCCAAAGCAGCAAATGAGCTGGCTGTGTCTACATGAGAGGCATGTAGTTTGGTCGACGGCGCTAGCTTTTCGAAACGCTCACCATTACATCATGATTGTTGATGTTAGGATGCTTGCTTCTTCGGGAGTGAATGGTGACAAAACCCTCGTCATCTCCTTGAGATTCTTTGACTTCTGCATTTGCTTTCCAGGACTGATTATGGGAGGTGTCTGCACGTTCCACCGCTATAGATGTACCACGAGTGCTTGGCTTGGGTTCTGCAGCTCTAGATGTACCATTACTGATTGGTCTAGGCTCCTGGCGTTTAGATTCCTCGTTAGGCTCCACATGTTGAGACTCACCACTCGAAATGTTTGGTTTCGGACACACACTCTTTAAATGTTCGTGCTCGCCACAAATAAAGTACGTCATTACATCAGTGGCGATATAAACTTGGCAGCTGCGATCTTTATATTTAAGTCACAGCAGTACTAAGTGACCGTGCACCATTCTTCAAAGCAATATAAAGTGGCGTCGGAACGACATACATTATGTGTCGAACCGAAAACCCAGAACGCAAAACGTAATCGGATCATGGAATCCATGAAACAATCATCCCAAAATAACTTAAAGCAGAGATAATCTCCTCCTTTAAAGAAAGGTGGAATATTTGATATAATATTTTTAACAGCAGGTGTGTCCAAAGACTCACAGGAACAAAAAGATCGGCGGGCAAACAAGAGCAACGTATCGCTCTTCAGACAAAAATAGTACAACACGTTGATTCATCCTCGACGCTGCGAGGATGTTTTCAAACCAATGAGCTCTCCGAAACCCATTGCGACATCATCAACACTGACTCCGTCCGGTAGACAAATTATGACCCCGTTCTTTGGAGTAAGTGCTTCATATACATGAAGCAAACCTGCCACAAGCAAAGCTAGCAAGTGGAGGGAAACAAAAGATTAATATGAACTAAGTATTTAGGCAAGAAAAAGGCTAAACGGAGAAACACAGCAAGTAGAAAAGCAGGCCCCAAAACCAGGAAGTCCTGAACAGGCCTGCAAATCACTTACTGTGCACGCTCTCATTCTCTCTCCTGTCTCAAAAAAGAAAGGAAACACAGGGGAAAACTTCAGAAACACATACAAGGACACAAGGGGAGCGAAAAGGGGATAGGACAAACACCAACACGACACATACTCACAGAGGGGGAGAGAGAGAGAGGGGAGAGAGAGAGAGAGAGAGAGAGAGAGGAGAGAGAGAGAGAGAGAGAGAGAGAGAGAGAGAGAGAGAGATAGGGGGAGAGAGATAGGGGGAGAGAGAGAGATAGGGAGAGAGAGAGAGAGATAGGGGGAGAGAGAGAGAGAGAGAGAGAGGGGGGGGGAGAGAGAGATAGGGAGAGAGATAGGCGGGAGAGAAGAATAGGGGGAGAGAGAGATAGGGGGAGAGAGAGAGAGAGAGAGAGAGAGAGGAGAGAGGAGAGAGAGAGAGAGAGAGAGAGAGAGAGAGAAGAGAGAGAAAGAGAGAGAATATTTTTGTAGTAGCATATCGGGTCCGTACATTTTTGAGATATCGTGCTATATATCGTTTTTGGCCCAATCTCTCAATGGTGAAGAATCCTTAAACAATTATCGGTTCGGATCTTCATCAAAATCTAATCAGTTCGTCCTTGTTCATACACCGAACCTGTCCACCAAATTTCATCCAGATCCGTCCACAACATTTTGAGATATCCTTCACACAGACAAACAGACAGACAGACAAGGGTGAAAACATATCCATATTCCACCTTCGGTGGCAGAGGTAATGAAACCAGTTACAAACAATTTTGTTTGAGAGGAGACCATAAACAACAGAAGGTTGAGTAACCAAAAGAAGCACAAAGGAAATTTAATAAAGGCTACAGATTGAGCACCAAACAGCCATCAGATATTTTATAAAAATCATCATTTATACACCATAATTTATCAAAAACTTCAAGTTGGTTGGACAGAGTGTAAGAGTGAAATTGAAGTTTTATCCGACTTTCACAAAGTCCTCCAACCATTGCTATGGTATCCCTACTGCACAAATCATTTTGTATCTTTGATTTACTAGTGTTGTAAATTGTCAATTTTGATTGGGAAATGAAAACGTTTGCAAGAACATGTTGTTTGAAGGTTAAAGTGGCCACTTGGACCAAAAATGAAAATTTGAAAAATGAATTCAAGGGAAAGACGTGCAAATAGCACTTTCAAGAAGATAAAGGAGTTAAACGATTGCATCGACCATACGCATGGGACAAGGTTTCACTCCATCTGCAAAAGGAACACCGATCGCTTATTGCTTGTGTAAAGTGGTGGATATTGGAGTTCGTGGGCAGTATCCAATGTGCAATTCTCCATTGGAGATCACCAACACGTTTTTGCACAGGTTTGTTTTTTTTGTAGTAACATCCCTGATTTGTGGAGAAAGCAGGACTATGTGACATGACTGTGCACCACTTACAAGGTGCTGGTCTAGACAAGGAAGGAAAAAGAACTTTTAAATATTGTTGATACAAGGTTTTATAGTTTTTATTGGAAAAGGAAAAGGAGTGGCCAAAATATATTAGTTCTAAGCTTTCAGGTTGGGGAAAGGGGAAAAGACTCGGTTGGGAGGGAGGTACGGGCCAATCGGACCAAGATTTGAAGGTACAGTAAGTATGAAGCACTGACCTTAAACACTTGTCTATTTTGCGACCGGACCTAATACCAGTCGCTGCGACAACAGCAGCAACGCTTAGCCGCTTATAATTGGCATTGTTTTTAAGGTGGCACACTTTAGGTATTGATGCATTGACAAACTTCTGGATACTGTTCCTAATGTTATCAAAACTTTCAAACAGTGTGTTGTGAAACAGTGGCCCATTCAAAAACATTGATCACTTTTACGGAGTGAGATGGCGATGGCCTGTTAAAGCTTGCCAAGCATTTAATAGACTTTGATAGAAGAAAGGGAGTGAAGAGAAATCAACCTTGGTCAAGTCCATTAGGAAAAGCTCCTTAGCTTGGCCCAAAAATTCTCAACTTGGCCCAAAATACGGTTTGCAAGGCAAAAGTGGCTCGTGCAAAAAGGACCACATCATACGAAGATGGAAAGCCATGATTCAGCACTTTACGTTGACAAGTCCTGGACCACCCTCAGACATCGGTAAATTCAACTTTTCTGGTCATAGCCAATGTTTTTCAGACTGGAAGAAATGAGTCACGTGCTTATGTATTTCGTCGACCAATACAGTGGGTGGTTGCAGAGCCAGAACCTTGTGCCAGAGGATGGGAGTAACCAAGTTATTTATTACCAACAAGAATATATATATATATATATATTTTCAAAAACAATGTAAAAACATAGTGGGATGAAATCTCAAACAAACAACAACAAGGTAGGAATGACAACACATTATGATGCCACAAGACGACACCACAATCCTCATGGATTACCATCATGACTTCTTTTGACATTTTACTTTTGTTGTGGAATATATGTCTTTCGATCCTGACAAATCTCATACTCACACACTCTCTCTCTTTCTCTCTGAAAGGACTGTCTGGAAACCCCCTGCCCCCATTTACTTTCTTAACAATCCTCTTGAGGAGGTGCAGTCATTCAAACTCCTGGGTCTCACTATCGGCCACGATCATTCTTGGGCAAACTACGTTCCAAAGTTGGCCTCCAAAGCCAGCTGCTGACAGGGGATCCTCTGTCATACAAAGTCCTTCATTGGCACACCTGAACTCTTATCCACCGACAAGGCCATTTCTGCAGCTTGATGGAGTACTGCTCTCCCCTTTGGGCTCAAAATTGTTCATTTTGACGCTGTGGAAACCAAGGCCTTCAAGATCACTGGAATCTCCTGCGCTGAAGTTAAGTCTATGGGCAGATCACTTTGCCATCGCAGACAGGTCAGTTGTCTCTCTGTCTTCTACTGCTCTTTACGTGCTTTACCCCCCCCCCTCCCCAGGTTTCTGCAGGTCACAAACAGTCCACCATCAACCCCCTTCAGGTGAAACTACCTAAATGCAGGATCACTGCTCACCTCCACTTATTTGTTCCTCTTATTCCCACCTGTGAAATCAACTTCCACATCTTCTTCAATCTCATCCTTCCCTCCAGGTCATCAAGACAGCTGTTCACCACCATCTCAGATCATCCCCAATCCAAAACCATGATCTTTTCTACCCTCGTTAAAGGTTAACCCAACCCAAATCCCTCCTAATTTTCCAGTTTTTCTCATTTGGAGTTTCCTTCTCCATGCATGCCTGTTCTGTGTCCTGTTTTTGTCTAAGTCCTGATTCATTTAGTGTGCTAGCTCTTTCACGAGCCTCGATTATGTATACATTGAATACGTAATGGACCATTGTACCATTTGCCTATTTTTGGAACCTGCTTAAATATTTTTTATTTAATTATCACTATTTTTTTTTAAATAATATCGATATACTGGTATGATCCCACCGGTATAGCGATATTGAAAAAAATTGATATCGACAGAGCCTAGTATACAAAAATAAATTAAAAAAAAAACATTAAACATGCAGGAAGTGAATGGTTGTGAATTTCTATGGTATGGTTCATGTAATGGTTAGGGTGGGTAATCCTACTTCGTTTCTGTTTCTAGGTAATAACAGTTAATATTTTGTAATACCTGCAACAGCAATTTTTACCTTTGAACTCTGAGAATTGTTTACTTTTTCATATATAAAACAGAGTTCATCATTTTAATGTAATTTAATGATTTTGTCGTGATGAAAATTGTAATTTTGAAGTTTTGTTATGGATTTGCATGTCACATGACGTGGTCTGTTACATGTTCTTCCTTTTTGTGGAAGCAGCTATTTTGTTACCGGCGGCCTCGTGTGGCGGATGTTGTTACTCGTGCTAAATTGAAACATCCATAGCTTTCAAAGGACCTTGTTTGTGATTAACATTGTTAGTTTGTCACATGAGGGTAAGATAAGAGCACATTTGTGTAAATGTGTAAAGTGAATGAGAAAGCTTTAATATTTTCTTTCTGACACAGCTCTTGTTAATTTCAATACATTTTGAAGGTTTCCACCAGTCTAACATACATTGTAAGTTTGAGTTTCTCTCTCTCTCTCTCTCTCTCTCTCCCTCCCTCTCTTGTAGTTAGTGTGTTAATCTCCGAGCAACATCTCCCCACGTGGCAGATAGGGGTAAAGCTGCTTGGCAAATAATTACAGAATCATGATTATGAGTTAACGACTTCATTCATTAACAAGTAAAAAAGCCCATCAAAAATGACGTTTGGAATTATTTTATTCAGAGTACTCAAGGAGACTTGAAGACATGATGTTTTGTAGCAAGAGGCGTTATTTTAAAACACTACATGTACAAATGTGATTTTACTTTCTTTATTTTCTGGTACGTTTCGTTTTGATGCTACAGCCACATGAGCATGCCAAAGTCTGAAGCCTCGGCCTAGCGTCAGGTGTGCTTACATCCTCTTTATTTATTGGACATCCTACGGACGTAAATGAACACTCGTTTTACTCTGCGCATGTTGCACATCACGTGCCATGAATTTCACCTCCCTGTGCCTTGTATTTATTGTTTGTTTTGAGTTTCTGTACACCGCCCTTGAGGCCCGGTTCCAAATCACCATCTACATTTCCAATAGAAGAGACGTAATTACTCTTTTGAAAAATGTTTTTCGAGTTTTTTTTTCTTTTTAATCCTGAAATATAGACCATCGTGAACACACAGTCATGTTAAAAGATTGGTCTTTAAAACCCTTCTTAAATTGTCCTTACGAAGGGGGACAGACAAACACACAAATACACGCTGTGTTTTATTTGGGTAAATTGTAATTAACGGATTGGTTTGTGTATTTTCATCATGTGTACACACCTGTATTGTTGAGGTTAATTCCATTGTTTCTATTGTTCAAATTTTTCACAAAATGAGATGGGTTATTCCCCCAGTTAACTTCGTCATAACAGCTTCACTGTACCAATGTTGTATTATATAACATGATATAAATACTACACATGTATTGAGGTAATGCACAATGAAATATTTGTTGGCTGGCATGTTGCTGTGAAGTAATAGGTCTTCACTGTAAAAGTAATGTATTGTTACTGTAAGAGTAAGGGGCATTTTAATCACTGTAAAGGTAATAATGCAATGTCAGGTGAGCTACTATTTATAACATCTTGGTAATATTGTACATTATCTGCTTGTACTTCATGCTGGTTGAATGGGTGGATTTGTCCTGAAGGCGTCACTCAGGTCTTGTGTATCGGGCCGTGCCATGGCCATAGAATTTAATTAAGCTACCAGAACTCAAGATCATCTCTTGGCATTAGTCTTCATGGGCATGTTCTAACCTTTTTACAATTATATAAAAAAAATTGTAATCTTGAAATTCCTTTGACTTATGAACTGCATGCTTCCATTGTTTGAGATGTCAAGTTGTGTAAAGTAATACTGAAATATCCGATCACGAGGAGGTAAAATTGCTCGACTCATTCTTGTGATGCCGCGGTGACTAAAAAGGGTCATTTAGACCACCTGGCGATAACACCTGATAGCCGAGAATTGGATTTTGGGTTCCATTTGACACCTGGTTCACACATTATTTCTCATAATTTATTTATATCGTTAATTAGGTACATATTTCTCAAGCTATATTTAAACAGAGATTTACAAACAAGGGATGCAAGTAATTGTGAGAGGTGGGGGAGAATGCAGAGGGTGGATAAGAAGGATACAAAGAAAATAATTTGGGGAGTGGGAATTTAACGGGTGTAGGAAAGACCATGGTTTGGATGAGGGATGATCTGAGATGGTGAACAGTTGTCTTGAAGACCTGGAGGGAAGAATGAGATCTTGTTAACTTAAGAGTACTTATCGCAAACCTCTTCATACTTCAGCAACCAACACAATCTACCAACGTTTTTGGAATATTTGCCTCCATTGCTCTGCTGAGAATGAAAGGCCGAAGCCTGACCCGCAGAGCTTAACCCTCTGCTTTTAAATCCCCATATGTTGAAAAGTACTGTTGTCGGTTGGATTTTCTAATTTTATCTGCAGACCTCGGTGACTCAAGTGATGATGCATGTACCCTGGGGTACCCGATGGCAGGCAAAGTTCATGCTTTACAAAAAAAATTATTATTATTATTTTCAAACGTTCAAACACAGCCTCTCTTTATTAACACCATTCTCTTTAGGTCTCAACAGTTTCTTTGGAATTGAAAATCGCACCAAAACTGCCTGTGGATGTATTGTTTTTGCTTCAGACTTTAATGAGACTGCGCATAAAGCATGACCCTGGGAGAGAACTGCTGAGTTGATGATAAGGCAGACATATAAAAGCCTCGTTCTTTATTCACTGTTTTAAAAAGACCATTACAGAGAAACTCTCAGACATGTTTGTAGTAGAGCTTTTTATAATCGCAATAAGGTTGAAATCACGTTCAGGGTTTCTCTAATCACAGTATGAACCACGTATTATTTCATTTTTAAAAGAAATGACAAAGGGCACTACAAGACTTGACATAGTAGAAATGATTGTTTAATCGGTATACACAGAATCGTGCACAAAGGATTTTAAAGAACAGTTCTTAAGTGCAGGCATAACTTTGAGAAGTAATAATGTGGTTCATCATCATTATCATCGTCGTCTGCAAATAATTTCGTTACATTTCAGTGATTTTAACCTCTTGGTATTCCGGCTTTAAATTATGGGAAAACGTTTTAATGTTTTCTGTACATACATAAGGAAAATAAATAAATATCATCCCCTGTTTTGGAAGGTTTTGATTGATGAAGTTTTTGATTGTAGAAGTTTTTGATTGTTGAAGTTTTTGATTGTTGAAGTTTTTGATTGTTGAAGTTTTTGATTGTTGACTCCCATCTTGCTTGCTTTGAGGCTGTGAAATTGAAGTCGGAAAATCCATATCACAGTCATCTCTCGAGTGTCAAGAAGAGGCTAAATCTCGAGGTCTGCTTCGCACTCACTGTGGAAAGGTTGTTTACCTTATAGTGTCTCTCTCTGTCTCTCTCGTGCGCCGCTACTGGCCGTTGGTGCGTTGTTTGTTGTATGTGGTATCACACCTGGTGGCTTCGTGGGTTTGTCGAGGCTGCGAGCTGCTCTGTTTGTCGACTCTTCTCTCCCTCTTCACATCGTTTTCACCCTTTTCTTCCCCTCTTTAGTTCCCTGCACATCATGACTCTCCGTCTGGGCCCACACCATTCAGTTTCCAGCAAACCCGGCACAATACCCCTCCCACCTCCCCTATCACCCCCTTCCACCCCTTCCCCTCCTCCCATCGCCCTTGGTTTTTGTTGCTGTTTATTTGTTGGTTATATTTTCTTTTTACTTCTCCCCCCCCCAAATAAAATCAGGAGAAGCCAGAGAGACAGTGACCACAGATTACAGTGAGGCAGAGGGGTGAGTTTTCCATTGACACTAACTTGTTGCCATGGTTTCTTGAGCTGTGTTTTTCCGCGTTAGTTTTTTCGTACTGGTACTGTATATGCCGAGTAGAGCCTTTTGCTTTGTTTTTGAATCCCTAATTTTTTCAGGAAGCTGTACCCCACCACCCCCCCCCCCTGGCCCCAACTTGGCTTTGTCCAGGGAATTTTCGATTCGAGAAATGTTGACACGCTTCCAATATTGGGCTTTCGAGGCCCTTACATGGAAGCATGGCATGGTCTGTGTTCCTCCTGACAAAGTCAGTGTTGAACACGTTATTGTGATTGGTAATACTAGTGCGGGCCGGTAGGTGCGAGCCCGTAGGTGCGTGCCCGTAGGTGAGTGCCAGTATGTACAGCCTCTCTCGCCCCTCTCTCTCGCCCCCCTCTCTCGCCCCCACTCTCATCCCCCTCTCTTGCCCCCCTCTCTCTCCCCCTCTCTTGCCCCCTCTCTCCCCGCTAGTCTCGCACTTCCTCTCTCCCCTCCTCCTCCTCCCTCCCTCGCTCGCCCCACCTTCATCCACTATCCCTCTCTCTCGCAAATATTGGTCGACAGATAAATGGCTGTAACTTGGGAACCGCTCGTCCGATATTATCTGGGATATTATCTGGGAAGCTTCACTCATGAATAAGTGCAGTGGTTTGTGTAGCGGAAGAAAGCCTCGTACATGGGATTGATGCGGCTGGTTTGTCCACAGCCAATGGACACTTCGTTCTGGTTTCACCACTCGACACCCCAGCCTTAAAAAATACTATTATCGAACCACGTGGTTCATTACTCTGCCGCCATTATTATCTCCCGCCATCCATTAAGAACGAAGCACTGTTAGCGGACCTGTCTCAGTATGGTACTGTCATGTCCCAGATCAAAATGTTGCCTCTGGGCTGCTGGAATGAACAGGCAAAGCATTTCATGTCCTTCCAGCAACAGGATGTTACTTTATTTATTTATTTATTCATTCGTATGCAGCCTGTGGCTGCTTGGTTGCATTGTTTTCTGGGGGAGCTGCTGGTGCAGTACCCCTGTTACCAGCAAGTTAGTACTCATTTAGCCAAGCTCCAAAGGATGACAGACTGAGTCAACCCTACCTGGTGTTAATTCAATAGCCCAACAGGGGCTTGAACTCAAGACCACACAATCTTAAGCCAAGCACCTTAACCATTAGGCCAGCACCAGGCCTAGGATGGTACTTTCGTGTCCCAAATCAAAATGCTGCCTCCAGGCTGACGGAATGAACAGGCAAAGCACGTCATGTCCGTCCGGTGACAGGCGTACATTGTACAGGGTGTTCCAAAAAGACCCGGACATCTTTGGTTGTTAATACATTTAGTACCACAAATGACACAATGATACCCTTTGGTTTAGATAACACAGAAACTCATGATGTTTTCTTTATTTTCAGGTCTGGCGGTTCCATGTAAAAGAAAAGGGCGACTCCACCAGAGAAAGCTCAATGCATCGAATCGATGATGAAGATTACCTGCAAAAGGCCATGTTCACAGACGAAGCTTGCTTTCATGTATCGGGGAAGGTTACCCGGCACAATGTGAGGATATTGGGCTCGGAAACCCCCACATGGTCATTGAACACATTTGTGACAGTCTAAAGGTCAATGTGTGGTGTCGCCTTCTCCATGACTGCTTGCTGGGTCCGTTTTCTTTGTGGAGGACACAGTGACCTCAACA
>CM068960.1:6670910-6692265 GCA_035128595.1 Eptatretus atami
TCCTTTTTGGCCTGCGGATGATTGTCAAGTTGTCAAATCTTGTATCCTTTTTTGCCTGCAGATGATTGTCAAATTGTCAAATCTTGTATCCTTTTTGGCCTGCGGATGATTGTCAAATTGTCAAATCTTGTATCCTTTTTGGCCTGCAGATGATTGTCAAATTGTCAAACAATCAGAGGCTTCAAGTACTCAGGTCCCAGGAAGGTCCGAAAAAGGTTTTGTAAAGTTTCTACAAGCATTCATCTAGACTGGAGGCTTTGCTTGTTTTGGTAGAGTATGTAGGTCAGCCTGAAGTTCCTCCAAAATTTACATATTCCCTTGTCTGGTTGTAGTACGTGTGGGTTCTTGATAAGGCTAGGTAGGAAAGAAGTCAGCGGATTCCACATCTCATTACAGTAGCTCTAGAATGGTAAGAGTTCAGAGAAGTAAATTTCCTAGTGAGTGAAAACTTCTGATGTCATCTTTTTGGGCAGTGCGTTATTCTTCCTCCTTATAAGTCATTCGCCTGAGGACTATAGCTGACTGACTTGTTTTTTTTGCTCAACTACCAGTCCAAAGAAGAACATTGGAGGAAGTGTCTAAGCTGATAGTAGATTTTCCATTCGGAGACAAATCAGAGCTCCTGGCCTGCTTTGAACAGAGTCCGCAAGAAAGGGAGCTTTTTCTTTGCAAGCAAAAGGATTTGGTCAATTTCGGTTATTTGAGGCTGGAGAGGTTGGATTGCAGAAGATAGTATTTCTTCTGGCAGCCAGGGATTGAAGGGCAGAGTCTGTGAGCTTGATATAAGAACATCCGTTTATTGCTAGCAGAAGCGATTCTTATCTTTGTGCTTGATGTTTGTCCCACATTGCACATAGATCGGGGAAAAGGAGGTGTATTTAACGTTGGATAAAGTTCTCCAAGAAAACATTCGAAAGGCATCAAGGAAACAAATGAATCCTCGAGGAATGCTTACATATTAAAGGTCCAGTAGGCAGTTTCACCTCAGTTTACGAAAATTGGTTTAGGTGGAACGACAAAGTTGACCATATGATGGTCTGAGAACCACTGGGAAGACGATAATCCAGTGTGGTTCACAATATTTAAAAAATCATTATATAAATATAAATAATGGTCTTATTACCTTCGCGAGGGAGAGACAGCCATCTAAACACCCGACAATCCAATTTATTACGTATGGTTGTCGTGTTGATAGGATTAACAAGTCCTCCATATGTCATTAAGGGGAGATAAAAGGTTGTCAAAAGTCCTAGCCAGGGGCATAATGCTCGCTGGGCTGAGGCTTCTTTCCCATTGCTGATCAATGGTAGAATCCACGTGCGTTAAGAGATCCTCCCTACTATACAAACAAATCCATTAAAATCGAAGTGTGTGAGGGAATGTTTTCTAAACTGCGTAAAAACAGAGTTCGATACGTACTGTCACTAGGGTGCATAGACTCGAGTGGTGTGTGTTTAAAACCATTAGAGTAAAGGTGAGTGAGATGGATAATATCCTTTAATTAATTGGCATACAAGGATCAACAAAATGAATGACCAGAGAGAGGGATGTACAGAAGATAGACTACCCGCTCTGGACACTCTAAGCTGCGTAGAAGAACCATCTCCATTGCATCATTCTCTTCGCCATGTCAGCTCATAACCAGGAGGAGCTACAATCTGGTTTCCTGTAAGAGTAAAAATTCATGGTGGTTCTGTCAATTAAACTCCTTAACTTCAGCTTTGGCGTAAATTCGAACGTCTCCATTAATATTTCTAAAGGAGCAATCGAGAAAGTATGTGTGGAATTTTGAAAAGACATCAGCAAATTGGCCGGCTTATGGACGCAGTATTTCCTTGCTTTCAAACCCACTTCCTCAGATGAAACATCTTGGGTGGCTATCAGTTCATGCTTCTAAAACTGCTCGGTACATGAAGTTGCATTGCCAGCGTTTGGCAGAGGTAAATAAAACGTGCACATTTAGTCTGGAAAGGAGTCTTGAATTTGAACATGTCTGCTTACGGAAGGTGTGCTGTAGTCAAAATTTATGACTCTCTGGGGGGGGGGCTACAGTCGGAATACACTCTCGGCCAGAAAATAAGCCTGGAGTTACCAGACTTCGGTATATAATCACGAGATAGCAAGCGAAGAAGGCCTCCGACAGAATCAAAGTCTGATTTGAGTGATGACCATACTTGAACATTGCACACCACAGGTAGGAAGCAAGGCATTTTCTTTATTCTGCTGGAGAGGAGAAAGCGTGACCGAAGCAGAACAAACACGTGCTCCACTTCCGTATACGTCCTGTCGTTGGCTCGTAACGCAGATGTCTCCAGACATATGCTTTAGTTGGAGAGCACGGGACCCAACATCGCTCCACTTTCTAATGTCCATGACATCAGTGCATACCACTTGAGGTGTCGCAGACGACTTCTTGGGGCACGACACCGCCTCTTATGTATTGGTCATACTCGTGCTCATCCCGTACATGATCAGGAGAAGCAACTGCTCAACATCTACACCGGAGCGAGGGAACGCAATTTGTTTTTCCGTTTCCAAAGCAGACAAAATGAAGCATGGCTGTTGTCATAACATGAGAGAGCATGTAGTTTGGTCGACGCGACTAGCTTATTCGAAACGTCACCATTACCATCATGAATTGTTTTGATGTTAGGATGCACCTTGATCTTCGGGCGTGAAGGTGGTGACAAAACCCTCGTCATCCCGTCCTTGAGATTCTTGACTTCTGCATTTGCTTTCCGGATGATTATGGAGGTGTCTGACGTCCACACCAGATGGGTATATTTAATAGATGTAACCACGAGTGCTTGGCTTGGTTTTCTGCTAGCTCTTAGATGTACCATTACTGATTGGTCTAGGATGCCTGGCCGTTAGAATTTCTCGTTAGGTCTCCACAAGGGTTGAACTCACCACATCGAAATGTGGTGGTTCGGACACACACTTCTTTAGGAGGTGTATTTCGTTGCTGCGCCACAAATAAAGTAACGTCATTACATCAGTGGCGATTATAACTTGGCAGCTGCGATCTTTATATTTAAGTCACAGCAGTACTAGATGACGTGCAACCAATCATCTTCAAAGCAATATAACAGTGGCGTCGGAACGACATACAGTAATGTGTCGAACGCAAAACGCGCAGAACGCAAACGGGTAAATCGGATCCATGGAAATGCCATGAATACAATCATCGCAAAATAACTTAAAGCAGAGGATAATCTCCTCACTTCTTTAAGAAAGGTGGAACTTATTATGATATGGAATGGAATTATACAGCAGGTGTGTCCAAAGGACTCACAGGAACAGGAAGATATCGGCGGGCGGGACAAACAGCCGGGTTAACGGTCCTGAGCCAACGTATCGCTCTTCAGACAAAATAGTACAACACGTTGATCTCATACTCTCGATGTCTGCGAGGATGTTTCAAACAATGAGCTCTTCCGAAACCATTGCGACATCAGTCACCTTGAGACTACCGTCCGTAAGACAAATTATTGACCCACCCGTTCTTTGGAGTAAGTGCTTCATATACATGAAGCAAACCTGCCACAGGATGCCAAATGCTAGCAAGTGGGGAAGGAAACAAAAGAATTAATATGAACTAAGTACTTTAAGGCAAAGAAAAAGGCTAACGGAGAAACACCAGCAAGTAGAAAAGTCAGGATCCCCAAACCAGGAAGTCCGACAGGCCTGCAAATCACTTACTGTGCACAGCTCTCTTCTCTCTCCGTTCCTCAAAGAAAGAAAGGAACACAGGGGAAAATTCAGAAGCACTACAAGGACACAAGGGGACGAGAAAGGGGATGACGACACAACACCACACGACCATACTGGACGAGAGAGAGACGAGAGAGAGGAGAGAGATGAGAGAGAGAGAGAGAGAGAGAGAGAGAGAGAGGAGAAGAGAGAGGACGAGAGAGAAGATATTTTTTTGTAGTAGCAATCACTCTGGTCCAGTACATTTTTGAGATATCTGGTGCTATATATCGTTTTTTGGCCAATCTCTCAATGGTGAAGAATCGCATTAAACATTATCGGTTTCGGATCTTCATCAAAATCTAATCAGTTCGTCCTTGTCATAGCCCGACGCGAACACTTCCCTTCAAACAAGGTTTCAATCAGATCCGTAACACTTGAGTACATTGTAAATTGAGATATCCTTGCCATCTGACATGCACAAACAGTAGCGGGACCAGAGGCAAGGGGTGACAAACTGGATTCCATATTCCTATGTTCCTTGCGGTAACGCGAGAATAATTGAAGAACAGTTACTACAAACATTTGATTTGAGAGAGGTTGGAGGAGGCGCAACTAAGAGGCAGGAACTAGAAGCGGGTCTCGCACTAACCAAAACGGAACACAAAGGAAATTTAATAAAGGCTTACAGATTGAGGACACCAAACAGGCCATCATGAAATATTTTATAAAAAATCATCATTTATACACCATAATTTATCAAAAACTTCAGTTGGGTTGGACAGAGTGTAAGAGTGAATTGATAGTTTTATCCGACTCTTCACAAGTCCCTCCCACCAATCTGCTGATGGAGTCTACAATCCCCCTCTGCGGATAGCATGCATATCATATTTGTGTAATCTTTGGTGATTTCTAGGCTTAGTGCTGGGGAATTGGTAAACACTTTGCTGCAATTGTTTTGCATTGGGGAATTATTGTCGAGAAAACGTTATGTGCAAATGAACTATGCTGGTTGTTGAAGGTTAACACGTTACGGACATTCTTGAGGCAACAACTGGAGAATCTGAAAGAATGGATATTCAGCTGAAACAGACGGTGCGAGGAACGAAATGCATTGTATCTTCTTACAAAGAAGATAAACAGACGTAAGACATTTAATATCGGCGGGATCGACCATATGCCGCAATAGGATGACCAGGGTTGGTTTCAGACTGCTCATCTGCTCAAAAGGTTAGCGGACCAATCCTGCGCTTATTGCTTGTGTAAGTGGTGGATATTGGAGTTCGTGGCAGTAAATCCAATGTGCAATTTTCAGCTTTGGACGAGTCACCAAACACTTTTTGCACATAGGTTTGGTTTTTTTTTGGTAATGTAACATCCTGATTTTGTGGAGAAAGCAGGACTATGTGACATATGTGCAGCCATTACAAGGTGCTGGTCTAACAAGGAGGAAAAAGAACTTTTAAATATTGTTGATACAAGGATTTTATAAGTTTTATTGGAAAAGAAAAGGAGTGGCCAAAATAATATTAGTCTAAAGCTAATTCAGGTATGGGGGAAAGGGAAAAGACTCGGTTGTGAAGGGAGGTCGGGCCAATCGGACCAAGATTGAAGGTAAGTAAGTATGGAAGCACTGACCTTAAATCTACGTTGTCATTTTGCGACGGACCTAATACCAGTCGCTGCGCACGAACAGCAGCAACGCTTAGCCGCTTATAATTGCATTTGTTTTTAAGGTGGCACATTAGTTGATGCATTGACAGACTTCTGGATACTGTTCCTAATGTTTCAAAACTGTTCAAACACATGGTGTTGTGAAACAGTGGCTCCATTCAAAAACAATTGATCACTTTTAGCGGAGTGAGATGCTGATGGCCTGTAAAGCTGCCAAGGGCATCATTAATAAGACTTATGATAGAAGAAAGGGATGAAGATGAAATAACGCTTGGTCAATCCATTAGGAATGAAGCTGCCTTAGGCTTGGCCCAAAAATGTCTCGAAACTTGGCCCAAGAATACGGTTTGGCAAGGCAAACCGTGCTCGTGCAAAAAAGGACACATCCATAGCGAAGATGGAAAGCCATGATTCAGCATTTACGTTGACAAGTCCCTGGACCCACCTAGACATACGGGTAAATTCAACTTTTCTGGCAGACCATGTTTTTCAGACTGAAGAAATGAGTCACATGTGCTTATGTATTGTCGGTCGACCAGTTAAGTGGGTGGTTTGGCAGAGCAGAACCTTGTGCCAGAGGATGGGAGTAACCAAGTTATTTTTACCAAACAAGATATATATAATATAATATATATATATTTCAAACAATGTAAAACATAGTGGGATGAATCTCAAAAAACAACAACAACAAGGTAGGAATGACAACACATTATGATGCCACACAAGACGACACCAACAATCCTCATGGATTACCATCATGACTTCTTTTGACATTTTACTTTTGTTGTGGAATATATGTCTTTCGAATCCTGAAAATCTCATACTCACACATCTCTCTCTCTTTCTCTCTGAAAGGACTGTCTGGAACCCCTGCCCCCATTTACTTTCTTAACAATCCTCTTGAGGAGGTGCAGTCATTCAAACTCCTGGGTCTCACTATCGCCACGATATTATTGGGCAAACTACGTTCCAAAGTTGGCCTCCAAAGCCAGCTGCTGACAGGGGATCCTCTGTCATACAAAGTCCTTCATTGGCACACCTGAACTCTTATCCACCGACAAGGCATTTCTGCAGCTTGATGGAGTACTGCTCTCCCCTTTGGGCTCAAAATTGTTCATTTGACGCTGTGGAAACCAAGGCCTTCAAGATCACTGGAATCTCCTGCGCTGAAGTTAAGTCTATGGGCAGATCACTTTGCCATCGCAGACAGGTCAGTTGTCTCTCTGTCTTCTACTGCTCTTTACGTGCTTTACCCCCCCCCCCCCCCCTCCCCAGGTTTCTGCAGGTCAAAACAGTCCACCATCAACCCCTTCAGGTGAAATACCTAAATGCAGATCACTGCTCACTCCACTTATTTGTTCTCTTATTCCCACCTGTGAAATCAACTTCCACATCTTCTTCAATCTCATCTTCCCTCCAGGTCATCAAGACAGCTGTTCACACACCATCTCAGATCATCCCGCAATCCAAACCATGATTTTTTCTACCTCGTTAAAGGTTAACCCAACCAAATCCCTCCTAATTTTCAGTTTTTCTCATTTGGAGTTTCCTTCTCCATGCATGCCTGTTCTGTGTCCTGTTTTTGTCTAGTCCTGATTCATTTAGTGTGCTAGTCTTTCACGAGCCTCGATTATGTATACATTGAATACGTAATGGACCATTGTACCATTTGCCTATTTTGGAACCCTGCTAAAATATTTTTTATTTAATTATCACTATTTTTTTTAAATAATATCGATATACTGGTATGATCCCACCGGTATAGCGATATTTGAAAAAAATTGATATCGACAGAGCCTAGTATACAAAATAAATTAAAAAAAAACATTAACTGCAGGAAGTGAATGGTTGTGAATTTCTATGGTATGGTTCATGTAATGGTTAGGGTGGGTAATCCTACTTCGTTTCTGTTTCTAGGTAATAACAGTTAATATTTTGGTAATACCTGCAACAGCAATTTTACCTTTGAACTCTGAGAATTGTTTAACTTTTTTCATATATAAAACAGAGTTCATCTTTTAATGTAATTAATGTTTGTCGTGATGAAATTGTAATTTTGAAGTTTTGTTATGGATTTGCATGTCACATGACGTGGTCTGTTACATGTTCTTCCTTTTTGTGGAAGCAGCTATTTTGTTACCGGCGGCCTCGTGTGGCGGATGTTGTTACTCGTGCTAAATTGAAACATCCATAGCTTCAAAGGACCTTGTTTGTGATTAACATTGTTAGTTTGTCACATGAGGGTAAGATAAGAGCACATTTGTGTAAATGTGTAAAGTGAATGAGAAAGCTTTAAATATTTTCTTTCTGACACAGCTCTTGTTAATTTCAATACTTTTGAGGTTCCACCAGTCTAACATACATTGTAAGTTTGAGTTTCTCTCTCTCTCTCTCCTCTCTCCCTCCCTCTCTTGTAGTTTAGTGTGTTAATCTCCGAGCAACATCTCCCCGTGGCAGATAGGGGTAAGCTGCTTGGCAATAATTACAGAATCATGATTATGAGTTAACGACTTCATTCATTAACAAGTAAAAAAGCCATCAAAAATGACGTTTGGAATTATTTTATCAGAGTACTCAGGAGACTTGAAGACATGATGTTTTGTAGCAAGAGGCGTTTTTTAAAAACTACATGTACAATGTGATTTTAACTTTCTTTATTTTCTGGTACGTTTCGTTTTGATGCTACAGCCACATGAGCATGCCAAAGTCTGAGCCTCGGCCTAGCGTCAGGTGTGCTTCATCTCTTTATTTATTGGACATCTACGGACGTAAATGAATCCGTTTTTACTCTGCGCTGTTGCACATCACGTGCCATGAATTTCACCTCCCTGTGCCTTGTATTTATTGTTTGTTTTGAGTTTCTGTACACGCCCTTGAGGCCCGGTTCCAAAATCACCATCTACATTTCCAATAGAAGAGACGTAATTACTCTTTTGAAAATGTTTTTCGAGTTTTTTTCTTTTTAATCCTGAAATATAGACCATCGTGAACACACAGTCATGTTAAAAGATTGGTCTTTAAAACCCTTCTTAAATGTCCTTACGAGGGGGACAGACAAACACACAAATACACGCTGTGTTTTATTGGGTAAATTGTAATTAACGGATTGGTTTGTGTATTTTCATCATGTGTACACACCTGTATTGTTGAGGTTAATTCCATTGTTTCTATTGTTCAAATTTTTCACAAATGAGATGGGTTATTCCCCCGGTTACTTCGTCATAACAGCTTCACTGTACCAATGTTGTATTATATAACATGATATAATACTACACACGTATTGAGGTAATGCACAATGAAATATTTGTTGGCTGCATGTTTGCTGTGAAGTAATAGGTCTTCACTGTAAAAGTAATGTATTGTTACTGTAAGAGTAAGGGGCATTTTAATCACTGTAAAGGTAATAATGCAATGTCAGGTGAGCTACTATTTTCTCATTGGTAATATTGTACATTATCTGCTTGTACTTCATGCTGGTTGAATGGGTGATTTGTCCTGAAGGCGTCCTCGGTCTTGTGTATCGGGCCGTGCCATGGCCATGATTTAACTACCAGAATCAAGATCATCTCTTGGCATTAGTCTTCATGGGCCGTCTAAACTTTTACAATTATAAAAAAAAAATTGTAATCTTGAAATTCCTTGACTTAGGAACTGCATGCTTCCATTGTTTGGATGTCAAGTTGTGTAAAGTAATACTGAATATCCGATCACGAGGAGGTAAAATTGCTCGACTCATTCTTGTGATGCCGCGGTGACTAAAAGGGTCATTTAGACACCTGGCGATAACACCTGATAGCCGAGAATTGGATTTTGGGTTCCATTTGACACCTGGTTCACACATTATTTCTCATAATTTATTTATATCGTTAATTAGGTACATATTTTCAAGCTATATTTAAACAGAGATTTACAAAACAAGGATGCAAGTAATTGTGAGAGGTGGGGAGAATGCAGAGGGTGGATAAGAAGGATACAAAGAAAATAATTTGGGGAGTGGGAATTTAACGGGTGTAGGAAAGACCATGGTTTGATGAGGGATGAATCTGAGATGGTGAACAGTTGTCTTGAAGACCTGGAGGGAAGAATGAGATCTTGTTAACTTAAGAGTACTTATCGCAAACCTCTTCATACTTCAGCAACCAACACAATCTACCAACGTTTTTGGAATATTTGCCTCCATTGCTCTGCTGAGAATGAAAGGCCGAAGCCTGACCCGCAGAGCTTAACCCTCTGCTTTTAAATCCCATATGTTGAAAAGTAGTTGTCGGTTGGATTTCTAATTTTATCTGCAACCTCGGTGACTCAAGTGATGATGCATGTACCCTGGGGTACCCCGATGGCAGGCAGAGTTCATGCTTTACAAAAAAAATTATTATTATTATTTTCAAACGTTCAAACACAGCTCTCTTATTAACACCATTCTCTTAGGTCTCAACAGTTTTTCTTGGAATTGAAAATCGCACCAAAACTGCCTGTGGATGTATTGTTTTTGCTTCAGACTTTAATGAGACTGCGCATAAAGCATGACCCTGGGAGAGAATGCTTGAGTTGATGATAAGGCAGACATATAAAGCCTTCGTTCTTTATTCACTGTTTTAAAAAGACCATTACAGAGAAACTCTCAGACATGTTTGTAGTAGAGCTTTTATTAACGCAATAAGGTTGAAAATCACGTTCAGGGTTTCTCTAATCACAGTATGAACCACGTATTATTTCATTTTTAAAAGAAATGACAAAGGCAACTAACAAGACTTGACATAGTAGAAATGATTGTTTAATCGGTATATCACAGAATCGTGCACAAAGGATTTTAAAGAACAGTTCTTAAGTGCAGGCATAACTTTGAGAAGTAATAATGTGGGTTCATCATCATTATCATCGTCGTCTGCAAATATTCGTTACATTTCAGTGATTTTAACCTCTTGGTATTCCGGCTTTAAATTATGGGAAAACGTTTAAATGTTTTCTGTACATACATAAGGAAAATAAATAAATATCATCCCCTGTTTTGAAGGTTTGATTGATGAAGTTTTGATTGTAGAAGTTTTTGATTGTTGAAGTTTTTGATTGTTGAAGTTTTTGATTGTTGAAGTTTTTGATTGTTGACTCCCATCTTGCTTGCTTTGAGGCTGTGAAATTGAAGTCGGAAAATCCATATCACAGTCATCTCTCGAGTGTCAAGAAGAGGCTAAATCTCGAGGTCTGCTTCGCACTCACTGTGAAAAGGTTGTTTACCTTATAGTGTCTCTCTCTGTCTTCTCGTGCGCCGCTACTGGCCGTTGGGTGCGTTGTTTGTTGTATGTGGTATCACACCTGGTGGCTTCGTGGGTTTGTCGAGGCTGCGAGCTGCTCTGTTGTCGACTCTTCTCTCCTCTTCACATCGTTTTCACCCTTTTCTTCCCCTCTTTAGTTCCTGCACATCATGACTCTCCGTCTGGGCCCACACCATTCAGTTCCAGCAAACCCGGCACAATACCCTCCACCTCCCCTATCACCCTTCCACACCCTTCCCCTCCTCCCATCGCCCTGGTTTTTTTGCGTTTATTTGTTTCGTTATATTTCTTTTTACTTCTCCCCCCCCAAAATAAAATCAGAGAGAGCCAGAGAGACAGTGACCACAGATTACAGTGAGGCAGAGGGGTGAGTTTTCCATTGACACTAACTTGTTGCCATGTTTCTTGAGCTGTGTTTTTCCGCGTTAGTTTTTTCGTACTGGTACTGTATATGCCGATAGAGCCTTTTGCTTTGTTTTGAATCCCTAATTTTTCAGGAAGCTGTACCCCCACCCCACACCCCCCTGCCAAACTTGGCTTTGTCCAGGAATTTTCGATTCGAGAAATGTTGACACGCTTCCAATATTGGGCTTTCGAGCCCTTACATGAAGCATGGCATGGTCTGTGTTCCTCCTGACAAAGTCAGTGTTGAACACGTTATGTGATGGTAATACTAGTGCGGGCCGGTAGGTGCGAGCCCGTAGGTGCGTGCCCGTAGGTGAGTGCCAGTATGTACAGCCCTCTCTCGCCCCCTCTCTCGCCCCCTCTCTCGCCCCCACTCTCATCCCCCTCTCTTGCCCCTCTCTCTCCCCCTCTCTTGCCCCCCTCTCTCCCGCTAGTCTGCACTCCTCTCTCCCCCCTCCTCTCTCGCCCTCGCTCCGCCCCACTCATCCCCCCCTCTCCATCCCCTCTCTCGCAAATATTGGTCGACAGATAAATGGCTGTAACTTGGGAACCGCTCGTCCGATATTATCTGGATATTATCTGGGAAGCTTCATCAATGAATAAGTGCAGTGGTTTGTGTAGCGGAAGAAAGCCTCGTACATGGGATTGATGCGGCTGGTTGTCCACAGCCATATGGACACTTCGTCTGGTTTCACCACTCGACACCCAGCCTAAAAAATACTATTATCGAACCACGTGGTTCATTACTCTGCGCCATATTATCTCCCGCCATCCATTAAGAACGAAGCACTGTTAGCGGACCTGTCTCAGTATGGTACTGTCATGTCCCAGATCAAAATGTTGCCTCGGGCTGCTGGAAATGAACAGGCAAAGCATTTCATGTCCTTCAGCACAGGATGTTACTTTATTTATTTATTTATTCATTCGTATGCAGCCTGTGGCTGCTTGGTTGCATTGTTTTCTGGGGAGCTGCTGGTGCAGTACCCCTGTTACCAGCAAGTTAGTACTCATTTAGCCAAGCTCCAAAGGATGACAGACTGAGTCAACCCCTACCTGGTGTTAATTCAATAGCCCAACAGGGGCTTGAACTCAAGACCACACAATCTTAAGCCAAGCACCTTAACCATTAGGCCAGCACCAGGCCTAGGATGGTACTTTCGTGTCCCAAATCAAAATGCTGCCTCCAGGCTGACGGAAGAACAGGCAAAGCACGTCATGTCCGTCCGGTGACAGGCGTACATTGTACAGGGTGTTCCAAAAAGACCCGGACATCTTTGGTTGTTAATACATTTAGTAACAAATGACACAATGATACCTTTGGTTTAGATAACACAGAAACTCATGAATGTTTCTTTATTTTCAGGTCTGGCGGTTCATGTAAAAGAAAAGGGCGACTCCACCAGAGAAAGCTCAATGCATCGAATCGATGAATGAAGATTACCTGCAAAGGCCATGTTCACAAGACGAAGCTTGCTTTCATGTATCGGGGAAGGTTACCCGGCACAATGTGAGGATATTGGGCTCGGAACCCCCACATGGTCATTGAACACATTTGTGACAGTCTAAAGGTCAAATGTGTGGTGTCGCCTTCTCCATGACTGCTTGCTGGGTCCGTTTTCTTTGTGGAGGACACAGTGACCTCAACAATTTACATGAACATTGGAAGGATTTGCCTTCCCACAGATTGAAGACCTGCAACCCGATATCATTTTTCCACAGGACAGGCTCCCCCTCATTGGGCATTAGTCGTTTCGAGCCGTCCTGAATGAAAAATTCCCAGCATCGCTGGATTGGCCGAGAGGACCAACCGCCAGGCCCCCACAATCACCAGACATAATGCCCTTGATTTTTTTTTTCTGTGTGGGTTTATCAAAGATGTCTACAACACCAAGGTGGCAAACCTGCAGGATCTTTGTTCGGATCATATCTACATGCTCACTGGTGGATGCAAACATGCTGAGCCGGACATGGTAAGAACTCATGTACCACCTCGATGTCCTGTGCGTGACAAATGGAGCTCACATTGAAGTGTATCGATGGAGTGACAAAACTTTGAGTGTCTGATATATAAAAAAAGGGTATCATAGTATCAATTTGTGTTTCTAAATATGTTAACAACAAAAAGTTGTCCGGGTCTTTTTGGAACACCCTGTACCAATTCCTATATCCAACGTACAAAAAGTCTAAACTTAGTACTGTCGGACCCTGCTATTGCGGGGGATATGATCCTGAAAAATGGCATGAATGTCGGGCAGGGCATTGTTTAAATTTTCCTTTATTTATTTCGTGCTTTATTTATTTATTTACATGGTCTAGGCTCATGGAAGAGCGATTACACAGAACAAAGGGAACAGCAGGGTGAGGAGAAAGTAGTCGGAGAATGGACAAACAAGGGATGCAGGTAACGATGAGGGGTAAGGAGAACGTAAAGGGGGACAATATGGATACCTATCAAATTGTGTTTGAACAGTTTGTAATTTTTGTCAACGTCTGAGAAGAGGGAAGAGGCTGCTGCTGCCTGTCTGAAGAATGAGGGATGCCACTGCAGAGGGTAGTCATCAGCAAAAAGATAAAGAGGATTTTCCCAGAGAGTCGAGAGATCATTGATGAAGATCAGTAATATGACTCGGGCAGAACACAGCCTTGGAGCACTCCAGCCTTGACAGGGAGAGGAGATGAAAGGATTCTGTTGAGTGCCACACGTTACCTACGAGAGTAGAGGAAGTCATAAACCATGAGTGGAGTTGGCCTTGGATGCCAAAATCAGTATGGAGAGTAAGGCAGGATGCCAGACTGCATCAAAAGCACAAGATATGTCCAGAGAGACGGCCCTGATCTCATGTGTGACATTGAGGGCCTTCATCCATTGTTTGGTGAGTAGAATCACTATGTCCAAGGTGGAGTGACCTGGTCTTAAAACAAATTGGTGATCTGAGATGAGGTTGTTTGGAGAAGGGAAGGATTTATATCAACTGCAATGATGGATTCCATGACCTTGCTGATGATTGGAAGTAAACTGATGGGTCTGTTGGTTAAGGGGATCAGTTTTTGCTGCTTTTTAAAGTAACGCTGTGATGTTGAACAGATTTCCAAGCAGATGGAAGATGACCTACAGCAAATGGTATGGTGAAAAGGGTAGAAAGATGATGTGCAAGAGTAGTAGAGCATGTTTTTAGGACATGTGAACCGATACTGTCCGGTTCAGTAGAAGAGTCAGAGGGTTGAAAGAACCTTTTCCACCTTCTCAGGTGCAAAATACATGAAGTCCAGGAGCAGTTGGGTATGACAGGAAAGATGGGTACCGAGAGTGAGGGTTTGGCGACACAAGATTTGAAAGCAAATACAGAATCGAGGCATTCATCCTTCTCACGAGTAGAGTCGGCTGTAGTGCCTTTTGAAGAGAGGGAATGGGATGGAAGTGGAGCATACACCAGAGACAGACTTAATAAAGCACAACCAGGTTTAGAGGAGGGAGACAAGTTGAAAGTTCATTTTTGCAGTTGGACAGATGTTGTTTTCTGTCTCTTCTGAGAGCGGACACAAACTTGTTGCAGACTTTTTGGAATGCACTGAGATTGCCTCGGTCAGATTTATCTTCCAGGAAGAGAAGGCAAGTTTTTTTCAGAACAACTGCTTCACCACAAGATTTTAGTGTAACAGGGGCGGGAAGAATGGAGAATAATTGAAGATGAAAGACGGAGATGGAGACGGAGACGGAGAGAGACATAGATTACTGTTGAAGAACTCCCAGGCTGTATTAACATCAGGGGTAGTAGATATGAGAGACCAGTCCGAGGGAGAGATGGTGCTTGCAGTCCCTGCCAATCTGCCTGAGTGAAATGCCAGACTCGGCAGCATTGAGGCAGGTCTCTGAGAATAGCCAGAGAGATGTTGACCATCACAAGCACATGATCAGATGAACCAATTGGAGCAGAGGAAGAGCAGGAGACATTTGTGGAGAAGTTAGTCATATCACCAATTCCAGAAGGAGGATTTGCCATCGGGAGAAATCTGGGTTGAAAAGTTGATGTATGTTTACATATTAACATTTACACCTTTGGTATTCAAATATTAGCTATGTACAATCCTCAATTTCAAAAACTATACCATTATACACTTTAGCCCCTGACATCAGATAAATCCCTTGAGCTACAGCCTACCGGTAAGCTTGAGTTGGGACACAGGTCAGCAAGGGTCAGAATTTGGAGCAATCAGGCAGGAAGGAAGAGACCTTGAAGTGATACGTTGGAATGAGATACTTTCATATGTTGATTGTACTTTCTTCATTAAGAATTGTAAAATTTGAGTAGTTTGTTGTCTTGAAAAGACTGGAGTGATGCATATTGCAAAGAATGTGGATGGCACGGTATTGGTCCAAAGCAGGACAATTGGTAGACGGTAGTTGTACATCCAGAACCAAATGAGATGCAAGTAAAGTTTAAGACCTAAACCTCTAGCTACCACCAAATCTTCCTGCTGAGTTCCATGCTCCAAAATCTGCTTTGGGGATATTGTGGTTCTCTTTTTGCTCAATAACTTACATTTCCTGATGTTGAACTGTATCTGTCAGTTATCTACCCCGACAATGAGAGCATATTAGCTTCTCAGAATCAAGTCACTGCCTTCTTTGATAATCTCCTTACCTCCAAGCTCGGTGTCCATCTGTAGATTTTGATGTCTCCTGTTAACCCTGCAGTCCAAGTGTAATTATTAATTAATTGCTATAATTGCTAAAAGATATCTGCAGGAAATATATTTACTGGACAGAGAGGACCTGAACCAGGGGAATGTCTTGAGAATGAAAGAAAGGAGAGTTAAGACTGAAGCAAGGCACAGTGGAGTGTAATGTAGCATTAATGTATGGAACGGTCTTCCTGGGAAGGAGGTAGTGGCAAGGAGAGTATAACGTGTTCAAAATCTAATTGGTTGGCTATCGACAATGAATGCAGATAGAGGTACAAAAACACAGGTAGGTATAGTAGGTAGCTCAGGATTGGGATGGTGTGTGACAGTGGTTGGTATGTACATGTTGCGATTTGGATATTTTGAGCCATTTTCATTCACATCAGTGTGGGTTTCGTCAAGTGTGATCATTTCTTCTATTAATTCACACCCCACAACAAGTGAATATCAAAGGTGCTGTGAAGGCAGCTTGGCACAGGTGAGACAGGCCTGATTGGCCCATTCCTGCATTTGATTGATGCTTTGACCGTAGAATTCAAGTGAGGAAGCTCGAGGCGGACCGCCTTCCGTGACAATAATAAAGTAGTTTAAAAATTGCGAATCTGACGTTATAAAACAAAACCTTAGATGCGGTGTAGTGTGTTAGTTCAGTCAATACACCACAACACATCACCAAATGTCATAGGTATTGTCTGTGTGTGTAAAAACCCTAGTGACTGTTTTGAACAAAGCCTTACACTATGCAGGCCTGGGTCTGGGGAACCTGTCAGCATTGTGGATGAATTCCTTTCAATCCAGGAATCACTTCCTTTGGATAAGGCTGCAGATGCAGGGTGGTTTTGAAGAGCTATCATCTCTTGTGTGGTAAATTGCGTGCCAATTACATAAGAGAAAACACAAATCTAATTATACAAAAAATTACCTTATAGTGCTCGATAGGTATACTTACAATCCATCGTGGATAATCATGTCAGCTATTGCCTTATGTTTACGTTAAGTCATCAATTAAAAGGTTCAGTAACCAGCTTGGAATAATGCCTTTAGCCAAGACATGGTATCGATTGAACGAGTTGAATCATCTTTTTTTCATAATTAGTGGGTTTTTATAATCACAAGTTTCTACAGTATCTTGTAGGGTTGAAACTACGTCGTTTTTTTAAGTGTGTCATCACAGATTTTCTCATCCTTCACCATGTTCTGACATTGAGAAATACTTTACGTTAAAGGTGGCTCCCAAACCAGGAACAGCAACAGTTTCTACAATTGTGGTGGCAAAACACCAACAACGCAAACAAACACCTGATTCCAGACCCGACCGAAGAGCCTCCTCGATTTGATCTGCACCAGAAACAATGGTCCACGTCAAACCGGATTCTCACTTGCCATGCTCCGATGGCTCAGCATCTGCACGAGTTCAACGTGTGACTTCTCGAACCCTGAACAAAACGTGCACATTGAAGTAAAAATCCAGCAATGGCATCGGACAAATCCATGTATCCGCCTCAGATGCGGTGACTTGCATGTTCAACATTAAACCTGGACTTGGAGTTATAAGTCGCGAGTCATCAAGTTTTACGCAGGAGAGAGTTCACGTACATGCAGTGCAAAAGCAGAAAACTTGCAAAAAATCATATCACGATGACCTCTCCAACGATTACTGAGGTGTTCGGTTTGCAACCATGTATATATGTGTATATATATGTGTATATATATATATATATATATATATATATATATATATTATAATATATATAGGTCCAGCCTCGTGGAGGGCGAAACGACAAAGGCAATCAGGTTTATAAACTCCCAAGCGGTCTGGGAAGGATGGACATGCACAAGGAGGAGAATGAGGAATAACACAAAAACGCGAAACAATGGCCCAGAGAGGAAAACATTGGAAAGAATGAGCGCGTGGAAGAGATGGCCGAATGCATGGGACCTTGGACCTCTCCGCAAGGACGAGAGCAGGTGGTTTACCATCCACGGATCCCACCCACCCACGCGAAGATCACCTGTGGCTCAGGGCTTATTGTGGATCCCGGGGACAGGTGGGATCCATATCCACGATATTGTTCATCTATTCTGCATGCAAAGAACCATCAAAACCCCCAAAAAACAAGCAGCATTTTAAAATATCTGCTTATTTATACTAAAAAAATTCACGAATAATATGTATGATTAAATAGAATTCAGATAAAAATGAATGGAAAGGGTTAACGGATTCGAATGAAAACTTTGTTTGTTTTAATCCACATGTTACCGACTTTTCCCCCCACAAAGGGAATTTAAATGTTTCTCCAACCGTTGCTGATCCAGTCCATCCAAAAGGATAAACTTCCCATGGCACTCCCACCACGGCACTCCCTCACAATCATAAGAATGTACCTTTTAAAGAGCAACACTGTGTGTGAGATAAAGCTTGGAAACATTCACATCATTACATTCTCGAGGTAAACAGTGAGCACTCCACGTGAACCCGGACGTGAATGTTCACATCCACAGCATTTCTCAGGTGAGACCCTCCTCATGGAAGATCTGTTCTGGACCCTGAACACTCATTTTAAAGTTAAAACCCATGGTGTATTAATTAATTAATTATCATCTGAGATGATCACCATGAATAATCCTGATAAAATATTTCATTTTGCAAAACGAAAAGGAACTCATGATGGTGAATGAGATAAAAGAGCGATTTACCTTTATTTCATTCATTTATTATTTATTTACATGTTGACGTCATCCCAAGATCAACCTTAACATTCACCACTTGTACTCTTCCCATTTACAAAATCCTATTTTATATTTCATTCGAAGTGTTGTCGTATTACAAAGATAACGCATGATGTCCAAGCTTACAAAGATTGTGGAGGAAAGTTTCGTTGAACGGATACTCAATCAAAATGAGTGCTTCACAATGCGTCACCCAGGGGTGTCCCCCATCACCAATCGGCTTGCTTTCGTTTGCCAAGCCGGCCGTTCCAAATCGACCTTTTCATTTGAGCGCTTGTTTCAGTGCTAGAGCCACTTTGCAGACACTCTCCAAGCTGAACGGTCATGGAATGGAACATCGCTGCTGGCACAGTCCTCAAATCAAGACTGCAAATCAAAAACCGTGCACACGACCAATGAAACACTCTTACTTTGACAAAGAAGCAGTTCTGTGGTTAATTTCCCATTTTATAGGCGATGAAACAAAACCTGCCAATCAAATAGCTGGGGTGTATTCCATTACCAAGGAGCTGGTTACGCTTTCCAAAACTGTCGTTCCATGATAACCGCTTCACAATCTGCTTGGCAAATGGAGTAAAGCGACAAAGAGATGTGTTCGTTATGTTAGCTAAAATGGCGCGCTGTATCTGACTCAAGACGATATGACAATCAATGAAATGTTCAGTCATACATACCTTGGTATGTGCACTCATGATATTATGTAAACTGTATTTCACAGTTTAATTGACGGAGGTAAAAATGTCAAAATATGTCATGATGGCAATCCATATAAAGATTGTGGTGTTGCATTGTAGTGTCATTCCTTGTTATCCCTTCCTACCTTGTTTGGTTGTATTGTTGAGGATTCCATCCCCATGTATTATTCATTATTTTTTTCTGACTTTGAGTTTAGATTCTGCCGAGATGTCAATGATGGATATGCTTGAATCAAGGTGTGGAGAGATTCGTTGATTGTGCCATGAGGCAGTATGATTCGTTTGGTATGGGCAGCCTAATTATATGGGCTGGCATTCAAGTTGGCTGAAGAACTGAGTCACCATTCGGAGGCTGCTTCGACAGGTGTCAGATACAGGACACAGGATTGCAATTATAATTTGCAATTTATATCAATATACCTGCAGCCATCACTCTGGTCCATCACATCAAGCTCCCAATATGGATGAAAACGCTCATCCACATCGTGTACATGTAATGAACAGGACACTTAATTGCACAACATTCACTCAGATATATCAGATGGACTCGCCTGTACGATCTCCAGACCCAAACCCTGTAAATTTTAAAACATACAATTCCTAAACCTAGGACAACCTACGATACCATTAAGTCCAATGTGCTGGTCTTCAACAACCAGAATACAAGCACATTTCAATGAGCACAAAATGAGCACATTACAAGCATAAAAACAATACAGCCTTGAAACGTTTGTAGCTTCAATTTTTGGTGAGTAGTCAATAACAAGGACGCTTGCTGAAATATAACACCACACTTGAAATTAATAATAATTTCTTGATCTGTTTAGTGTTTGAGAATCATCTGAAACCCTGGTCATGATGCTCAGATTCTCAGTTCATGTCACAAATAACAGGTCGATTTGTCTATCGTTTCCTCATGCCCTCGTCCTACAAGTGACTTTGGGACAAGTCTTAGATCTTTGAGGGGAGGAATGAAGGGGATGGGAATGATGGGTGGAGATGGGGTGGGGAGGAATGCTAATTTTAGATATCAATGTTTCACCTTTTAAACTTCTATTTAATTCCTTTTGAAAAACAGAAATCTTGGCTCATATTTTCGAGCTAACCGCTAAAGAGGTCAGTCGGTACACAGACTGTAATGACATCCAGGAAGACAGATATCACACAGGAGTGGGTGTGTCACAGAAATGAAAGGAGTGGGAGGAATGGTCAGCATGAGTAGAAGAGAGCAGGGGTGAGTGTGGAAGAGAGCATGAGGTCATGGCAGGCAGAACTTGCCATCCAAATCTGAAAATAAATGCAGCATTAATCAGTAAATACAACACTGGTTTTTTTCCCATTCATTTTTTTGAGGCTGCGATAATTGTCAAATCTTGTCTCCTTTTGGCCTGAGGATGATTGTCAAATTTGTCTCCTTTTGGCCTGAGAGATTGTCAAATCTTGTCTCCTTTTTGGCCTGAGGATGATTGTCAAATCTTGTCTCCTTTTTGGCCTGAGGATGATTGTAAAATCTTGTCTCCTTTTTGGCCTGCGGATGATTGTCAAGTTGTCAATATTATATCCTTTTTGGCCTGAGGATGATTGTCAAGTTGTGAAATCTTGTATCCTTTTTGGCCTGCGGATGATTGTCAAATTGTCAAATCTTGTCTCCTTTTTGGCCTGAGGAATGATTGTCGAATTGTGAAATCTTGTATCCTTTTTGGCCTGCGGATGATTGTCAAATCTTGTATCCTTTTTGGCCTGCAGATGATTGTCGAATTGTGAAATCTTGTATCCTTTTTGGCTGAGGATGATTGTCGAATTGTGAAATCTTGTATCCTTTTTGGCCTGCAGATGATTGTCGAATTGTGAAATCTTGTATCCTTTTTGGCCTGAGGATGATTGTCGAATTGTGAAATCTTGTATCCTTTTTGGCCTGCAGATGATTGTCGAATTGTGAAATCTTGTATCCTTTTTGCCTGAGGATGATTGTCGAATTGTGAAATCTTGTACCCTTTTTGGCCTGCAGATGATTGTGGAATTGTGAAATCTTGTACCTTTTTGGCCTGAGGATGATTGTCGAGTTGTGAAATCTTGTCTCTTTTTTGGCCTACGGATGATTGTCGAGTTGTGAAATCTTGTACCCTTTTTGGCTTGCGGATGATTGTCAAATCTTGTCCCTTTTTGGCCTGAGGATGATTGTCGAGTTGTGAAATCTTGTAT
>CM068960.1:6692290-6707089 GCA_035128595.1 Eptatretus atami
GTATCCTTTTTGGCCTGCAGATGATTGTCAAATTGTGAAATATTGTATCCTTTTTGGTCTGTGGATGATTGTCAAATTGTGAAATCTTGTATCCTTTTTGGTCTGCGGATGATTGTCAAATTGTCAAATCTTGTATCCTTTTTGGCCTGCAGATGATTGTCAAATTGTGAAATATTGTATCCTTTTTGGTCTGTGGATGATTTTCATATTGTGACCTGATTATTACACCCAATTGTACATTCATAAATAGGTTTTTATCAACTATATGTTGAAGACGTTATGCTAAATTCTGTGGGAAACATTGCAATGCTGAGATTGCTTTTAGCCGTTATTCCTTCATTAAAGCCTTCTTGCCAACCCAGATCGACAATATCATTGACAAAGTCTCCTAAGCATCCATAAACACCAAAATGCCGTTATGGACAATACCAGCAGGGGACGCTGGTCATCGAAGCATGTTCATACTTGCAGATTGGTATGTGATACATCGTTGCAAGGGTAGTACGATTACCTCTAAGCTGCCGAGTCAGGGGGGTTCAAATCCCATCCCAGCTATAAACTGCCATTCTGCTGATTCACAAGCATGGTGATTCATCATTGTGTGTGGCATCCTGCGGAAGGATGTAAAACTGGGCGTCCGGTCTGTTAGCATTAGTAGGTGGACCTTAAAGATCCCACGGTGTCTTTTGCGAAGAGGAGGCGAGTTATCGATGGCACCCTGAACAAATTACAAACTCCTGCCCTAACTTCCAAGGGGCACTGCATTAGTGGCACAGCCTGACTGAAAGCAATGATGCAACAAGCACCCATGTGTTGCACATGAATTAGTGAATGGATTGGGTATATAATTTACAAGTCCCTTATTAAAGCCGACTTTCATCATCACTATATTTTGCTTGTTGAGGTGAAACATCCAGGTGCTTTTCTAAAATAGAAGGCCACTGTGTGCCGGTTGCCAAATTTTCTGCTTACCTGCAGTCAGTGGGATGTTTGTCTGGATTTGGCAGACATGGTTAAACGGCCTCCTCTTGTGATGAAGTTTCCTTACACAAGGTTGAAATTGTTTGTAGAACTCTGGAATTGTTGTGAACAATTTTGTTACTTTTCATTGATTGTTGGTTATTTAATGTGAGGATAAGAACTTATTGATCATCATTCGTGCAATATTCGAGAAAGACTTCAAGCGATCTGTGATCAATTCCATCCAATATTCAGATTAGTGGTACTTTATGGTAACACATTTTAACCTACCTGGGACAAGTGTTGTTTATTATAGGATTAACTTCCATAGCTGGTTAAGAGCAAGTTAACAAGGAAATATGGTGAATCTCTCACTCACTTCGAGCACTGAACGTTCTCGCTATTATGGGATGTGTATCACGTTCACCCTTAAATGACTTGTTCGTCTTGAGTGACGGCCATTCCAATGACCGAGGGAACAATATCACAAAGCATATCCCCATGAGATTCCTTGTCACCTCTTGTGGGTTTAATTTCACTCTCTTACGTGCAGTCCCCAGTTTAAAACATTACATTGCTCGGCCCAAATAAAATGATTTTAAAACTGTCATTTTACCACATTGATCTTTTTGACTTAAAAATAAGAGAGGTATTTCATATAAATAGCTTATAAACAAAAAAAAGAGAGATTATGAACAAGGGGCCTTCCATATCTTATGTCAATGTTCAAGGGGGTGTGTGAATGGTTGGAGTAGAAATGCTGGTGGTTGTGTGTTGGGGGAAGGAGGGGGGAGACTAAAATTGCAGAAACATGCATTATTTAATATTTGGATGACCGAAGCTTCAATGAGGGACAAATAATCTTGTTTATTTGTATAAATTTAATCCACATCCGAGGTGAGTGGGAAACATCAAACGGTAGTGGCAGCCATTCCCTGGAGAAATGATGAAAATATTATTGCTTTGTTGAGTGAGAGCATAATTAAATAAATGCTGCAAGGGACCTTCAGGAACCAAAAGGTTTGTCAACAAATAAGTGAATCATTTTCTTCCATGGGGGTGCCAATTTAAATTTTTTCCTTCCAGCAATGGAATCTCCTGAAGCCGAGTCTATGGGCCGATCACTTCGTCATCATGGACGGGTCAGTTGTCTCTCCCTGTCTTCTACTGCCTCCTTTCTGGTCTTTTGCCTTCTGCTCTTTCCGTGCTTTTCCCCCTCCCCTCCCTCCTCCAGGTTTCTGCAGGGTGTACACAGTCTACCATCAACCCCCTTCTGTTGAAACTACCTAAATCCAGGATCACTGCTCACCTCCACTCATTTGTTTCTCTTTTTTTCCACCCACCTGTGGAACCACCTGCCACATCCTCTTCAATGTCATTCTCCCCTCCAGGTCTTCAAAACAGCTGCTCACCACAATCTCAGATAGTCCCCAAACCAAAATCATGCGTGCTCTCTTCTACCCTTACTCCTTCCAAATTACCAGTTTTTCCTCCTTAGAATTCCCTTCTGTATCCATCTTGTCCAAGGATTGCATCCTCTCCTGCCCCTCATTCCTTCCCACACCCATTATTTGTCTGCCTCCCTCTGTCTGTCTTGGACTTCGGCTCTGCTGTTGGTGTTTCCATGCTCTCTGTACACCTTCGTCCTGATACGTTCAGAGTTCTAGCTCTTCCACAAGACTTGATGTTGTATAGAAAAAACAAACAAACAAATAACCTTGAATTACACAACATAAGTAACACAGACACCTCTGTAATGATGCAAACAAGGAGCCAACTCCATAATTGGATCCTGGTGCAACATGTGTTCGCTACATATATCATTTATGAGTAAGATCTTGTGGATTGATGAAATTGACAATTAATATTTTGAATCTAGCCCAGAGGAGGATTGAATTAGGAATGCGTGATGTCATTATAATTTGAGGGAGAGATATAATTATAGATAAGAGATATATATATATAATATATATATAATATATATATATATATATTATATATAATTGAGATATTATAATACCCCCCCCCCCCCCCAAGACTAACCAACCTTGCATTGCAGGGGTGTCTCCGTTCAAAGGCGCCGCTAATCATGGCCCAGGACTCCTCAAATCAGGCATTATCGTGCTGCCCCCCCCCCCCACTTGAAGCAATGTCCCCTGAGGACTTTGACAAATGCAGTCTCAACCAGGAAACCAAGATCTGCTTCCCATGCACTGACAGTTGGAAGAGACCTTTCCTGTGTGGGTTGGAGGGAACATGCAGTATCGCCCCCACTGGCTCTACTGGCCTCGCACAGTTCGGCAGACGGGAACTAAAGAGAGAGGCACCATACCTCTCACTATTATCTAAATTTACAATGCCCCCCCCCCCCCCCGCTGTAGTACTGAGGACACCATAAATGAACCACATGTACTTTAATAGTTTCACAATGTCCTAAGAACCTAAGTCAACACAAATAGTCACTAACGTTTTACCTACCATAACTCCACAAATGCAACAGTAACTAGAAGGGCACTCGGTAGAGCACGTACCTCACCCCGTAATGTCTGATCCACGAAACATATCTGTCCCAATATATTTCTGAGATGTGTGCTATACATATATCGTTTATGGCCTATCTCTCAATGGTGAAGAATCACTTAAAACAAACTCTAGCAGTCGGATCCTGATCCGGATCTTCACCAAAATCTAATCAGTTCGTCCTTGTCACACACCCAATCTGTCCACAAAATTTCATCCGGATACGTACACAACTTTTGAGATTTGATTTGAGAAAAAAACCCAGTAAATAATTTGATAAGAGTAATTTTATTTATACTGTGACTTTTGCTGATGGATACTAGACCCTGAAATAAAGAGAAAGAAAAGGGGGTCTCGGATGGGGCGAAGGGGGGGGGAGAAGAAAGAGCAAATGGAGGTGCTGACGTGAAAGCGCTCAATCCACCATACAACGTTGAAAATCATTCCCACCCCACGACCTTCCTTGAGGAACTGTATCTGGAGATCCCTCATCATCGTTTTTAATCATTCAGCAACCTCACCACAACTCCCTCAATGACTGGTAATGGTTGTTGTTGTTGTTTCATAAGCAGTTTATGGCTGCTGGTTGCATCATATCTGGAAGCAGGGTTGTGCCGCTCATGTAGTGCCTGTTAAGAGTAAGCCGGTACTCATTTTGCCGACCTCGAAAGGATGACAGGCTGAGTCCACCCACTGGTGTATTTTCAACGGCAGGACAGGGGATCAAACTCAGACCCAAAGATTTCAATCCAGCCACCCTATCCGTTAAGCTAACTGCAGGCTTACACTGGTAATGGTCCTGGACAGAGATGAGCCCACAGGGCACCATTTCCTTGGTTAGCCAAGGCTTGTGGAATATCGAGGTTGGAAAGATAAAGAACGATAAAGGACAGCATCTTTGTTTCATCATCCTTGACAATTTGCAGGTTATAGAGAGGACCAACAAAAGAGCTTCAAGACAACCACTACTCGGCAGACGATGGTCCTGGTTTGATAGCGCAAAATATATCTTCACAAACACCAACAACACACACACACAACACACACACACAACACACACACACACACACACACACACACACACACACACACACACACACACACACACACCATTTCTTCTTTTCAAAATCAACCCATGTGATCACGCATGTCTCCACGACATCATCCGAACGCTTGTGTACAACCCAAAAATCTGCACCCTCAACAAAAACTCAGCAGCTCGGAGCCAAAGCTGCGTAGCTGGTATCAGGGCTCAGGTGGGAGAGGGGGCAGGTTTTGAAAACTGTTTGGCCAGTGGTGTTAGAGAGGGGCAGAAGGAAGAGGAAGCAGTTTCATGTTTCCAAGTCCATGATCTGCAAGCATTGTCCTGAATGCGTGAAGCCATACCATTCCTAATGTTTCATGGTGAACGTGGACGGAGCATCGAGCGAGGAGAAAGAGGAAGGTCGATGGCTGCAATGACGTTTAGAATCGTTTGTAGGTGGAATAGTTGACACATTACTTCTGAGGACAATTAGTACAAATGGATATGGATCACTTGTAAGATGTGAAGAGATGCACGAGAGGAAGATCAGCAGTATCTTATATATATATATACTGTATATATATATATATATATGTTCGTCGTTTGTTCATTCGTTTGTTCGTCCGTTCATACGTTTGTTTGTTTGTTCGTTTGTTCGTTTGGGAAGGGGCTTCTCAGTTCAGAGCAGGGCTTCGAAATCGAATCTCCGCCATTTTGTTTGTTCCGTATTGCCTCTTATATAAGGCTCGCACTTTCTTGCACTCTCATGGCTTTATCTTAACTCTAATTCGAGATGTGATTTCATTTTTTTGTAGTCGCTAAGATGTTGTAAGTTTCGGACACAAAACAACGGGAAGAAAATTCACATTTTTAGACAAAAAATGCATTTAAAGTGAAATTTAGGCCTGTGATTTCAACGATAAAGTCCATTCAGACTCCCTCACGGCTATATCTTCACTTTAATTCACCTTCTGATTTCATTTTTTTGTAGTCGTTAAGATGGTTCAAGTTTCAGTTACAGAAAAAGGTGAGAAAATAGGACGAACATTGGCATTTATACACAAAAATGCATTCGAATAGCCGTTTTCAATGTATCTGGTAAGACGTAACGTGGGGAGGGGGTGTTATCATTAAGTTACCTTTTTATCACAGTTACCGTTTGAAGAACCAAAGGTATATTTTGATTACAACTCATGCAAAGATAAGGAAGTAATGCATGTCAGTGACCGGAGCAGTGGTCGAATTATATACCACCCAAAGAAGGTACGTTTTCATAATGCAGAGGAAAGAAAATCATGAAATCTTTAATAATGAAAAAAAACTTTAGGTTTTCGTACGAGTTTTTAAGTCTGAATCGTGTGTAATTACAGGGTTTATAAACAAACTGTATTTCACATATGCCTGGTGTTGTCTACAGGGTTAGGGTGGTGGGTTTGGAACCTTGGGTCCTGAATTCAAATCCTGCTCAGCCGTTGACTTCAAACCAGGTGTGGTCGGTTGACTCACCCTGTCATCCTTCCGAGGTCCGCCAAATGAGTGCCAGCTTTCTGGGATGATTGAGCCATTCGAGTATCCTGTATCGGAGTGATGACCCGTCCAGGATTGTGTCCAATAGCCCAGGAGACTGCTTCAGCAGCACTGACGCTTTGTACAGAGTATGGTCCTGATGGATTTGGACTTTGTTTTTTGTATTCCACATGTGCATGGACATGTAATTCACATACGTATACTACGTGAAATAAATAAAGGTTGGAAGAAAAATTTCCGAGAGATGGATTTTAGTTCTTATTTTACAAGTTATATTTTACAACTTTCTATTTTACAAGAGACTTGTACAGGATTCTGAACAACGAAGACTTTGGAGGGTAACACGTGCTCAGCAAACATATATAACAGTAGCTGTAATCAAGTAATGAATCAAACAAAGGATCTGATACTATTGTCCAAGAGCAGAATTACGGTCCTATGACCTCACCATGTGTGTACTGTTCTGAGAAACATTTCACAAATTAATCAACAGGGAAAGGGGATGATTTAACACTTTGTTGCTCCAAGGAGAAAGTCCAATTACCTCCATTATATGCCATACCTGCTCAACTGCAACAACTTTTTGGGTGAGGGAATCACTGCTCACCTTCACTCTTTCATTCCTCTTTTTCCCCACCTTTGGAACAAACTCCCAAACTCTTTTCAATTCTTCAATCCCACTCTTCCCGCCATGTCTTCAAAACAGCTGTTCACCACCATCTCTTATCTTGTTCCATCCAAAACCATGATCTTTTCTACCCCCGCTTATCCACCCCAACCCACCTCCTTCAAATTCCCTGCTTTCCCTCCTGAAAGTCCCTGTCATGTAAGGACTTGAACGTCTCTGAAGTGTCCATCTTGTTTAGCCCGTGTACCCCACCTCATCCCTCTCCCTTCCAGAGATCTCATGTCTGTTCCCCACTGTTTTGTCCTTCCCTCTCGCCCCATCTTCTACTCCCCTTGTTGTACATTCTGCATGTTAACTCTCATACGAGCCTCGACATTGTTAAAAAACCCCAAAAACTTTAACAAGGTAATGATGGAAAATATCGCAACTTTCGAGACAATATCCAAAGTCGCAATTCGGCTTTGCTCCAAACACAGCCATTTCAGATATCTGGGTTTTTATAACCAAACTGTATTTCACAGATGATGTAGTCACATGTTATGTGAAGTAAATAAATTGTGGACATTATAAATAATTTCTGGATCTGATGAATTGCCAGGACCCATTTTGGAAGACTCTGTGCAGCATCTAACTCAAGATTTCCAAATGTCATACATTTCTATGCCCGTGAGTTTCCCACGAGTGCCCCAATAGTCATATATATATATATATATATATATATATATATATATATATAATTCACCAGTCTGTCTGTCTGTTGCTCTGATGCTTGTAAGCTCAAAAACAAACAAAAAAAATTATACATCCACCATTTTGGTCAATACTTGAGGCTGCAGGCTTCAGGCCTGTGGTGAACATTTGAAGAGTGAACAACGTGTCTTCTATCATGTAATAAAAGTATGTTTTGAGGAAATAAAGGTAGGTTTAGATTGTGACCCAAGCTGAGGAAATGAGGTAATGCATGTTTTCCTCGGGACCAATCGAGGCAGTGGTCGATTATTCACCGCCCAAAGAAGACTTTCATATCATCAAGAGGACTGCTGAGTTTATGTGCATGATTCATAAACTATTTCGCATGTGCAAGGACATGTAATTCACATATTATGTCACGTAAATATACATACATGGCAAGTTGGAGGCGACAAAAAGTGGGTTTGTACGAATGGGAAAGCGGGTTTTATTTTGTTTGTTTGTTTTTCACCCAAACCTGATTTAAAAAAAAACGCTATTTGAAAGATTGTCGGTGACACAAAATACCCCAGAATAGTGAGATAGTCGTTATTGACGAGTAATGACGAGGAGGTACCGAGAAAGACAACTTCAAATTGCGGTGACACGATGTTAAAGATGTATGATCAATGTAAGAATGTCCTTTTGCTTTTATGAGTGGGAGCAGGGGAGGAGAGAAAGGAGGACAGAGAGTTGGGGTTCAGAGGGGGTGGGAGAGCAAAGATGGGACAGAGATGGGAGGGGGAGGTTGAGTCTTTGTGGGTGGGAGGCATTGGGGACCTTGGTTTGGTGTGGGGGGAAGTTAAGGAGTTTGTGGGGGGGGGGTTGATGAGTTGTGGTGGTGGGGGGGTTGAGGAGTTGTGGTGGTTGCGGGGGTTGAGGAGCTTGGTGGGGGGAGGGTTGAGGAGTTTGGTGGTGGGGGGGGGGGGTTGATGACTTGGGTTTGTGAGGGGGTTGATGACTTGGGTTGTGAGGGGGGGAGGTGGTGGAGTTGAGTACTTGAAGTCACATTTTACTTTGTGCCGATATTTTGCAGGTCCCAGTTAGTATTACAATCTTATGGAGGGAAAGTATGTGTACGTATGTATTTATCATTTCCTTCTCCGAGAGTATTAAACCTAATTCGAGAAAATGTCATATAATAGAAGTTCCAGGAAAAATGTCGATTTCGTGCGAGCGGTGTTATTCAGATTTGTAAAAATATTGCATATTTGGCCAGAATTCCTGGGAAAAAAAAATAATAAATAAGAGAAAAATGACACTTTCTGCCCAGAAGGCAGGCATTTGCTAGTTTGGAGAATTAAAACAATGTAATGAAAAATCAAACTACCTTGCATTTGAAAAAGGAAACTTTACAATCGGTGTGTTATTCGTGTAACGACACCTTGATGTTGAAACACGGCGACTAATGAAGACAATGGAGCAAAAATTGATCAGAATGCAAAGAACCCTGGGAAGATGGTGTCTTGGCATCAACAAAAGGGATGAGAAGAGAAATAAATGGATCAGAAGTAAAACGAAATTCCTCAATGTTCCAGTCACAACATAAAAACTGCAATGGAGCTGGGCCAGACACGTAGCAAGAAGAATGGACAACGAGGAGAAATCAAGAATTACAACCTGGAAGAAGAGAGAAGAATGTCCTGGAAGAAGCAGAGGTAGACCAAAGATCAGATCGAGAGATGAGATGGAATAATTTCCAAGAGTATAAATGGTCTGAAATTACGTTGAATAGAATAGAATGGATCATGGTGATGGAGGCCTTTGTCCTGCAGCGGACTAAGTAGGCCGGTCAAGTCAAGTGATTATAATATTATTATTGCTATATGAGGATTATTTTCGAAATATTGAAAGAACGAACTATTGATCTATTGAACCTGCAAAGAACCAGAAATAACTCTGTCTCGTTAACACCAAACTGAAACCTTGTCCTGTTTAAATCCTGCTTTCCACAAGGAAATTCCACCTCAAATCCAGCCATCAAAATGTTCTTGAGGAACCCTTTCCCACCCAGCAGGTGGAACAGTTCATTGGTATAATAATGTCATCACACTCCCTCCAAGCCTCTTGTAAGAAAGACCAAGCAGATGCAGCGAAGGCGCCATCTTTCGACATTGCGGAGTGCTGGCACTTTTGTCAGACGAGAACACAGAAGCTGAATTGGCATCAAGTTAAAGGAATGAAAAAGTGTTCCATCACATTTGCACACATTGTTATCCAATAGTTCTACAAAGCATTGTTCGGGGGGGGGGGGGGAGTGAAGGCTGAAAATTGTGACAAGATAATGAAGGACCGTAATCGTAAAAGTGTGGAAGTGCCAAAAACAAGTCAATAATTACGTCACACATTTTGTTAGGAATTAGAATAAAATTACAACTCAAAATTTTATATCAAGTCATTCCTGGGTTGAACTTTTTGCCATCTTTCCATTTTCCTTTATAGATGGGAAGTGTAGGGATTTGCGATGGCTGTTAGTGTGAGCTGTCGATGGCTGCCAACTTTGGTCTCGTTCTTACTGTGGTCAAGATCTATTTTTATAATCAGGCCTTGTAGCATTGACCATTAACCCTGTGCTTGCTTGGCCACTTAATTGCTGTTCCGAATGTCACTAATTAACTCCATAGTCAGGGAAATGCAGAGTTGCTATGACCTCCTCATGAGAAGTGTCTTGGCATTCCAAATACCTCATGGGGAATCTCAAACCTCAGTCATGTGTCGCTATATCAAAAAGCATTACAAGTGTTCAATCGAAACATTTCTTCAACACCAAATTTGGAGTTTCAGGGAAAACATAAATCTTGTGTGGCTAGACAATAAGGTCATATGGAATGGCCTTCTCAAACATCTGAAAGGCTAAATGACGTTGTATCACAAAATTAAGAAATACGATTCACAGATGTGCAAATGTATGGAGACAAATAAGGGACGTGAGCATAAACAGATCAGATTGAGAAGGTAGAGTGGGTGAGTTGATAAACAGTCCTATCCCTGTGAAGTTTGAATTTGGAAAGAAACAATTGACAAGGTCGGTAAGAAGGGCAGATGAATACTGAGACAGCCAAGGTGAATTTCTGGCAGGAATAAAGAAGTCTCCATCATACCATGATGAAAAAGCATTATTAGTCAAGGCCTTGGATCCCAGACATCAAAAATTACCAAGCGAGCCTTAAAAGTTCCAGCCAATTGTGTCGAGACATAGTGCTTGGTACTGCATACAAATGCCACCAATTCCATGAGGAGCTTAAAGGTGTTCACAAGGTATTACTCACAACAACTACTGTAGCGAACTGAGACATGCAACTCACCCAAGTCTGGTCGTTAAATCTTGATAAAAACCACAGCATTGATAAAATGTGAGCAATTCGATCAAGTGCTTTGAAATTCTTCCAAAAGTTAGTTAAATATCATGAACATGTCTGTGAAGAATCTTAGCCCTTGGATAATTATAAGTCACTGGAAAGGATGAGAACCATTAAGTTATTGTTCCATTGCAGTGGTTTAACGTGACTCGGCATAAGAATGGATTTTTTAATAAGAAATACAAACTTGTGCAGATATCAATACACATAGAAAGTTATGTACAATGCATGGTACCAAGGAATTCTCATTCCGCAAATCAAGTACACTGCAGTTTTAACAATGGTGAGTAATCAAATAATAACAAGAAAAAGAGCAATCAAAGATTGCAGATCCTCGCCAGGACTTCTTTTGTGTGGTGTATTTTGTGTGGCATTTGTGTCCTGGTGTGTTACTTAATAAATAGACATAACGATAACTGCCCCTTCTAACTGCTTGCAGTGATGACCGGGTAATCAAGGCGTCTCGCTTTGATGGAATCCCGCTTTGATCAGACACCTGATCCTGACCCATAACGTTTTTTATTAAATGGAATTCAGAATGGGATTAAAAATAAATTAAATTCAAATCAAATGGAAGACCAAATAGGTACAGTCGTGCATTGGAGTCATCAGAAGGAACACAAACAAGCAACAAGCAAAGATGAAGTCATCAGGAGGAACCTGGATCGGATTTGTGTTCCAGCTGCTACTCCTCTATCCTCAAACCAATCCAGGCACAACCAAGTGAGTCTTATTCAAACAAACAAAAAAGAAAAAAATGAACCCGTATCAAAAAATTAAATAATTCTGGCTGCCAGACCATGTGTCTGATGAAGTTGAAATTTAAAACATATATTTCACATCACTTCTAGATCACAAATGTGAAGTTATATTTCGATTGATTAAGCATTTCCAGAGAAAACATTATTTAATATCTTTCTTCAATCCAACATGGCTGCCAAACCATGTGACCTATCAATTATTCCTTGGCAAACTTGTACACACATGGCTTGAAGAACATTTTTGTGGTTTCCCCTAGATTTGTCCAGCTGTTCTGGAGAAGAAGATTTTTTTTATTGGTTTCAGGGTAAATCCAATACGGCCACCAAACCATGTGACCTATGACATCATATGTGTGAACCTTTTGTTCCTCATGGATAGGCGGTCATACATCTAAAGTTTTGCCTCGATCTGTTCACCCACTTCAGAGAAAAAGATTTTTGAAGGTTTATAAAGAACAAAACAAAAGAAATATGGCTGCCAAATCACGTGACCAATGACTTCAAATTTTTTTCTGTGGACCATTTTATCCCGAGATGACCCTCAAAAACTTTCATACTGATTGGATGTAGAGTTCTACATATGCAACTATGACATCATAACGAAGGCACCTATAACGTCATTATAAAGAAAAAAAATCACTAATTCCCCATGAGGAGTACTTGCCATGTGCCAAGTTTCAATTTTTGTCCTTTTCAGAGATGGAGGTTTCAGAGATAGAGGTCCAAAGTTTCTGTTTTTCAAACATGGCTGCCACACCACGTGACCTATGACATCATAAATATGATGACCACATTCTGCATGAGTTGTCGCGCCAATGGCGAAAATTTCGTTTCAATCCGACAAGCGGTTGCGGAGAAAAACACAAGAGTTCTGTGCGGACAAACAAACAGACAGACAGACAGATAGAGACAAACAGACAGAGACAAACAGACCCAAACGCAAGACCATCTCCTTCAGCGAGGGTATTCATCAGCCCTTTCTGGCTCAGGATAAAATAAACAAGAGCCATTATAAAAATGAACAAACAAACTCAAAACCCTAATATCTCAACACACACGAACAACAAAGCTTAACATAGAAAACCCTTTAACAAGTACAGTTCATGTCCGTTGTGATCACATTGTAATTATGGGTGAATATTTTGTTTTTTTTATAAAACACAGGCTAATACAGTCTTCGCGGTGGGTCGTTAAATTTAACACGTTAAATTAGTTCTTCGTGCCCGTTGTTTGTATTCTTTATAACATCCTGAAAAACAGTACGTTTCCTGTTTGGAATGATTTTCAATTTTGTTTAACTGACAGACAGACAGACAGACAGACAGACAGACTGAAGTAATTGCTTTACTGCACTGTGCATGCATACACAGGACGAGACGCCGTACAATTTTGCCAAATCAGAGCCATCGTACGACTATACTGCAGGTTCTTGTTCCAATTCATGTTCCAATTTGTGTTCTGCAGTGTTCAAAATATAAAATTAAATTGAAATTGACTGATCGACGGAAGGAGTGAACCAATCACTGACCCCTGCTTTACGTGCGCATGCAGGGTGAAACAGTGTGTGTAGTTTTATCCAATACTCTTTGTGGTTCACTGCAGTGAAAGTTCAGTTTCTGTAATAGCTATTTGAATTTACTTTTTGATCAAACTTCCTTCAAACGACATGTAAGTGAGATGTTCAAAATGTTTGAAGAATGTGGTATAATAGTCTGTGAAATGCCAATGTTTGTTTTTTCAACACATAAATATTTCAAATTCGTCAAAATATTTCGAAGCTATAATTTTTTTCTACTAAGTTTGTTGAAAAATACAAAGACCATCAGATCCTTTGAGTATTCTTTGAACTTACTGCTTACCAGATATACTGGAATCTCTTCCTGCTCCCATGGCAGTTCAATGCTGTAGAGGGGAGAAGTGCATGGGAAAGGCTCCATTCTTCTGAATACATATGACCTTTGCATCCAGGCAACTTCCCCCATTGCAATTGACCAAACATCCCCATTTGTCTTGAGGAGGGCCAAAAATTTGGATGTTATGTGAAGTGACAGTGCCTTGTGCGAAAAGACCTTCATAGAAAGCCAGTTGTGGTTGGCTGCTATTTAAGTGGCGACAGATATTCAAACCTCCAAACTGACTGAGCATCCTTTTGCTTCTGGTGAGATCAGAGTTGCCTGTAGTAATTATCTGAGGGTGAGCCCAAGGGCCACAGGGATAATAGGGAGATTATCATGCTCCCGAGCCCAGTGTTTGCTTCGCAGACAATCTTCTGTTTCTTGTAATTCAGGGCAAGTCCTTCACTTGTAAAGAGGCCTTCGGAGCCATTGAGGTCAATATCACACAGCCTCATTAGCATAACAGAAGCCAATTGAGGATATAATTTTGGTGCCCATTTTGGAACCAGGAAGTTTTTTTATTTATTTTAAATACCATGTCGAGGCTCATGTAAGAGCTAACACACATAACATAGAGCATACAACAAGGCAGGAGACCAGAGGGGTGGGGGAGGAAAGCACAAAACAGTGGGGAACAGAGGCAATAGGAGATCTGTGGATGGGAGAGGGAACAGGGGGGGGGGGGTACACGAGGTAAACAAGATGGTACAACAGGGACTTTCAGGAAGGAAAACAGGAAATTTGAAGGAGTTGGTTTGGGATGGATTAACAGGGGTAGAAAAGATCAAGCTTGGATGGGGAAGATATGAGATTGTGATGAACAGCTGTTTTGAAGTCCTGGAGGGAGGAGTGGAATTGAAGAGAGTGTGGAAGTTTGTTCCAAAGGTGGGAAAAAAGAGAAATGAAAGAGTGAAGGTGAGCAGTGATTCTTGATTTGGGCAGTTTCACCAGGAGGGGTTTTGGTGGACCTTGAATGCCCTGCGGAAAATCAGGGAGGACTGAGCAAAGACAGAGCGGGGGGGGGGGGGAAGGCCAGAGAGGAGATGGGAGAAGACAGAAAGACCACCCACCTGCCTGTAGTGAGAAAGCGAGAGACCCAAAGAGTCGGCTTTATCGCGGAGATACCATTGATCTAAAAGCCTTGGTTTCCACCGCGTGCAGCCAAGCTAGTTAGGAGGCAGGAGACCACCCCAGCGGGGAGAGCAGTACTCCATCAGGCTTGGAATGAAATATTTGTAAGTGGTGAGAAGCTTTGGTGTGCCAAGGAAGGACTTTGCACGATGGAGGATGCCCAGTCCACGACTGGCTCTGGAGGCCAGCTTGGAGATGTAGCTTTCCCAGAAAGATCATGGCAGATCGTGAGGCCCAAAAGCTTGAATGAAAGGACTTATTCAAG
>CM068960.1:6707106-6723809 GCA_035128595.1 Eptatretus atami
AGATGGTCCTTTTGGAGAGACATAGTGAGAGTGTGAGATTTGTCAGGTTTGAAAGACATCTTCCAAGTGTTTGACCAGCTTGTGATTTTATTCAGGTCTGCAGAGAGTGAAGAGGCCAATCAGCAGTGGGCTACCTAATTCATGAAATAGCTCCCCAAATCGCTATTCCAGGAAATTAGCATTGTGTTTGCTTCTCATTGATACTGCTGAAGAGGATCCGGCAGGAAGCTACCCATTTGTTTTTTATTTGCTACAAGCAAATACCACCTGTTGCTTCACTGATGGGAATACTAAAGGGGGAAGGCAGAAAAAGAGGGGGAATAGGGAAAGAGAGAGGTAGGGGAGGGGGGAGAGAGTCAGGAGAGAGGAGAGAGGAGGGAGGAGCGAGGGAGGGTGGGTGATCGAGGAGGGGTGGGGGAATGGAAGACAGTGTGATGTGAGAGGAAGGGAAGGCAGATGTCAAACACAGCCCGGACATGTCCAGAGACAAACACCGCCTGGACATGTCTGGAGACAAACACCGCCTGGACGCATCTGGAGACAAACACCGCCCGGACACGTCAGGAGGCAAACACCGCCAGACAGTCCGGAGACAAACACGCGCCAGACACGTCCGAGACAAACACCGCCCAGACGTGTCAGGAGGCAAACACTGCCCAGACGCATCTGGAGACAAACACCGCCCGGACGCGTCAGGAGGCTAACACCGCCTAGATGCATCCGGAGAGAACACCGCCCAGATGCGTCCGGAGACAAATACCGCCTGGACGCGTCTGGAAACAACACCACCCAGACAATTCCGTAGACAAGCTGGAGGAGACAAACACTGCTCGGACATGTCAGGGACAAACCCCGATAGACATAACCACTGTCGGATATGTCGAGAGACAGAGACAGACAGAGAGAGAGGAGGGGGGGGAGAGTGGAGTGAGAGAGGTGTGTGGGAGGAGGGTGCTGCATTGCATTGGGAGGGGGTGGAGCAAGGAGAGGGAGGGAGGACGAGAGAGAGAGAGAGAGAGGACGATATATGCTTGATGAACAAAACACACACACACACACACACACACACACACACCTTTGGCTGATATTGGCAATAACCCCAAAACCTTGAGTAGCTTTCACAGAAAAACAACGTTGCATTTACGTAGATTTTTCAGGGATGTGCAATCTTTATAAACAGCTTCGTGTGATGGGTGGAAAAAAAATTTGGCTTGCAAATTTAGAAAACATTGAATACGGCAAATGATTCAGAACTCGGGTGTTATTTCACAACTCGCTCAGGGGGGCGGAGCACGAGCCACTCGCTCAGGGCGGCGTAGCACGGATCACTCACTCTGAATAATGTGGCAGGTAAAAGCGTCGGCAGTGAGTGAATGATTCACTCAGAAGGACAGAGTGTGGGACCACTACTGATTGTAAGGTGTTCGGCAAGTGGCTTAAGCACTCATTCAAGCACTCCAACTAAATGGTTGATAAGGAATGGTTGGCCAGGCTGTTGCTGCATATAATTAGGATCCCTTACTTAAAAGCTGATCTTCACGCGTGCACACAGCAGTTTATGAAATTAAATGAATTCGTTCAAATAATGACTCCATCCAGAAAAGAGTTGCAGCTTAATGCAGAACAATCCTTGAGACTGCAATGTTCAATCGCCATGAAATATACATTGCAGATAATCCACCATCTTGCCTGCTTCTCTGTGCACACGTCAATTGGTACACGATTCGGGGTTTGCACAAATGTTATAACTTTCTTTTTTTATGTCCGTTTTTCACCAGATTTGCATTCATTCGCTGTCGAGCACCTCATGACACCTCCGAAAATATAGACACAGATCTGGCAGACGCTATGGATCGGCAGTCCCTCTGGGGGACAGGGCGTGAGATCTCGCAGTGAATACATTAAATCATACAGCTCAATGAAGCTAGTTAATTTTGGCACATTCCTAAATTTTTTATTCACTCAATATAATTCTCCAACAGTAGAAAAATATAAGTTTAATGCTTTGGAAATTTCACATTTTCTTGTGTATCTATGGAGAGGAGGGAACCTAGCCTTGCTTGCTCAAAGTAAATGGTATATCGGCTTCGTTATCAGACTTGTTATTTCTTTATATTATCAGATTTCACACACGATTTTGACACTTATTTAGTCTGGATGATTCCGATCCTCAAAACTGAATAATATTTCGATGATATACTTTAATCAGTCCGTGAGAGTAGATCGTGGAAAATCAAATCATTCAATGCATGAAATTGCTCCAAGCTCCTAATTTGAAAACTATCGCACTTAGGCCTCGGTCACATTTGCTCTACGTTGAGGATACGGCGGCCGTACGCCCTCTGAATTGACAGAAACGTGCGGCGGCCGCAGGAAACTGAGGTGGCCTCAGGGAGGCCCTACGCGTTTGGCTATATTTTACAGACCGTTGGGGTCGCCGTGGAATTATAGCGCGGAGTTATAACTTTTTTTCATTTCTACGTTCGCCGTAGCAATTCGACAAGCCAAGCTATGACGTAGATGTGTTCCACGTCGACCTACGTAGGGCGTACGGTGGGCTTGCGTTATTCGTGCGGCTGCCGTAACTCTTCTCAATGAAAAATGATTTTTCCCAACCCCAAAAATTACGGCGGCCGCACTATTTCCACGGTCGCGTACGGTGGCCTTGCGGTCTGTGTGACTACCTGCGGGCAACGCAGGGTCGACGCAGTTCCCTTACGCCCGCCGTGCACCTACGTACGGCCTCCTGGCAGTCTGCGTCGACCGTGCGTCCACCGTGCGCTACGCTAGAGATCGGAGTATAGGTGTTTGCCTATACACAGCGGTGCCCCAGAATCCCAATTTAATTCGTTCCAGGAGGCTGTTCGGATTGCAAAAAGTTCGGATTCCAAAAATATTTTCCCAATAAGAAATAATGGAGTGAATTAATCCGTTCGTGGACCAAAGAAAACCCACTTTCAAGACACTTTAAACTGAAATTACCCATGTTTAAGATAAAATAAGATGAGTAAATGACCTTCGTGGGCGGTGTATTGTATGTAAACTGGTCAATCACCACATCCAAAGGTCCACACAGGCTCGTGCTCCGGCCTGGGCTCCGATCGCTCGCGTACTCTGCGAGAGCGTGCCCCAGGGCAGCTCATCAAACATGATGCCCGCAGAACACAATCACTTTCATCAAACGCATCGGGCTGACGTAATCATGGATATTTAAATTACAACTGGTTTTGCTGTGAAATTCAATCCTTGCCCGACAGTCCGTCAACCACGCGTGATCGGATTGCTTTTTTGTATTATTAAAACACAAGATGATTAAAAAAGAAACATCACAATGAAGGTGAAAACACGAGGTAAGGCCTGTCACATTTGGCTCGGCGGCGGAGGGTCTACAAATGTACGGGCACAGCAATTATAAAGCGGCCGCAGTATTTCCACGGTCACACAATGTAGCAGTCACATATGTTTTTAGCAGCGTCTCGCTAGCGAACGCTGCTATAGAGAGCTCGGTGTGTTCTTCTTCTTCTTCTTCTGTTGTTCTTGTTCTTGCTTCTTCTTCTTCTTCTTCTTCTTCTGTGAGACAAAACCTTAATCTCGAGGACTCGGCTCTTGTATATACAAGATCCGGATCGCCTTAAATACTGAGCACATGTACACATCCTCACATAGACAGTGCTTTTGAGAGCGTCTATCATGAACTTTAAATATATTCGGACATTGCTTTAAAGTTTCGAAAAGTTGACGTTACTATTTAAAGATTATTCCATTTATCGTATTGTAATTTCGTAAATACATTTATATTTCGTAAATACACGATATATCGTAATACGTAAATACATTATGACGGGTTTTGCTATTGGCTTAATGAAGACACGTGACGAAATATCGGAAGTTGTTGTTGTTGTTGTTTTTTTAAAAAACAAAATTTAGTTTTTTTTATTTAGCCGACAAAACCTTTAGGTTTTGGACGCTGCTCTTGGACACATTTGTCCTTGTTATTTTTCGGGTAACAGCACGGCGTTTTATAAATTGTGGAGACCGAAAACATGGGTGTGGCCGTACGGTGTTTGATTTGATGTCGCACGGTGACCTTTGGGCGTTCCTGCGGCGGCATATAATTTTGAAGGCAGACGCAAGGTGCCGGCAAGGCGACCGCAGGGGGACCCTAAGCCGAACGTGCGGCAGACGGACGGTAAAGAATGGGTTAATTTTTTTTTTTTTTTTTACCAGTTCTTTTGTTTCGGCTTGTCGAATTTCTACGGCGAACGTAGAAATGAAAAAAAGTTATAACTCCGCGTTATAATTCCACGGCGACCTTACGACCTGTAAAATATAGCCATACGGCGTAGGGCCACCCTGAGGCACCTCAGTTTCTCTGCGGCCGCCGCACGTTTCTGTCAGTTCAGAGGGCGTACGGCCGCCGTATCCTCGCCGTAGAACAAATGTGACTGAGGCCTAAAGTATCGATCGAAACACGAGAGATGCTTTCACGAGGACTTCCACCGACGAACTGAATGAACAAAGCGCGAAGATGCGGGTCGAATAGGGGGGGAGACACGTGAACAAACATGAACGCCACGTTGTGTTCGGTTTTTCAAAATGTATTAGGTTTTTAGGGCAAATTTTCTCGAAAAAATTGTTCGGATTCCAATTTGTTCAACAATGGGGCGTTCGGAATCTGGGGGCACCACGGTATATTATAGTTATAGTATACTCAGTTATATATACTGGTATATTTTTATTTCAGTAAAAAAGAACTGGTATATATATACCCACTCGTTACCGTGCGTCTGGCCGCACGTTCGCCTTAGGGCCCCCTGCGGTCGCCTTGCGGGCACCTTGGTCTGCCTTGAAATTCTATGGCCGCCGCAGCGACGCCCTAAGGTCACGGTGCGACATCAATCAAAGACCGTAGGCACCCCCACGTTTTCGGTCTCCACGATTTTAAATACCCGTGCGGCTCCCCGAAAAATAAAAACATATGTGACTGCTACATTGTGTGACCGTGGAAATACTGCGCCGCCGTATAATTGCTAGTGGCCGTAATTTTGGAGACCCCACGGCGCCCGTGGCAAATGTGACATAGGCCTTACAAAAGTGATGAAAACAATGATTCATAGCGATGATGGACAGGCATTGCGATTATAATATGAGTGAGTAATGTGAAAAATAAACTTTATCATTTAGAAATCATTGCGGCCTGTTCCAAGTCAAGGCAATGTTGAGCAGGCCAAAAACATGGCAGCTTCAGACCCCAGCGAGGCTACCCCATCAAACACCTTCTGACCCCAGTGAGGCTACCCATGAAACACTTTCCGACCCCAGCGAGGCTACCATGAAACACCTTCAGCACCCAGCAAGGCAACCCATGAAACACTTCCGACCCCAGTGAGGCTACCCATGAAACACCTTCTGACCCAGTGAGGCTACCCATGAAACACTTTCCGACCCAGTGAGGCTACCCATGAAACACTTCTGACCCCAGTGAGGCTACCCATGAAACACCTTCAGACCCCAGCGAGGCTACCCATGAAACCACTTTCCGACCCCAGTGAGGCTACCATAAACACCTTCTGACCCAGTGAGGCTACCCATGAAACACTTTCCGACCCCAGTGAGGCTACCCATGAAAAACTTCAGACCCCAGCGAGGCTACCATGAAACCCTTCTGACCCAGAAACACCTTCTGACCCATGAAACACTTTCCGACCCCAGTGAGGCTACCATGAAACACTTCTGACCCCAGAAACACCTTCTGACCCGCATGAAAACACGCTTCTGACCCCAGTGAGGCTACCTCATGAAACACTTTCGACCCCAGTGAGGCTACCATGAAACCTTCTGACCCAGTGAGGCTACCCATGAAACACTTTCGACCCAGTGAGGCTACCCATGAAACCTTCAGACCCAGCGAGGCTACCCATGAAACACCTTTCTGACCCCAGAACACCTTCTGACCCATGAAACACTTTCCGACCCGCAGTGAGGGCTACCCATGAAACACCTTCTGACCCAGAAACACCTTCTGACCCCATGAACACCTTCCGACGCCAGTGAGGCTACCCATGAAACACTTTCCGACCCCAGTGAGGCTAGCCATGAAACACCTTCCGACCCAGCGAGGCTACCCATGAAACACCTTCAGATCCGCAGCGAGGCTACCCATGAAACACTTCTGACCCCAGTGAGGCTACCCATGAAAACACTTTCCGACCCCCAGTGAGGCTACCCATGAAACACCTTTCTGACGCAGTGAGGCTACCCATGAAACACTTTCCGACCCCAGTGAGGCTAGCCATGAAACACCTTCCGACCCCAGCGAGGCTACCCATGAAACACCTTCTGACCCCAGTGAGGCTACCCATGAAACACTTTCCGACCCCAGTGAGGCTACCCATGAAACACCTTCTGACCCAGTGAGGCTACCATGAAACACTTTCCGACCCCAGTTGAGGCTACCCATCAAACACCTTCTGACCCCAGTGAGGCTACACATGAAACACTTTCCAACCAGTGAGGCTACCCATCAAACACCTTCTGACCGCACAGTGAGGCTACCCATGAAACACTTTCCGCCCCAGTGAGGCTACCCATGAAACACCTTCTGACCCCGTGAGGCTACCCATGAAACACTTTCCGACCCCAGTGAGGCTACCCATCAAACACCTTCTGACCCCAGTGAGGCTACACATGAAACACCTTCTGACCCAGTGAGGCTACCCATCAAACACCTTCTGCCCCAGTGAGGCTACCATGAAACACTTTCTGACGCCAGTGAGGCTACCCATGAAACACTTTCTAACCCAGACAGTGTGGTGGCTGAGGATTGCCTGATGAAGGATTATAATTAAATAAGGATATAATTTGAAGATTAACTATCTTCAAAAGGGGGCATAATTACACCCCAACACCCATTTTTCACTTTTGCACTTCTTTGGAGTTTTCTTAGTATGCATGCAAAGTTTCAGGCTGCTAGGTTTTATAGTTTGGGAGTTATGGAGGACACACGCACGCACGCACGGCAGCACGCACGCACACAACACACACACACACACACACACACACACCATTTTATTGGTGTAGAAAATAGTTGCTAATTCCAGCAAATAACTCCTGGTCTCGTGGTCTGTGTTGGTGGCACAAGAGAATGAAAACATGAGAATAATGTGGTTCAGGATATCTACCGTAAAATATCACAAAGCGCTTTTTTCAGGCCTTGCCTTCTTCTTGCTCCAACAAAGGGCAAGGCCCAGAGCATCAGCATGTTGCTATCTTTTACAGCAGCTAACTTTAATCATTTTATTCTCGGTGTTTTAAGTTGATGCCTTATCTCGCTTGAACACACAAGAGGGACCCAGGTCAACATGGCATCCATCCCACTTTGGTGATTGTGCCTGCTATGCTTCCTAACCACTGTGGAGATTGGCATGGGCAGTCAAGAGACTGAATTCAGAGCTCTTGAGGATGTTGTACAGGCTTCAGGGTGGCAGGTTGCACTTAGTGAGTTTTCCAACCTGGTTCTCATCAGCAGGTTAACTCTCTTTGCTTGACCTATTCACTTTCCTGATAATATATCTAAATCTCTTTCTCTGCAAATGGTTCATGAGATCACCTGATGGTGAAACCATCCATTTTATTGACTCTCTTTGGTGAGCCTCCCTTGCGTCACAGTGTCTGGCAGCTCAACAAATCAAACTGGTCTAGTCTACAATCTCCTCTTTCTCTCTCAATGGCTGGTCTTCCTTCCCTATAGCTACAAATTTTGAGAATGTCTGGAACTCCCTGCACAAGGTCTTCCTCTCTTTCCTGTATCGATCCACTAACTCGCACCTCCAGTTTTGCTGTAGAACATCTCGTTCATCATATACAAAAGCTTGTGGTTAGGTAGTAGCAAATAATTATCCTGGGCTTTACCAGTGAGAATAGGCCAATCCAAGAAGTGGGAATTTGCAAGCACTTAACAAGGCCTGAAACTAGTGCATGTCCATCCTTCAAAAAGTAACAATGGTGTGAGTAAGAATGATGACAAATCCAGTTTAACTGCCCACCTCCACTCTTTTTATTGCCCTGTTCTCTCGACTGTAAAATTGCCTCCCCGAGTCTGCCCAATCGCGTTGTTCTTTCAATGAACTCCATTAAAATTTAAAGCCGTGCGAAATCTCAAGTTATCCCCTCTTCCCATTCTTCATCTTTTCTCTTCTTCCAGACTCTCCTCTCATGACCACAAAAACTTTTCCACATTTACCCTGTTTGTCATCTTTTCCTGTCTGTTTACATGCTCCTTGTCTACCCAGCCTACTTGGTTCCCTTGCCTTGTGCCTATGTTCCGCTTCTGCTGCCTCTGTGCTCTTTCCATTCCTCCATCTTACTTCATATGCCAACTCCCTCTGCTCAGTCGCCATGTCATCATCACCCCTGGATTTACACTTGACATTGTATGGTCACTTGAAACTATTTGCATAAAATATGGTTGTCATGAAATCGCATTAAGTAAGTATATTTGCATTCTTAACATTTATATAATTTCATGTACAGCTCTCTTTTTTTTATTATTACAATGGATAATTTTGGCTTGAAATTGCTGTAAATGAGTCTTGTGGCCCTGGAGTTGTTTGAGTACAGGACCTGCAGCCCTTTGGTTAGATCAGGTTGCCTACCGCTGCTCTCGAGAGTTACAAAAGGGCCATACAGGTGTGTTTAATACAAAAGGGCATGTGAAACTCTTTGAATGTGAAACTCTCTGAAGTGCTAACACAGGAAATGATGTACAGCATCAGACTTGACTTGTTGTCTTTCGATGACAACAAATCAGCACAATCCAGTACACTAGAAGAAGTGTTAGCACTTCAAAGCAACCGTTTATCCGATGCGTGCAGCGTCATGCTGTCTACAAAAGCCATTTGATGACCATTTGAATGCTCATATTATTCACTGTGGTAATATTGCAATGGGTTTTGCCACATGACAATGACATGAATCCAAGCAATGCTCTGTCTACTCAAAGAGTGGGGGAGGGGTGGGGGGGGGGTAATATATATTTAAATGTATAAATTTTGCCAAATCACTTTTTTGCCAGTTTGAATGCTTTCCAGAACGAATCTATTTTAATTAGCTCATTGGACTGCGAAACAAAAACCATGACAACATAAATAATGGCAATTCCCATTTCTTGCTAAATGGAATGATCGCCAGAACGCATACAGTATCTCTTCAAATTAACAAGACTCAACTGGATAACAAAACCATGCTTCATGCAGATACCTTCTAAAGAGGCCCTAGTTACCCTGCTCTTCCTGTAGGAATAACTGGCATCCGCCCATAGCATTCCAAACTAGAAGGGCACTCGGTAGAGCGCATACCTCCGCCACGTAATGCCTGATGCACGAGAACATGTCGGGCCCATTCCATGTTTGAAATATCATGCTATACAGTACTATATCGTTTTTGGCCCTATCTTTCAATGGTGAAGAATCAGTTTAATAATTAAATAATTATCGTATCGAGATCTGGATTCGGATCTTCACCAAAATCGAATCAATTTGTCCTTGCGACACACGCAACCTGTCCACCAAGTTTAATCCCAATCCGTCCACAACTTTTTGAGATATCTTGCACACAAACAGACAAGCAAACAAACAAACAAACAGACAAACAGACAGACAGACAAAAAGGGGTGAAAACATAACCTCCTTCAACTTCGGTGGTGGAGGTAATAAATCAACACAGTGTGTGGGATTCGAATGGGTGATGAGAGCATCATCAGGGAAGTCGTCAACTCGGAAAAAGAAACATGACAAGACTTTTCAGTTGTCCTTCCAACAACACAACCATTTGTTCAGTTTGATGTTCTTCTGATGCAAAACTATTTTAAATGGAAAACAGTACAGTATTGGTTAAACTGGAAAAAGTATCGTCATGAACGGTCTGTTGCATCATCACTGAGATGAATGTAGTAAGCATGTGTGAAATGTAAAGTTCATGAGTTTATTTTTGGGACCATGATTATTTCATTTGTACTCTGTACTTGGAACAAGCAAAAAGGTGTGATCTGCTCTGGGATCTGAAGTCTATAATAAAAGGACTTCACACATTCACCGGTTGTGACTCAACAATTATCATCTAGAAAAGAAAAGGCCTTCAAACGTTTGGAATTTTTTGATGGAACATTTTTGAAACTGAGGATTCCTTCGTGCACTGGTTATAAAGGTTGTACGGTTTAGATATTTTCATCTCCCACGACGAGCTTTTTCATCTTGAACAATGATCATTGCTGAGTTTGTTACTCTAACTTTGAGGATATTATAAATATGTAAATTATCAATCTCTCTTATGGAAAAGTGTGGATTGAAAAGTGATTATTCACTGAAGTGGAATGCAGCAAAGTTCTCTTGTCTTGATGTTAACATCTCTTCCACCTCCTTCCCCCTCCTCCTTCATATGTAGCACATGGCTGAGGGTAGCATCATTGGCTGAGGGTAGCATCATTGGCTGAGGGTAGCATCATTGGCTGAGGGTACAGCTGTGCCATTCATGCAATGAACCTATTACCAGTCGACTGGTACTCATTTTGCCAACCTCAGTAGGATGGCAAGCTGAGGCAACCCCACCTGGTGTGAATTCAACGGTAAAAAAACAGGGGCTCAAACCCAGGACCCTGAGATCCCAAGACAGCCACCCTAACCGCTCAGTCAACACCAGGCTTATCTCTTTCACCGATCTCTGTGAATGAGGTCTGTTGTGACATCAATAAAATATCACGGGATAGGATTTGATCCAAAGAGAATCACAAGAGAAATTTGATTTTGTGATGTTCAGTTTAAGCGTCGGTATTATGAAGTAGGAATGGTTTATTTGTTTGCTTAGTCTTCCTTGCTGACCTTGACGGTTCATGAATCAGGGAATCCAGTTTCAAATTTCATATGTATATATATATATTCTACCGTTCTGCAAAACTGCATGCCTCGAAGGCAATGGCACCCAACATAGTGATCCTCAGGCAGTTATTCCATTAGTATTCGTGTAGTTAGTCCTCCCCTCATGTCTAGTGGGTTAACGGGACGAAGTGCGTTGCGTGGGTCTCATAGTTAGGTCGACTAACTTTCTCTGATTTCCACTCTAACACTTTCCTTTTAGCCATAGCACAAAACAAGCATGCGAGCACACACGCCATTTAATAGGCAATTGTTTTCAAGCACATCATGATTCCTCCCGTGGCTCGGATCCTCCACATCCCCGTTGCACACTACACAACCCGTACAGAGGAATCGCACCATTATTTCGTTCAAATCTGCATGCCCAATCGCAACGGGCACCTCATCTTACTTCGCACCTCGCTCACCAAATCTCACCACTTTGGACTCTGACCAAAAGTACCGAGTGTTATCTTGTTTCTCAAAACTGCTTTGGTAGCTCCTAAACTCTTCCACTGAGGATGGATGACATGCCAAAAAGTCTCACACATATCAAAAATAGGTTGTCCAGCATAATTAAATGGACTTTCTGTCCAATATTTCTGCATGACGTTGTTATATTGCATCCCCAAACGATATTATCTCAAGAATTTTTGTTTTCTGCTATACCCCAGATAGTATCAATGAGTCTCTTGCAAGAACCAATCCTGTTTCCATACTTACAGTGGAACAAAACCAGGTGACGTAATGCCATGTGTTCAGGAGTTGAGACCACCGATGAAAAGTTCCAAAGGCCGAGACGCAGCATTTAGGGAAGGTGTACAATGAAACCACACCCCAAGGCAGAAACCGCACACCAATCACAGATCAGTTAAATGTCACAGATAAACGAGCTATTGAGATGGGCAATGAACATGTTAACTGGGGGAAAGAAACCCATTCCACAATGCCGTTGATTTAAAGTAATTAAAATAATTATTACATAAAAATAATGGCCATTTTTCCGACCAGGGGCCATAACCTGAGGGTAAAGAAGATGAGATGTAGGACAATATTAAGGCAGGGGTCTTTCAGTCAGAGTCGGTCGTTAATGCATGGAATGGTTTCCCTGGAAAGATAATGGCAGGAAAGGGTGTAAATAGTTTTAAAATGGGATTTGACAGGTACCTCGATGTATTGGAGATGGAGGGGTATGAGGATATTGGCAGGACTTGCAGGTAGTTTGTGTATGGATGGGTGATGGTTTCTGGGGTTGGTGTAGTGCAGGCTTGGTGGGCCAATTGACCTCCTCCTGCAACAAAGTTCCCTGTGTGTATTATTGTGTGTAACCTTGGATTATAACCTATCACTTCACCCTTATGCTCACTTCCCATATTCCAACCAAAGTCGAAGCAGTCTGACAGAATTTAAAATCCAGTAAGGTCACTAAAGTTGAATTGTTACTTGAAGGTCTTGCAGCGTACATGCAGCAGATGGCATATGTGCACTGAATGAAGAACAAAGACACACGAATGGGAGGGAGCCCAGCCAATTGGGAAATTCACAAAATGAGGACCTCATTGGGTTGGAAGTACAACTTTTCTGAAGAGGAGAGGATTACAAATGATGCCGACTAAGGTGACAGCACAATAGCCTGCTCAAGGTTGCTCGTCCAAAACAAACTGTGTGACACCCATTACATAATGAAGTGGGAACGCTCCCACCTCATTGCTGAGTCTAATTGAGCCGTGGATGGTGTGCAACAGCGTTCTCATAGTTGGCTTGTTCCAGCAGTGATGAGACTACACAGTGAACACAAAGGCAGTGGGCCACGTATTCAGGCCAGAATAATGCATAGGCCAATGTTATAGCATTTGCCACTCTGCTCAGGTGAAGTCAGGCAGCTACAAACAGATTTTGGAAACGTGGAGACATGCGACAAAAGCATCATATTTTCAGGAATTAGTTCTTTAGTACGTCGCGTTGGATTTTTTTTTTTGGTCGGCCCAACACCAAAAATTCTATTATTGATGACGTCATCAACTGAAAATCGATTTTATTTTAAAAATGCTAAAACAAGCCTTATTACACATCAAATCAAATTACATTTTTCTGAAGATTACAAATATGATGGTTATAAAAACGTATTGTTAAAAAACCCCGATAATTGATGATGTCATCACTTAGCAATTGATAATCCTACAATACTAAATAAAGCAATTCTCTGTATGTGAGTGCACGTCCGAAAAAACAAACAAACAAAAAAACATGGTTGGGCTGATCTCCATCAAATTTTGCAAACGTGTTGGTGGTGTGCAGTAAATAATCCCCTGAGGAGAGGACTTGTGGTTTTCACCTGTACATGTGCCACAGTAAAAGTGGTTTACTGACCTCCATTGCAGACAGGGGGGATTATTAGCCCAGTCAGAGCCCCGACCTAAATCGAACCAAAAATCTATGGCATGACTTGAAGATTGCTGTCCATCAATGCTCCCCATGCAACTTGACTAACCTTGAACAGTTTTGTAGAGGAGAATGGGCAAATATTTCCCAACGAAGGTGCACAAAGTTGGGAGAGACCTATCTTAACACCTACAGCTGTAATTGCTGTCAAAGGTGCTTCCACCAAGTATTAACTCGGTGAGGTGGACACTTCTCCAACCAAGATATTCTCATTTTGTATTTTTAATCGATTTTCTGAATTTGTAGGTTTTGTTTTTTACTTGGAAGAGCATATTATGCGGGCCGGGGGTCGGGTGAGAAGACCACGGGGGGGGGGGAAGCTATCTCAGGTTCCCACCAGCCTTCCGGACCGTGGAATCGGACCGTAACCGACCGTGGATGCCAATAACTCAACCGCATGACCTAGGGTCCTCCCGTCTATGGGTTAACCAGGCTACCTGATTAATCACGTGATTTAATTACCGGGAACACGCCCTCGGTACGCTTGTCCGAACCGGATCACTTTACCGGACTGGATGCAGCCGTGCGACACGGTCAAGGACGTACCAGCTAAAAGGAAAGGATCGTTGGGAATAAAGGCCCGTAAGTTAGGATAATCTTCTGTAATCTTAACTTACTAGGACAGGTGCAAGACAAACACACACACACACACACACCACACACACACACACACACACACACAACACACTGATGAAGGGAGTTCATGAAGAGAAAAAGGAAGAGAGGAGGCCAACGGTCTCTGAATACATTGCACGATTGCCCGATCGCACCACCAATATGTTTTGGGGGGATGCTCCCCTGAGCGATACCTGCCTGACATCTGGCGCATTGTTTCTTGCTTCGTGGCACTTCGTGCAGCGAGTGTCGGTCCATAGAATTAGACGCAACCGTAGGGCGTGAAGGGAGTGACTTGGGTCGAGAAGGTGGAGTCGATAGCGAGTGGGCGGAGTGGTAGACGGGACCAGGTGGAAGGGTGGAGTCAGCAACGTGTGGGCAGAGTGGTAGACGGGACCAGGTGGAAGGGTGGAGTCAGCAACGTGTGGGCAGAGAAGTGGAGGCAGAGTCGCAGGCGATGACGGTCGGGTGAAGAAGGCGGAGTCAAGAACGAGTGGGTGGAGAAGGCGGAGTCACAGGCGAATGGGTCGAGATCCAGCGTGTGAGAGAGAGAGAGAGTACAGCTTCGTGATCCGCCTTGTATAAACCCCGCGATGCGGGGCAGGGGGCCACCCCGAAGCGATGCATCGTCAACCGAATCGGGCGCTCTGATTGGCCCTGGCCCCCGCTCGGCCCAGCCGTGATGGCCGGAAGCGGCTCGACTCCACTTCCGGCAAGATGACCTCAAGCTGTGGAATCGTCTCGCTCCGACCCCACGACATGATATGAATCGCCCCACACCGAACTCCGTGACATGAATTGCCTTGCACAAACACCCGGGCCATGCCCCGATGACCAGCCGAGAGTGGTGTCGGCCCCACATGCCTGCCCGGCCACCCCCGGCTAGCACTGGTCAATGTGCCTGCTCCGTGATGCGCCACGCGGCCAAGCTGTACAGCATGCCCCAGCCTCATCGCGGCCTTGCCAGCCTTAGAGGCGAGAAGACGTCCCCGTCTGCGGGAAACACCCGCAGCCGCCAGCGTGGATCAACAGTAAGATGTTATGGCAAACCCATGCACAGACGGTAAGATGTGTGCCATTCGTGACCTGCTCTGTACGATAATAAAGTGTCGCGAGCGGCGCATGGGTCCGCCATGGAACACGTTGTCAGCGCCCGCGTTCACCCGATTCTGCTATCATGTTCGCGGCGCCAACCCCGATCTGTGTCAGGAATTGAGGGGAACGATCGGATATAATAATTAGATGGAGGTTTGGAATGAAAAATAATATAGATATAAGTATCAGAATGAGAAATGGAGGGAAAAGAAGATGCCGATATAATGAAATCCAGAAATGGGTTGAAAAGAACGAGCCGCCCGTGTATTGCACACTTGTGTTTCATACAACGTGGTGTAGTTGTTGTTTTTCTGTCATCGGCCTCTGACAATGTAGTTATTGGCACCAAGCTACTAGCCACGCTCCCGCCGATATTGGGTCATTTGCTTCTGTGTTGTGAAATTAACATCCGTGCAGCCTCTTTGACTTGCACAAGTTATTCCGAGGGTATCACTGTATTCTCGCATCTGTGCTGCTGTTGTATCTTTCCAATCCCCTCTGGCACGTCCTGCATGTGTTTGTCTCTGCAAGGACTCATTGCTTACAGTTAAGGGCGCGGCTGCGGTTTCTACAGGGAGGTGTCTGAGCGTAGTGCCTGCTGGCCTACTCAAGGACCCAAATTCAGATTTACTTCAGGAATAAGCAGAAAAGGAGAGTAGAAATGAAGTTAGAGTGGTGTAAACAAACAGAAGTTAGAGTGGTGTAGAAATGAAGTTAGAGTGGTGTAATCCGTTCGATTCGATCTATGAGATCCCCGCAATGCACGTCCCGTTTGACCCATTAGCAAGAGGGAAGGGACTAACTATACGTATATTAATGAAATAACTGTCTCGGGACCACAATATGTTGGATGCCATTGCCTTGGAGGCATGCGGTTCCTGGAACCACAACGATATTATGATACCAAGATTCGTCTCCTTGGGTGTGCTTTCCCTGGTTTCTGGAAATGCTCCGACTGAGGCGAGTGATCTCACATGAAGGGCGTATTCTTTGCTCGCTCGAGTCGGTGGTTGATCAGTGCCCCAGGCAAGATACTCTTCTAGTCTTGGGGGATTTCAATGCATCGACTGGAACTGATAGGGATGGTTATGAGACATGTGTTGGTCCCAAGGGTCTGGAACTGTGAACCAGAAAAACACTAAGTTCCTTGGCTTTGCAAGAAGTCATGGACTTAGGGTGGCTGGTTCATGGTTTCAGGCCCACAGGCTCATCGCTGGACTTGGAATTCCAATGCTGTTGGTGTGGCAAAGGAGATTGACCATGTGCTCATTGATGGTCGCTGGATGATGATCCAGAACTGCAGGGTCTACCGGGCTCAGTTCCTCAATATCAACCCCAGGCTTGCGGTAGCATCTCTGAAGTTGCAACTTAAATCCAGGAGAATGGTACCATCCCAGCCTAGGCTGGATGTTGGCAAGCTCAATGAGAGGGTAGCTGAGGAATTTGTGAAACAGGCTGAGCTGGGGATTTGTGGGGTCTGGGGGCTTTGGAATCAGGAGTGCCTTTAAGACCATCTTCCTTGAGGTTGCCGGTGGATGTCTTGGAACTCACCAAAGGGTAAAGAAGAATTTTGTCTCTCAAGGGACACTGGATACCATTGACCAGAGCCAGAGGGCCAGGCTTAATGGCAGAGCTGAGCTGTTC
>CM068960.1:6735178-6758870 GCA_035128595.1 Eptatretus atami
AAAAAAAAAAAAATCGAAAAAATCGGCGCTGAAGTAGGCGGCGACCTTTGACATTTTTGCTCTGAGTAGACGGCTGCGGGTCGCCGGTAACCGGCTTCTAAGGAAACCCCTGAGTTTAGGCATTCAGCTTTTTCACGTGCGGTATCAGCAGTGCGGCCATTTGAGGTAAGGGAGGGCGATGGAGGGGGAACATACACCAGAAACAGATTTGATTAAACGCCACCAGGATTTTGAGGAGGGAGAGAGGTTGGAGAGTTCAGACTTGAGATGAGAAAGATGTTGTTTTCTGGCTCTCCTGAGGGTAGATACACACTTGTTCCGAGCTTTGTGAAGGAACTGAGATTGCCCTCAGTTGGGTTTGCTTTCCATGAGGCAAAGGCAAGTTGTTTCAGGACAACTGCCTCGCCACAAGCTTCAGTAAACCAAGGGCGGGAGGAAGGGTAGGACAACTGAAGACGAGAGGGGATAAATCTGTGCATGAGGAGAGCAAGTTTCTTTGAAAGAATTCCCAGGATGAGTTGATGTTTGAGAAAGTAGTGATAGGAGACCAGTCTTAAGTTTGATGGCTGCTTGGAGACCCTGCCAGTCGGCTTGAGTGAAATGCCAGACTCGACGGCGTGAGGTGGTTCTCTGATAACAGCCAGAGAGATGTCCACTTTGACAGGACGTGGTCAGAAGAACCGATTGGAGCGGAAGAAGAGCAGCAGATATTGTCAGGGAAATTTGTCAAAATCAGATCCAGAAGAGATGGAGTACCATTGGTTGAGATCCGGGTCGGGAAGTTGACCGATTGAGTCAGTCCCAATGAGTCGCAGAAAGCTTTTGCTGAGGTGCCATGACAGGTGAGAGAGGTACCCCACTAGCCAACTGGCATGATGACAATTGAAGTCACACAATAAGAGGAGAGAGAGTTTGGATGAGAAGATAGAAGATGGTCCATGTTTCTGATAGTGAGGTGTAGATGGAGTCATCACTGTTAGGTGGACGGTACAGTACACATATAAACATGAGGTGGGAGTGGAGGGGAAGCCGTAGCCAGAGGTATTCCTGGGGTGTGGGGGAGTGAGAGCAGTGCTGGAGAGTGAGGAATAGAGTCTTTGATGAAAGAGCAACACCTCCACCAGGACGAGGCTCAGGTCTTCTACCGGAGGAGGGAGTAACGGGAGATACTTGGGAGTCAGACACGTCTTGGGAGAGGAAAGTTTCTGTTAGGCAGATTATGTCTGGTTTGTCAGTGGCAGCCTGTATGGAAAGATCTGAAAGGTTTGAGCGAAGGCCCCGGATATTTGAGGTCCACCTTTTAATGAAGAGGTAGGGAGGAGGCTTGGGTGCAGGGGGTGGGGGGGAGGGGAGGTAGGACAAGGGACGAGGGAGGTAAGGAGGGTTGTTGAAAGAGTGTGGGGGATTGCAGAATAGCTAGGGGAGGGGGCCGAATGAGGAGGAGAAAAGGCTCTGTGGTGCTGGGAGGGGGGACAAGAGAGGGAAGAAGGCAGTTGAGGATTTGAGGAGGTGGAGTGAAGAGATGGAGGTGAGAGGGCAGTGGAGGAGGCAGCTTGTGGATGAGAGGGGGGAAACTTTGAGAGGATGAGTGAGGGGATGAAAGGTGGGAGAAAGGTGAGGGGGAATTTTTGAGAGAGGTGAGAGGGAGCTTGGAGGGAGAAGAGTGGGATGGTTGCTTTGAGAGTGAGAGTGAGGGGTGAGGGGTGAGTTGCACTGAAGTTGGAAAAAAGAATGGTTGATGGAAAGCGAACATCCATAGCAAACTGGGTTTTTAAAAGTTTTAGGTCAGAGATGCGATTTAACACAATTCTTGATGGATGCAATAAAGGCGAATTCAGAGAATGGAGAGAAGAACGTGTAACAGTTGGATTTTTTAGGCAAGGAATGAAGGAGAGGTCGAAATGAGAGCATTCTCTTAAAATAGCAGAAGAGTAGTGCATTATGATACAGTAAAGAGTACCACATGTGTGAGAGAGGAAGATGAAGCATTATAAGATCGTTTTTGTTATTATTATTCATGTTTGAGAGAGTTTTCAACAGATTAGGTCATGGAAGTGTTGTCGAAAAAAATCGAGGAAGAAGAAGAGGAGGAAGAATAAGAGGAAGAAGAAGAAGCAGAATCGGGAGAAGGTTTGCGTATTGTTGTTGTTGTTGTGTTTTTTTTTTAAGATAAGAAATAGAGATTAGTTGGGAGAATGGGGAACGTTAGGAAAGTGGGGAGGATAGAAATTGAAGGTAATGGGGAGAAAAACAAACAAAAAAAAAAACGATCGAACACCGAGGGGAACCGGTAGGCCTCAAGCCTAGGCCAAGGCCTCGGCGTCAAACACCCGATAAGAACGTCGACAAAAAACTCACAAAATAGCACGATTTTTTAAACAAAACCGAAGTAGGAACACACAGTAACATGAAGGTGAGAAAATTAAACAGTTAAAACGGGACAAATAACGACCGGAAACTTAACTTTGAGAACGTCAGCAGAGAGCCCCGAAGGAGACCTGTCGACGCTCCAAACCCAGAACCGGAAGTGATCAAAAGAAAGCTCTTTTCCTCCAAACTCTTTTCCTTGGAGAAAAGAGCGCAAGCTCTGCCCGTCTTTCGGTGGAGATGCCTCTGACACCGCAACAACATGAGAAGGGTCAGATGTCAGTCCTGTGTGTGACTCTACATGTCTGTAAAATGACAGCTCTGTCTGTCTGAAGTAGCATTTTGAATGGTTCCGTTTCAGTCCAGCTGCGTCGATGTGCTGCAGCACCGCTCTGAGGTGTTTGTCATGTGCTTCAGGTGTCCCTCCAAAAAACGATTACATCGCCAAGGTAACATCGAGCTCCGGGTTGATTTTTTAAAATTCTCTTTAAGGAAATGATTGCGCTCTTTGAGAGGCTTCTGAAGCTCTGGCACCGTTTCAGTGGGTAGGGTTTCTTGTAGATTGGATATTGCCTGTCGGCATCATCTGGTTTGCTGTTTGAGATGTCTTGTTTGAGAGGTTGCTGGTGTTTATGAGACCTTGGCCTTGGGTGTGTAGACAGTACCTTTAGTATATCTGTGTCCTTCAACAGGTTGCTCCATCTTCGATTGACCTGTGCTAAAGGTGTAGCGAGTGAATCTGGGATAATTTCTTGTCCTTGCTTCACTGCAAACAAAGCTGGTAATGAATGAGAATGGAGGAAAGCAGATGTGATACTGTTTCTTGTATTTGGAGCCCTGGGACATCCACTTCTCTTGCAGATTGTGGGGTAATTTCTCCGTGATGGGGTTTATGCCCCATGCTGTGTCCAGGTAAGTGAGCCCTGGTGGGTAGCCCTCTAACTGAGTGGACTCCAACTCACGCAGCAGATCTGCTAGTTCTCTGAGTTTTTGGTGATCTCTTTTGTTACCTCCACCACCGAAGTTGAAGGAGGTTATGTTTTTACCCCTGTTTGTTTGTGTTTGTTTGTCTGTCTGTGTGCAGGATATCTCAAAAAGTTGTGGACGAATCCGATTGAAACTTGGTGGACAGGTTGGGTGTGTGACAAGGACAAACTGGTTAGATTTTGGTAAAGATCCGAATCCGGATCTCGATACGAGATTAATTTAATTTTAAAAGTGATTCTTCACCATTGAGAGTTGGGGCCAAAAACGATACATATCATGATATTTTAAAAATGCATTGTGCGCAATATGTTCTCATGGACCAGGCATTACGTGGCGGAGGTATGTTCTCTACCGAGTGCCCTTCTAGTTAATTTTCGGAAAGTTCTCTATCCTCTCGAAAAGAGCTCTTTCAATCACATCATCAGAGCCAAAGCACTCTTTCAGCCATTCTGAGGACATCTTCAGCCCTTCAGCAGGGTGTCTGATGTGCATGGCTCTCATCCTCCTTATGTGGTTTCCTGGTTTCCAAGTCACTTCGTTAAAAGGTCGAGCTCCTTGCTGGACGTCAAGTTCGTCCCTTCCATGGCGTTCGTAATTGAGGTCCTCCATACCCAGTAGTTTTCTGGACGGTCATCAAATTTAGTGAGCCCGGTGTTCACAAGCTCATGGTGAACTAGAAACCTGGTAATGCCACTCATATCTGATTTCTCCTGTAGGAATGTCTATGATCCGACTCTGTCAGGTGAGGAAGTCCAGGGTTGTCGAAGGCAATGATGTTGATCAGGTGGTTTTGGTCTCCTTGGCTGGTATTCATCATCATTATCATCTTCATTTTTCACACGATTGGTTCTCGTTCCAGAGGCTTGGTCCTGTCCAGTGAAGGAGAGAGGCTGGTGTGGTCTATCTGAAAGCATGTGCTCATGTGTGTTACTGGGCATGTGACTGACATTTGAAGAATGGTGTGCATCTTGATGGTTTCCAACAACACATGATTACAGTAGTGATGGTGTAAATGGTTGAATACCAGGTAATGACCGCAGAATTGTGTGCAACTGTAAGTGATTCATTACAATCTTTCTGGTATGCTGCATGGAATTGAGAGGGGCAAAATAAGAGTCCAACCCTCCGAGGCCCTCTTCATCTTCTCGCGCTGCTGCTGCTTCAAGCTCCTCGGCATTGGCCAAAGCTGCAGCAGTCTCCTTCTCATGTTGCAATGCAATTTAAAGTGGCTTACATGTAAGCCCTTTCCACCTTAACCGCTATTTCTACATTCATAAAGGTTGCACGTGCACATGCTGCCTCCGCTTTAGCTCGTGATTTGGTTGCCACGATGCTTGCTGTTGACTTGTTTGATCCCCTGGATGAGGCAGAGGGGAATGACCTGGCCTCAGACGTGTGGTGAAATTTTGCGGTCTCTCTTGGTTGCAATTCTGTGGTATCCTTGTTCTCCGTCATCATGTAATGCTGTTTGTGCGAAGTCACGTGACCACTGTTGTAATTGAGCACCTGGTCAGTATGCGTGGGTTTGCAGTACGCATGGGATTGCGGTACACCTGGGTGCTCAAGTACTGATCTGTTGCACGTGTGATGCACACATCCAGAAAAGCAATGAAGCCGGATTGTTCGAGTTCATGTGTAAACTGTATGGCAGGTGTGATGCTGTTGATGTGAGTTTGGAACCTGTCAAAGCCCTCTCTTTTGATGATTGTGGACGTGTCATCCACAGGGCAGAGTCAAAGTTTGCAGCATGTTCTTGTCATTTAATGTCTGTTGCTCGAAATGTTGCATTACTAGCTCTGCGATCAAGCCTGATATGGGAGATCCCATGGGTGTACCTTGGTGTTGGTGGTAAATTTGACCTCCAAAGCAGAAGTATGTGGATGTGAGGCACAAGTCCACCAGTGAAAGTAGCTGTGTTGGACTGAGTCGGCTGTTGTTGGCCAAGTATTGGTCTGCGGTGATGGTGACCTCTCAAGAGTTCTCCTTGTTAAGTTAAGAAGGATGCAGGTAAATCGGGCTGTGACGTCAAAAGACACCATGTTCTCATCATCTTCAATGCGGGCATCTTTGATATGTGAGAGGAACTGCTCAGCATTGCAGACTGTGTGAGATGAATCTGACACCAAATGTGCAGGATTGTAGGTGGGGGAACCTCGTCAGGCTACAATGGGTCGGAGTGGTATTCCGTCTTTCTGCACCTTGGGTAGGTCGTAAAATTTCGTATCACCGAGTCCTCTGGTTGCATTGTCCGTTGTTCCTTTTCCATCAACATGGCAGTTGCATGGGAAAACACGGCAGTGGAAGCTTCGGCACCCGGCCGAGCCAGCCGGGAAATTCTAAAAGCATGGTTTTCGGGCACATGGTCCATTCACTGTCACATTGACCCACCTGCTATCGAGGATTATGCAATCGCCTACAGCCCCCACCTGCGGGTGTGAAGGCCAAACCCAAAGCGCAAACCCGGATCAGACATTGAACACGTGACACCGGACATTGAAAGAACGTGACCCAACCATCCAATCCGGAAGCAAATCCACCCTCCAATCTCACCCTCTCTAATAAATCTGTCTGAAACCTCACGCTGATTGGTCCCCCTCACAGCCCAATCATGACACGCAGCCATTCGCGTTGGACAGAAGTAGAGTTAACGTCTCTGCACGTGCGGTGTTATAAGAAATATTTTTTTACTTATGAGGACTTCTTAAATGTCAGGGTTTTAATAAAGAATTTTGTTATTATTTTAGGCTGAATGTGCTTTTACTCTTCATACAAATATGTCTCCTGAGCAGCCTATTTTTAGTTATTTACATATATATATATACATATACATTTATTTATTTATTTATATTCATATATATTTGTAAATAATGGAACAAGTCTGTGTTAGTGGAACAAGGACAATTAATTTTCTCAAGTGAATGTTGAGAGAGGCATGCTAACCGCTCTGGGAGGTGGGGGTGAAATGACATTTCACGCATGAGGTCTTCTTCAAAGCCAAAGAGAACCTCTGTCCTGTTCGAAGAAGTGATGATGCCAGAAGCTTTGCGAAACCTACTTTGCCATGGTTGTTAGCATTTCTTGGTCAAACATTAAGTTGAGAAAAGGATTTGAAAATTCCAGCATGGGTTCGATTCCTGACCTGACTATAAACTGTCAGATTGGTGCTTTGCAAGCGGCGTGTTGCAACACAGTGTACCATACCTCAGATGGAGTTTAAACTGGGGACACATCCGCTAGCATGAGTTGGTTACCTTAATGATCTCACGGTGTCCTTCATGAAAAGTAGACGAGTTATCACGGGTACCCTGTATTAATCACATGCAGTAATTCTGCCACCTTCAGTCTAACATCAATGTCTGACAAGGCGATTTGTGAAAGATTTTTGAATACAACCTTTTCACGACTGATCCCTCAAGAATCTTGGAATAATTGGAGCCACAAATGAAGGACTGACTAGCAGATAAAGACAATCAGAGAGTTGGTGTCAAAGCCACCCAATGCTCGCCTGTTTATACATTTATCGTTTTTAAAAGACTCGTCTAATAATTAATATTTTTTATAAAGCATTGCAGTGAAGTCTGATCCAAATAATTTTAAAGCAATATATGTATTTGTATATTGCAATCAGTAACAAGAGCGCAAGTGAGCACAATATCCGCCCGAACAAGAAGGTATATACAGAATTGTGCTACTACATGGAAAACAGCATCCTGGTTGCCATGGCAACCACTTTAGATGACGAACGTATGTCACGACACACCGTCTCCAGAGTCTGTATCTATGTACCAAATATGAAACGTGAAAGTTGAAAACTTTTGGAGTTAGAGTGCGGACAGGAACGGATGGACGGACAGACAGACAGACAGACGGATGACAGGTATCACATGATACACCCCGATATATATATATATATATCGGGCGTATAAAAAATAGTGTGGTAGATAAAAACATTAGAAAGGAAAAAATAACTAGCACCAAAAACTTTAACATTTTCACGCTCACGCTGACGCTCACGCCGGGGGTATCGCTATAGCTCTCTGTTCTTCGAACAGGCGAGCTAAAAACAAAGATGAAAAGAGAAAAAGAACAGACTGAGGTTCAGGAAAGTTTCATCCAAGACCCATGGATTTCTTCAGGCCTCAGTGTGACTCTGGCACTTAGCTTGTGTTCTTATTCCTTTGGCAACTGATTTCTGATCAGGCACCAGAGCGTGCAGTGAAAGTAGCATAATACCCTAAACACTGCACTATCATCGATATTCTGCTCAACCCAAATTTGCAATTGGTGTGTTTTGGTTTTATTTGGATGTAAATAAACAGTAGTGTAAGTACTTTTATGCTCATGTATTTCTGCCCAGGGAGTCGAGAAAGGGATGGAAAGGGGGGAGGGTGTAGTGGCAACATGTTGCTGCACAGAGGCGACATCCGTTCTTTGAAGGGGCACCACATGCTTAGTATGGTTTGAGGTGGGGGATTGTAGGTTGAGAAACAGCGAGGAAGTTGCAGGAGTAGAAGAAAGACGAGGGATGAAGAGTGGAGGAGGGAAGGGGGAAATTATCACGTTTCATAATATGTAGAACAGCCATAATCTCCTATTATATGAAAGAGACCATGAAGTAATGTGAACGCAGAGTACACCGAGACCACATCTGGCGGTGAAGGTTCGCAGCTGGGACAACAAAGCATTTTGTCATTGTCAGACACATCCCATTTTTCCAGTGGAAAGTGGGAAGGAAAATATTCCCACCCAGGATCATCTGAATCATTGGGAAACGGTGTAATTTAGCATTCCTGGACGAGGGCTTTCGCCTGTCGGTGGATAAATTCTGTGCTCTTCCATCACACAATGGACAGAACATTTGTAGTCAGGAGTGTGTTTGGTTGATGGCTATTAAAACAAGTAAGAAAAGACTTCTTTTTAAAAAAAAATGTAAAAGGATGTAGGCATGGGATGGCAAATAGTATGTAAATAAGGTAGGAATACAATGGTCACAATAAATTATCATGTGAAACCATCCCTACACCTTACTTTGAATAAAGCTTGTTCCCTGTCCATCCCTACATCCATTTGCAATGATCGTGTATGGTGATTGTTTCCATGTATGAACTTCATCAGTGAAAAATTAAAGTTTTTTTCATGTTTTTTCACACATACATCTCGTTTTATTCATTTCTGTTCCTCACAATTAGAGGGCACACACACACACACACACACACACACACACACACACACACACACACACACACACACACACACACGGTATCGGCTATTCCTAAAATATCATATAATTTACAGGATTGTTGTCAATGATGTTCCTTTTATGACATCCGATATACAACTTTATTTATACCTGTAAACTTGTCAGCAACTGAATGGTTTCCCGACCACACAGATCATAAGCTGGGCACCGTTCTTCCTCGAGGTTTCGATCCTTTCAGCCCAGAGCCTCTCCAAACGGCAGATCCACAACCTCGGTCATTGATCCACATCAGCAGATTACGCACATCAACAGATCCACAACCTCAGTTGGCCAGGCAGTCAGTCAACTCATCAATGCAACATCACAATTCAAACTTTACTCGCTTGAGGATTTAATGTACATTCACATAGTTACAACTCCAATAATATGCACTCCATTATATGATAATACATTAAATCATGCACATCTTAACTTAAATATAACATGTCCACCAACCAGAACATGAACTCCACTTACACGGAATCAAACTGTTATTCAAATCTTCAAATGGTATTTATAATGTATTTTCTACATGCTGTATGTCTCCGAGCAACCACGGAAAATGTTAATATAAATATATATATATATATATATATATATATATATATATATATATATATATATATATATATATATTAATATATATTATACAGATGTATATCTATATATATCTATAAAATATATATATATATATATATATATATGTTATTATATACATATACTGTATATTATACATATATATCAAATATGTGTATTATATATTATATAATATATTATATGTACTGTACAATAATTATTAATATATTATATATTTTTTTTTTAATAATGTATTTATATAAATGTCTCATTAATAAAAATTTTACTGTTCATATTGTATTTCCATAATTCTATTTGGTGTCGTTTTATGTGTAACTGTAGCTCCTTGTGTTAGCATATGTATGATTATCTGTTTTAATCGACGAGTTTATCCAATCCCTATGGGAGCGTCAGGAAGGGTCATGTTATTATCCTCTCTGGTCTAAATAGATTACTTTAGATCTATTATTGGGTCCGTTATTCTGTCGTGGACACTGAAAAGAATAGAATGCCTCAAGGAGTGAGGATTCCTCCAGATTTATTTCAGTTTAGTGTTGAATAGCAGTCGTGACTGTTTAAAAATGTAATCATATGTGTTTGTGGTTTATAATATTTGTTACTTCTGGTAGGCCTCTTTCTTCTTCTTCCTCCTCTTCTTCGTGGGGCTTGCCCCATAAAATGTCACGATAAGCTATTTATATACGTTAACACGACGTTTGTCCAAGGAGGAAAAACCCCTTGGGGAGAGGGAATATTATTGGTGTTAATATAGTTTTGTAATAACCTTAATATTATGCTATTATCATTCGTGTTGTTATCACTTTTGATATGAGTAGCGGCCTTGGAAGAACACCACCATTAGCTATCTTAACACGGATATACACCTCAACAAGGACTTCACCCAAGGCAGAACATCCCATTGGGGAGGGGGCAAATGAAGTCGCTGCAACCTCCATCATGTGACCGTTATTCCTTCTGTCAAGTTTGGTTGCTATTGGATAAGTAACAACTGAAAGTATCGTGGTCACAAAAAACAGTCAGACAGACACCAAATTGCATATTTTAGTATGATTGATAAGTTCAGTGCTGTATGTGGTTGCTCTCACAGTCTTCATTATTTCACCTGCAACTGTCCCATAAAATAGCTTCTTAAGAATATTGCTGTCTAAGAAAGGCATTTGTATAATGTGGAATGGAAAAGCATCTCATTTATCAAATAATTATTTATTGATATTGATTTTTAATTCTAAAAAATAAACTGAAGTGTGAGTTTGGTTTTCCTCTTTTAATTTTAGTTATTTTGGATATTCAGTGTATCATTATCAATATGATCAAATACAAACCCATCATCAATTGCTTGGAAATCATCAATGAATCTGAATATGTATCCACACCTTCGTGCAGTTGTTCGTTCATTCCTGCACATGTTCTGAACTCAGTCAGATTCGTACATGTGCAGGAATAAATTTGCAAAGAAAGGGGCAAGATCTGAACCCATGGGTATCCCCACTGTCCACTGAGGTATCTTTTTGCCAAAAGTAAAGAAACTGTTGTTTTGAAGAATCTAACACCTTATTTAAGTTTATTTTTGAAAAACTTGCCTGATCCAAAACCACAAATCTTTTCTACCCCCGTTAATCCACCCCAAACGCACCTCCTTCAAATTCCCTGCTTTCCTTCCCGAAAGTCCCTGTCATGTAAGGTCCTGAAAATCCCTGCGGTGTCCTTCTTGTTTACCCCTTGTTCCCCGCCCTTTTTTTTTTGTATACCTTGTCGAGGCTCGAATGAGAGCTAACACGCACAGCAAGGGGGGCATGAGACAAGAGGGGCGGAGTGGGAAGGACAAAACAGTGGGAACAGAGACATTAGGAGATCTGTGGAGGGAGGAGGGATGGGGTGGGAACATGGGGAATACAAGATGGACATTACAGGGACTTTCAGGAAGGAAAGCAGGGAATTTGAAGGAGGTGGGCTTGGTGGATTATCGGGGTCAGAAAAGATCGAGGATTTGGATGGGGTGAATAAGAGGTGGTGGTGACAGTTGTTTTGAAGCCTGGAGGGAGAATGGGGTTGAATAGAGTGGGGAGTTTATTCCAAAGGCGGGGAAAAGAGGAATTAAAAGAGTGAAGGTGAACAGTGATTCATGATATTGGTAGTTTTACCAGAAGGGGGTTGTTGGCAGACCTTGAGCACCCAGCGGAAATGTGGTGGGGACAAATCGCAGAGAGAGCAGGGGGGGGGGCGAGGCTGGAGAGGAGATGGTAGAAGACAGAAAGATTACTGACCAGCCTGCGGTGTGAGAGTGAGAGGCCCAAAAGACTCAGCCTCATCGGGGGAGATGCCAATGATCCGAAATGCCTTGGTTTCACAGCGTGAAGCCGAGAAAGGTGGGAAGCAGGAGCACCAGCCCAGTGGGTCGAGCAGTACTCCATCAGGCTGCGGACGAAAGCTTTGTAGGTGGTCAGGAGCTCAGGTGGGCCGAGGAAGGACATTGCACGACGGAGGATTCCCAGTCGGCGACTGGCTTTGGAGACAAGGTTTGAAATGTGGCTTTCCCAGGAAAGGTCATGGCAGATAGTGAGACCCAGAAGCTTGAAAGAAAGGACTTCTTCCAGAGGATTGTTTGAGAAATTGGATGGGGGGGGGGGGTTCTAAAACGGTTCTTTTGGAGAGACATAGTGAGAGTGTGAGATTTGTCGGCATTGAAACATGTTCCACGTGTTGGACCAGTTTGTGATTTTACCCAGATCTGCAGTGAGCGAAGAAGCTGCTGCATGCCGGTCTGAGGGATGACAGATGGTACGGAGAGGGTGGAGTCATCAGCAAAGAGATAAAGAGGATTTTCCAGAGAGTCGGAGAGATCATGGATGAAAACCAGAAAAAGAACAGGGCCCAGAACGCTACATTGAGGAACTCCAGACTGGACAGGAAGAGGGGATGAAAGAACTCCATTTCAGGCCACACGTTGACGGTGACAGGAGAGGAAGTCTGTGAGCCATGAGTGGAGATGGCCCTGGATGCCATAGGAAAAGAGTTTGGTGAGCAGGGCAGGGTGCCAGACGATGTCAAAAGGACGCGATAATGTCTAGGGATATGGCTCTGATTTCCTGTCTGGCATTGAGGACCTCCATCCATTGTTGGGAGAGCAGAAGCAGCACATCCAGGGTAGAGTGACCTGGTCTGAAACCAAATTGAAGATCGGAAATCAAGTCATTGGAGAAGAGGAAGGATTTAATGTCTGAAGCAATGATGGATTCAATAACCTTGCTGATGATTGCAGAAGGCTGATTGGTTTGTAGTTGCAGGGATCTGTTATTGCCCCTTTTTATGCAGGACAGTAATGTTTGCTGATTTCCAAGCAGATGGCAGATGACCTTGAGCAAATGAGAAGGGTGAATAGAACAGAGAGAGGGTAAGCAAGAGCAGAAGAGCAGGTTTTTAGAACACGTGGGCTGATGCCGTCTGGACCGGTTGCACAATCTGAGTTGAGGTTTGACAGCAAGCTCTCCACCTTGTCAGGAGAAAAGGACACAGAGTCCAGGGACAGTTGGGTGCGACTGGGTAAGGTGGGTAGAGAAAATGATGGGTTTAGGACACAAGATTTAGCTGCAACACCGAGTTTAGGCATTCAGCCTTTTCACGTGTGGTATCAGCAGTGCGGCCATTTGAGGTGAGGAGGGGATGGAGGGGGAACATACACCAGAAACAGATTTGATTTGACGCCACCAGGATTTTGAGGAGAGAGAGAAGTTTGAAAGTTCAGTCTTGAGCTTAGAAAGATGTTGTTTTCTGGCTCTCCTGAGGTAGATACACACTTGTTCCGAGCTTTATGGAAGAACTGAGATTACCCTCAGTTGGGTTTGCTTTCCCTGAGGCAAAGGCAAGTGTTTCAGGACAACTGCCTTGCCCCAAGCTTCAGTGAACCAAGGGCGGGAGGAAGGGTAGGACAACTGAAGATGAGATTGGTAAATCTGTGCATGAGGGAGAGGAAGTTTTTTGAAATAAATTCCCAGGATGAGTTGATGTTGGAGAAAGTAGTGATAGAGACCAGTCTATAAGTTTGATGGCTGCTTTGAGACCCTGCCAGTTGGCTTGAGTGAAATGCCAGACTCTACGGCGGTGAGGTGGTTCTCCAATAATAGCCAGAAGATGTCCACTTTGACAAGGACATGGTCAGAAGAACCGATTGGAGCGAGGAAGAGCAGCAGATATTGTCAGGGAAATTTGTCAAAATCAGATCCAGAAGAGATGGAGTACCATTGGTTGAGATCCGCGTCGGGAAGTTGACCGATTGCGTCAGTCCCAATGAGTCACAGGAATCTTTTGCTGAAGTGCCATGACAGGTGAGAGAGGTACCCACACCTCGCCAACTGGCATGATGACAATTGAAGTCGCCACATATGACGAAGAGAGAGTTTGGATGAGAAGATAGAGTTGGTCCATGTTTTCGGATAGTGAGGTGAAGATGGAGTCATCACTGTTTGGTTGGATGGTGCAGTACACATATAAAAATGAGGTGGGAGTGGAGGGAAGCCGTAGCCGAGGTATTCCTGGGGTGTGGGGGAGTGAGGGCAGTGCATGGAGAGTGAGGAATAGAGTCTTTGATGAAGAGAGCAACTCCTCCACCAGGACGAGGCTCAGGTCTGTCATACCAGAAGAGGGAGTAACCAGGGAGAGATACTTGGGAGTCAGACAGGTCTTGGGGAGGAAAGTTTCTGTTAGGCGATTGTCTTGTTTGTCAGTGGCAACCTGTCTGGAAAAGATCTGAAAGGTTTGAGGAAGGCCCCGGATATTTGAGGTCCACACTGTTAATGAAGAGGGAGGGGACGAGGCTTTGGGTGCAGGGGGTGGGAGGAAGGGGGGGTAGGACAAGGAACGAGGGGGTAGGTAAGGAGGGTTGTTGAAAGAGTGTGGGGGATTTCAGAAATAGCTAGGGGAGGGGGCCAGAGAAGGAGTAAAAAAGGCTCTGTGGTGCGTGGGAGAGGATGGACAAGAGAGGGGCAGAAGGCAGTTGAGGATTTGAGGAGGTGGATTAAAGAGATGGAGGTGAGAGGGCCGTGGGAGGAGGAAGCTTTTGGATGAGAGGGGGGGCAACCTTGAGAAGGGTGAGTGAGGGTGGGGGGGGGTGAATGGTGGGAGAAGGGTGAGTGGGGAGAGTTGAGGGAGAAAGGTGAGGGGGAGTTTTTTGAGAGAGGTGAGAGGAGGCTTGGAGGGAGAAGAGTGTGATGGTTGCTTTGAGAGGGAGGTTGAGAGGGAGAGTTGGCACTGAAAATGGAAAAAAAGAATGGTTGATGGAAAGCAAACATTTATTGCAAATGGGGTTTTTTGAAGTTTTAGGTCAGAGATGCGATTAAACACATTTCTTGTCGGATGCAATAAAGGCGAATTCAGAGAATGGAGAGAAGAAACGCTGTAACAGTTGGATTTTTTAGACAAGGTATGAAGGAGAGGTCGAATTGAGAGCAATCTGTTTAAATAGAAAAAAGAGTCGTGCATTATGATACTGTAAAGAGTACCACACGTGTGAAAGAGGAAGGTGAGCATTTAAATAGATCGTTTTTATTATTGTTTTTATTATATTATTTTTTTGAGAGAGTTTTCATCAGATTAAGTCATGGAAGTGTTGTAGAAAAAATCGTGAGGTGAATGGTGAAATTGGATCGGTAAACGCAAGGGGGTCAAAACAGATCACGTGGTTACGGGAGAAGCACTTGGCTATGGGAGGTGTATAGTCAAAAGTGAAATTATCTTATATATTATTTTCCGAGTTTGTGTTTCGTGTCGCGCTATCTTCGACTTTGTTCTGCGCCTCGAGTAACGTGATATTCGGCTTACATTATCTGAAAGACCATATGAGTTGCATGGTACAAAAAAAAGTAAATAAAATGGTTCTGAAACAGTGAAATCGTATTCCACTTACTGCATTAAAGTAAAATTAACTACTGAATACTCTGCATCAGTTCCTTTCTCAAACACACCCACCCCAACATGTCGCGCAGAGCGCGGGTTATGATAGTTTATTTTAAATAAGGATTGCGTAACATTCGAAAAAGGGAAGGTTGAAGTAAAATCGTGGAAGTGTGTGGTGAATTTGGATCTGTAAACGCAGTATGAAGCTGCTTGGGTCAATGAAAGTAACAGAGGAGAGAAGAGAGAGAGAGAGAGAGAGAGAGAGAGAGAGAGAGAGAGAGAGAGAGAAGAGAAGAGATGGTTACGGTGCTGTGGAGATCGAAAGGATACATGGAAGATTTATATTTTTTTGATGTATTTTTGAAGAACAGGTAAGATTCGGGAATGGAAGGTTGTAGGAAAAATCGTGAAGGTAATGGCGAGAGAGGGTCAGCTCAGTAGAATAAAGATGGTGTGCCGGCAGGAGGAAGAAATAGAAGAGGAAAAAGAAGAGAAGAGGAATAAGCATCGATACTCGTGAGTGTGCAAGGAGAAAGGCAGTTTTTTTTTGTTTTTTTTTTGGATTTAAGACAAGAAAGAGAGTATTTAGTTGGGAGGGATGGGGACGTTGGGAAAGTGGGAAAAGAAATTGAAGGTAATGGGGATAAAATACAAATAACATGATCGTACACCGAGGGGAGGGATGGGTAGGCCTCAAGCACCCGGTAAGACAAAGGTCGACGAAAACTCACAAAGTAGCACGATTTTTGAAACAAAACCGAACTAGGAACACACAGTAACATGTAGGTGAGAAAAATAAACAATTAAAACGGGACAGATAACGACCGGAAACTTAATTGAGATTGTCAGCAGAGAGCCCTGAAGGAGACCTGCCGACACTCCAAACCCAGAACCGGAAGAACCATTCCTCTCCCTTCCACGGTTCTCCTTATGTCTTTGTTTCACACTGTTTTGTCCTTCCTCTCCGCCCCTCTTGTCTCCTGCCCCCCCCCCCTGTTTGTGCATTCTGTGTGTTCGCTCTCATACAGCCTCGACAGTGTATACAAAAATAAAACTACGTGAATATTGATTTTCCTTATAGATCAATTTGCTCTTTTTTGATAGACTTTCAATGTAAAATTTATTACCTCCTGTAAATGCTTTATCTACCCTCTGTCCAATGTGGTTACGAGCTTGGCATGGAGAATGTTTGTGTTTAATGTGGAAAAAATCACCAGTTTATAAACATGTAGTCTTACCCTTGTTATTAATGTTGTGGGTACTGTCGATTATAGGTTTGGAATTATCAATGATCCAGAATTTTTTAATACCAGAATAAAACTTCACCTTTTCATGGTAGTTTTTATTAAAAAGCATTTGATAAATTAGTTTCATCACCCTGTAAGACTACTTGACAATGGTTTTCAAACTACATTCTCTACTTGTGATGATAAACCTCATCTTACAAGGGTTTTTGTGCATTTTGGGGATCCTGTAAATAAATGAATTGTAATTTATGGTGTTTATCTAGAAATAAGAGTCGTCTTGCTTTGTTTTGAGTGATTGATATGATGTTGTATGAAGTCTATTTTATTATCGTTACTTATTTTGTAGTCTTTGATAGTCCAGTCTGTAAGTCCAATTATTCCAAAAGTGTTTGAATGTTGAATGTTTTGCATACAAATGCAATTTATTATTTACTTTGTCATGGGAACAATAACATTGTGTTTGAAGATGTTTAACTCGACATGTTTCCAGATTGTTAAAAATTACCTTCGGATTATTGAATCAAACTTATCTTTTAAATCAACAAGTCTCCTTTTTACATGTTTCTCTACTTCCTCCAACTATAAAGCCATTTGTGTGTTTGGTACTTTGTGTTTATCAATTTGTTCTCTCACTCATTCCATCCAGCCTGGTGTTGGCTTTGTGGTTAGGTTGCTGTCTTGGGATCTGAGGGTCCTGAGTTTGTAGCCCCGTTGGCCACTGAATTAACACCTGTCATCTCTCTGAGGTTGGTGAAATGAGCACCAGTATATTGGAAATAGGGGCACTGCATCAGTGTCATAGCCACACCCCACACCCCTAACCAATGATGCAACCAGCAGCCAAAAAGGCAGCACACGATGAGAACTCATTCCATCAGTCTTATCATTGTAAGTTCATTGCCTTATTCCAGTTAATCCTTTTATTTTCTCTATAATTTGTCCTTTTGTAAGTAATGTATGTAATTTTCTATCCTTCACTATTCTGAGAATCACTTGGGACAATGTGTTTTTGATGTGGATCTTTAAACATGGAATGTTCACAATTACAATGATGTATGTTACTCAACCATCCCTCTACATCTATAGATTGTACTGTTTCTTTATAGTTGAAGATTTTTCCCAAATTGCATTTCGCAAAAGTGTACATAACCGTTGGTGGCTCTCTCTCTCTCTCTCTCTCTCTCTCTCCTCTCTCCTCTCTCTCTCTCTCTCTCTCTCCTCTCTCTCTCTCTCTCTCTCTCTCTCTCTCTCTCTCTCCTCTCTCTCTCTCTCTCTCTTTCTCTCTTTTTCTCTCTCCTCTTTTTCTCTCTTTTCTCTCTTTCTCTCTGTTGGAAGTTTACTCCACACTACCTTATGTTGTGTATTTTCTCTACATTGATCATTTCCACCCCTTGTTATCAGATATAATTTTGATTCTGTCATTCTTTTCTTTGATTAACTTCTTTATGTTTCTTTCAACATTTTATGGTCAATCAATCAAGAATTCCTTCCATGTGTTGGATCGGAGTTTCTCCTGATCATACCCTTCCATTAATTTGTTAACGATTTGCCAATTGCTTTTAGTTTTATTTTAAGTATTGATCTTAATTCCACTGTTAAGTAATATACATATATTTGGTTTGTTAAGATCGAACCAATCATTTACAATTTGTTGTGGTGTGTCTGTAACTGGATTTTACGTCTATAATTATGTACTCTGTATCTCTCTCTGACAGTCTTGTGGTATTGTGTTAAAAAACGGAGGCGATTCTGGTTTGCCATTATGTTGCATGTATGTATCATTCGTTCTTTCATTTAATCCATATGGGTAAACAGTTCTTAATTCTTTCATCCAGAAAAGTTTTCCACACATACATAATTGTGTGATTATTTTATCTTCCATCCCATTCTTTTGTTGGCCATTACCGCTTATCTTTTCTACAACCTGAACACTGAAGCTCGCATTTTTACAGTATCCATAAGTGAAGTGACGAGTAAGTTATTGTAAGATTTAGGTTGATCACAAATAGCATTTATGTGAATTATAGTATTTTTCGGCCACCATTTTGGATTGACACACATTCTGTCACTAAGTTTCCCATTTGCCAGGCCAGCATGGGTTTTTGTAATGAATGGATGCAATGCAATAAAAATAAAATCACCATAACGTTTTGCTCCACAATATCATTCCAAAAAGTGCTCTAGCTCATGGCTAATAGATGTGATTGGCCCTTGGCCAATTGTGTCGTCACAGGCCCGTCACCACCAGGCCGATTGACAGACACTGACTCGCCCATCCCTCTTGGCCTTCGATGCCCTATGTGTAGGTATGCTATACTTTCAAGTTATCGTGGGGAACTGATTGGCGAATCGGTTCCCCACCCTGCCTACTTTGTAGAAACCTTTCAAGTTTTGAGGAGCCATGGACTTTCCCACTGTAAAATGTAGTGGATTCATGTATAATCCAAGTACTGAGTGTAAGCCAATTTTTTGAGTTTGGCTGTCTAAACAGAATAAGAAAAAAAAAAGAAGAAGAAGAAGAATGAAGGAGTGGGGATTACAAAATGGGCTGTTTTGGTTCTGTCAGTTTTGTAGTTCAGCGATGCTGTCCAAGAGCTACATGAGTGTTGTTGGATGTCAAATCCTCTGCAGAAAACTAGTAGGATACTTTATCGGTTTATATGTGTTTATCTTGGTGATTTATTTGGAGGAGTTTGTGTTGTGTTAGTAGTGAGTGTAGGAGTCTGGGTAATGTTCATGTCCATTCGCTCATCTGGCGCAACTGGTTTTGTTCCCAATAGCCAATCAGTGAAGAGTAAAGGGGTGAGGTTAGATCACATTTTTTCACGGCTTGGTTGGAAGAGCAGATTTTAAGTGGTTGACTCGTTATTTACCTGAAGCTAAAATATAAACTTGTTATATGATCGAATTACTAGCTTGTTCTCATTAAAGTGTGACACATGACGTGATCTTTCACAATGTCAAACTTCAACCCTGCCATGGTCGACATGGCACCGTTACTCACTGTGATTGACATCAATCTGCTGCCATTTTGGACCAAAGGATATAGCCTTGTGGTTTGCACAAGTGGAGGCAACCTTCAGAAACCATGGAATTACGTTACAACAAATGATGTATGATCATCTGCAGCAGGCCTTGCCTCCCCAGGTTGTGATGCACATATGTGACAATATGACACCTACTGAGTGACGAATCTGATGCCCTCAAAGCTGCTTCATCACTCGGTTCTTTTTGACAGTGAGTTCCGACATTTTGAACAAGTGAGACACCACCTTCAAGCTGGGCGACTCCAAAGCTGCCCATTTGTTTTGTGCAGATCCAGCAAATATTAGGCTACAGATATGCCAGTGATCCTCGGTTCATATGTCATGGTTTTTCTCTCATAGCTAAGATTACCACACCAAGCACATTGTGGTGCTGGCAGCTTACACCATCTTGGAACTGTTACAACTTGCCACAACGACTGATGCAGTTCTGCAAACCAGCGTGGCTGTGCCAGCTGGTCGACTCTCCACAGCCTGGCCGATCAACCACATGCGATGATACACGTGTTTTATGCTCCAACAACCGCCAACACCAATGATACCACCCACCACTCGCCACCGTCATCGCCGATGCAGGCCCAGGCCCAGTCATTGGATGGAAAGAACAGGTAGCCACGATAGTCATTAGGAGCTTTGGACCAATGAGGTGGGCAGTGGTGGACCGGCCAAAAGGCACCAATATATGTATACAGGTATTTTGCTTCAACTTTTACACAACAGTCAGAAGAATTGCCAATAGCTGAGAGTATTTATCAAGGAGGTGAAGAAGGGCTTTTAGAGAAGATCCAGGTTGGAGTGGTGGGAAGTAAAAGGAACAGCTAGGTAATGTAAGAGTAGATAAGGCTAATATGCAAACTAATATAATTTGTTCGCCCGGCGGCGAGCTCACTGAGTGCTTCTGCATGAACTACACTTGCTCGGTCACTCTTCCCCTTAGTCCTCAGTCATCATACCGGTGTTCTCCCTCCGTGACCACACCCGACCACCAATCCCACGGGTTGGAATGGCCCCCGACACGCGATGCCACGGTCAGGGCATGTTTCAAAAGATTGATCTCAATCCTTAATTGCATAAGTCTTAGGCCTCATTCATTCCACAAGAGAACACAGGAAGAACGGACGGGACACAGGAATACTGTAGCTGCACCTTGAAGGGGCACAGTGCATCGCAGTCTGTACAGTTTGAACAAATGCGTTGCACAGTATGAACTGGCTGGTGAGAAAAAGACAAGTTCTGGGCGTAGCTTGTTCAGTGCTCGATTAGGGAGATGGTACTGTGAGGACGACGCAGGGCAAAGACCTCCAGCAGCTTCTCTCGTCAGGTGCAAACGGATCTTACGTGACTTCCGCTTACGCCCGCCTTTATAACCCCAGGCCTTCCGCCCCATGACATCACCCAACTTCATCCACTCCATGCCCATTGGCCATGCATGCTCACTCACAACAGAGGCCACCCCTCTAAGGTTCGCAGCTATCCCCGGGAGCTCCCGGCACTGATTCATTCTTAAACAGGCGTCTTTGGTGGCGTGCAAGGCTGCTAATCTCCCCAAGGGAAATATTAACAGATTACAAAGGGTAGAACATTAAAAATGGTGAAGGAAGAAGCAGTATTAGAGAAAACATTTTTGGGAGGGTTGACAGAGCTGGCTATATGAATAGCGACACATTTTCTAGATCACAATTAAATTACCTCACACTTACTCTAGTACTTGCATACACTACCGGTCAAAAGTTTTAGAACACCCCCATTTTTCCAGTTTTTACCTGAAATTTAGTAGTTTTAATGTTTCAATGTACTCTGAAATTATAGCACAGAATATATAAACAATTGCAGATAAAAAAGAAATCATGGAATCGTTTTGTTGAAACAAAATTTAATCAAATTTTTGGACTCATCAAAGTAGCCACCTTTTGCACTATATAACAGCCGAACATACTCGTGGCATTCTTTCTACAATGGAAATCAAATATTGTTCGGAAAAGTTCTTCCCAACACTGTTGCAGAAGTTCCCACAAATGTGTTGCACCTTGTAGGTTGCTTTGCTTTCACCCTTCTGTCCAGTTCATCCCAAACCAGCTCGATGGGTTTAAGTCTGGAGACTGTGCTGGCCATTCCATGATTTGAGCCTACCGTCTTGTTCTTTTCTTCTAAGGTAGTTCTGACATAGCCTGGAGGTATGTTTTGGGTCGTTATTCTTGCTGTCGGCATGAATCCCTGACCAACTAGGCATACCCCAGAGGGTGTTGCATGGCGCTGCAAAATACTGTGGTAGCCCTTTTTGGTCAGTGCCAGTCCACTCTGGTGCAAGTCGCCGACCTGGATCCAGCAAAAGAGCCCCAGATCATCAACACTTCCTCCTCCATGTTTGCAGCTGGTGTCAACAACTGAGGAACCATCCTTTTGCCTACTCGACGGCGTACAAAAAACCCTGCATGATGAACTGAAGATTTCAAATTTTTTTCATCGGTCCAAATAATACTTTCTTCCAGTTTTCAGTAGTCCATGGCGGTGCTTCATGACCCAGCCAAGCCTCTTTTCTTATTTTGGCCATCTTCGCAATGCTTTCTTACTGCCACTCGACCTGTCAAACCTGCAGCTCGAAGTCTTCTCTTCACAGTTCAAACAGAGACTTCCTTAACTTCGACCAGTGTTAAGCTGTGCTTGAAGCTGCTGTCCTGTGAGCCGCCTATCATGCAAGCTGTTGACTCTCAGAAACTGTCTTCTGATTGTGTTGTGGCTTTTGTGTCTGCCAGACCTCTTCTTCTCAGTTTCCTCCAGTTTCCAAGTGCCTTTTTGATAGTGTAGGAAACTTTACTCACCGACACCTTGGCTTCCTTTGCAGTTTCTCGAAAGAAAGACCGACACTTTTAAGGGTTATATGGTCTATCTGTCTTCCTTTGTTAATTGTCTTTTTCTCACCATTATGATAGTAATATACTACTTCCTGCAGTGCAAATATTGCCAAATAATGCTTTTAGAGGGTGTAGCAACACAGTCTGTTCCAACATTGCTTTTTCCAGACAGAGGGTTTGTAAACTAATCAAACAAAAGTTGTGACACCTGCAGGAATTGTTTGCATCAACTTTCAAGGATTAATTTACTTCCATTGCTGCAGAACAGCTGCAGTTGCTAACCCATTACTTGTTCCCTGAAAAAGGGACTTTTTAAAGAACTATGAAATTACATTATTCTCAGTTTTTGGTTACCTAAACTTTTTTTTTAACCTCTGACAGTTTACTGCTTAGCTTTTACCATTTCAGGTTATTCACTGGATTGAACTGTTTAAATTCAGTAAAAAACTGAAAAAATGGGGCTGTTTCTAAAACTTTTGACCGGTTGAGTATATGGGAGAGAACTGCACTATACTATGCAAAGGAAATCCCTATAAGTCATTCCCACAACAATATGTACTGTATTTCATGCTTTCACTGCAATTTTAAACATACCGATCCCAGAGAGTGAAAAGGTAGTTGGTTGGAAGGTGCCGTGCTGTGAGCTATCTCATATTCTATTTGTTCACATTCAAAGACCAGCAGGCCGGGCTCCGATCCATTATCATTCTTTGGATCCCCGGAATGCCCCACACCAAAAAAAAGTGGATTTGCCAATTGATTCCCCCCCAACCTCAATGAAAGGATGAGCGAATGTTCACAGGTTACCCCTTTTTTGAATGATTGGAGAAATACATTGATGCACATGGAGCAAATGAACTAAATGCAGTAAATATACTGATACAAAGTTTCCGGAGAGTGGCTGGTCACCCTGTAAACTGTGATCCCGTCCTTTGAGTAAAATGGAATCAAATTTATAGTCCCCGGTTCCCATGTTCCGATCCATGTAAGTGACAGCCCAATCTTCCTGAGGGTGTAAAAGTTTCTCGAACTGAAATACTTGCGTTTGGAAGATCATCAAATTGCCTTTATTGCCATCCTCATCAATGCATCTTGAGGATTTTCCTGAACGGCAATACCGCTGATTGCCACACCTGAGCAGCGTGCACATGGAGAAAATTCTGGCCGCACTCCCTCCACTACCCCAGGAGGTTTCCCATTGATTCATGATTTTTTTTGATCTCGGACTTTGTGTTTAAATATTAGCAAAAGGGTCTGCCAGCACCGGCTGCACCTCACTCCCCGCTGGAAATCTGGCACTCCGATCCCTCATTCTCCACCACCCCAAAATCACATCTCCTCCCAACCGCTGGGGAAGCAGCGCGCCCGCTCAAAGAGCCGATTGGCAAAACGGGTCACTCTGAGAATGATCCACAATATTTTATTTTTAGATCGCAATAATTTTACAATTTCACGGATCTCTCTCAACAA
>CM068960.1:6766873-6780703 GCA_035128595.1 Eptatretus atami
TTGTCCAAATAATGCTTTAGAGGGTGTAGCAACACAGTCTGTTCCAACATTGCTTTTTTCCAGACAGAGGGTTTGTAACTAATCAACAAAAGTTGTGACACCTGCAGGAATTGTTTGCATCAACTTTCAAGGATTAATTTACTTCCATTGCTGCAGAACAGCTGCAGTTGCTAACCCATTACTTGTTCCCTGAAAAGGGACTTTTTAAAGAACTATGAAATTTACATTATTCTTCAGTTTTTGGTTACCTAAACTTTTTTTTTAACCTCTGACAGTTTACTGCTTAGCTTTTTACCATTTCAGGTTATTCACTGGACTTGAACTGTTTAAATTTCAGTAAAAACTGAAAAATGGGGCTGTTCTAAAACTTTTGACCGGTTGAGTATATGGGAGAGAACTGCACTATACTATGCAAAGGAAATCCCTATAAGTCATTCCCACAACAATATGTACTGTATTTCATGCTTTTCACTGCAATTTTAACATACCGATCCCAGAGAGTGAAAAGGTAGTTGGTTGGAAGGTGCCGTGCTGTGAGCTATCTCATATTCTATTTGTTCCACATTCAAAGACCAGCAGGCCGGGCTCCGATCCATTATCATTCTTTGGATCCCCGGAATGGCCCCACACCAAAAAACAAGTGGATTTGCCAATTGATTCCCCACCCCACCTCAATGAAAGGATGAGCGAATGTTCACAGGTTACCCTTTTTGATGATTGGAGAAATACATTGATGCACATGGAGCAAATGAACTAAATGCAGTAAATATACTGATACAAAGTTTCCGGGAGAGTGGCTGGTCACCCTGTAAACTGTGATCCCGTCCTTTGAGTAAATGGAATCAATTTATAGTCCCCGGTTCCCATGTTCGATTCCATGTAAGTGACAGCCCAATCTTCCTGAGGTGGTAAAAGTTTCTCGAACTGAAATACTTGCGTTTGGAAGATCATCAGATTGCTTTATTGCCATCCTCATCATGCATCTTGAGGATTTCCTGAACGGCAATACCGCTGATTGCCACACCTGAGCAGGTGCACATGGAGAAAATTCTGGCCGCACTCCCTCCACTACCCCAGGAGGCTTTCCCATTGATTCATGATTTTTTTTGATCTCGGACTTTGTGTTTAAATATTCAGCAAAAGGGTCTGCCAGCACCGGCTGCACTCACTCCCGCCTGGAATCTGGCACTCCGATCCCTCATTCTCCACCACCCCAAAATCACATCTCCTCCCACCGCTGGGGTAGCAGCGCGCCCGCTCAAGAGCCGATTGGCAAACGGGTCACTCTGAGAATGATCCACAATATTTTATTTTTAGATCGCAATATTTTACAATTTCACGGACGACGAACGTGGTTATAAGTTAAACAATCAGCAAGATTTCACTGCACGCCGGAAGCAAGCGATCGCTGATGCTCGAGCTCCATGAGCATCGCATGAATCCACGAACCTACGGTGCAAAGGGGGCGTGGGGTCCGCCCGCCCGGTATCTGCGAACAATCTGCGTGAGGTTGGTTGGAAGCTCAGAGGGAGTGTTGGCACAAGAGCTGATACAACAAAGGGATATTGTCCTGCTGGAACAAAGGGATCGTACTATTGTGCTCGTGCGGGGAGCTCTCCTCTGTGACGTCCGGACGCTTTTTGTTCTGCACTGCTACAGCCCAACACGGACGTATCAACGCAGCCACACCACAGCGAGTGAGTACGACCTGCATGCCATCTTATCACTGCTGGTTGATCCATCCCATTGCTGTTCTATCCGTTCCCACTGTTAGGCGCCGTGCCGGGGGTGGGAATGCCCGAAGACTTATACTGTGGGACTCGACGCACTCTTCTGCACACCACATCTTTTCCAGCCTTCCAGTAGCCAGTAAGGATTTGTAATGGGAGCAAGTTATATAAATATGATTTGTGAATATTTAATTATTCAATTGGAGGATGGGGGAGAGGAGGGGTGCACTCGTGTCCCTGTCGCTTTATCTTTGATCTATCTGCCATTTTTCATCATCATTTACTCTAGAGTATAAACTTCCATTCAAGGTGAAGTGTTTGAAACCCTATTTCACCTGAATGGTTGCAGTTGTATGCTTTTTCCCAATAACGGTGCAAGAGAGTGTAAACTTTGGGAATTTTAGGAAGTGCATATAAAATCAGGTGGATGTAAGATGGCTCTGTTAGTACAGTGCTTTAAATCCCCATCCACAGCTCAGTTACCTTGGTATGGGTTTCGTGTAATTTGGGTTCAGTCCTCCACCTTGTCCCTTTAAACCAAACACCACCGTCTTGGCGACGTGCGGACATGGGGCACTACATTTGGGATCACCATATAAAGGCCCCACGATGTATTTCGACATCATCTTTAGCCACTGTGTGTTTACCTGTATTCCTGTTTCCCATTGGCCAAATTGCCTGCATTGGATTCGCCGTGAGGTGGGGATGCTGAGATTGGACTTGGTGCAGGGACAACAGGCCAAACGCTCTTTGTAATGTAAAAGTTGCTGAAACTATTTATTCCCTCAAAGGAGTTTTTGATTAATATACTTGCCTGCAACCTTCCCCACAACTGGCCCTGCAAGTTTGTTAAGCTCTTGCGGCAGTTTTTCAACACAAACCATTTTGTGCACAACATATGATATTTCGTTTTTTATTCTTAGATGTATTCAGACCTCCTGACTGCCCACCCCACAACCTTTCATCCCTCATCATCAGGAGACTTTGAGACTTTTCACATCGCTATCCCACAATTTCCAATTTTTAATGACATCCACATAGTGATGGCATTGACCGAAGCCCTTCCCCTTGTTCTCGACTTGGGTAACGACTTTAAGCCTCGATGATTGCAGTTGTAGTCGGCACGCACAGTCCGATTCATGACTCCAGTGTTGGGTGTCCTGTTCTAGTGGACAACGGCGAGTGGAACATTCGCAAAACACTCAGTTGTACAAACATTTTTGCCTGAACTACAAAAGTAGAAAAGGAAAACAAACAAACATGTGTTTCCATCATCAAATTATATCATTAAATTTCAAGTTTTTTTTTTTTTCCAAAAAACCTTGAAAAATTACCTACGCCACCGAAGGTGGATGGAAGCTATGTTTTCACCGCTGTCTGTTTGTCTGTGTGATTGTTTGTCTGTGAGCAAGATATCTCATAAAAGTTGTGGATGGATTCCGGCAAAACCTAGCAGACAGGACAGGGGTGTGTGACGAGGACGAATTGATTCGATTTCGGTGAAGAACTGGATCTGGATACAACAATATTTATTTAATTTTTTAAGTGATTCTTCACTTATTGAGAGATGAGGCCAAAAACGATATGTAACATGAAATCTCATAAAGTTAATTATGGATGGATTATGAGAAACCTTGGTGGATGAGTTGGTTCGGTGATGAGAAGAATCCGATGAGATCTTGGTTCAGGTCTGCTGTCCGGATCCAAATCCAGCCTGTCAGTGGGATACAGAATGTAAACTATTCAGCCTGGTGGAGGTATGCTCACTATACCGAGTGCCATTTTAGTTTACATGTAGAGTTACTAATCTGGTCCATTGACTATTGCCGAGCAGACGTGTCGGTGAGCCCTCGCTTCCTGAGCTCCCAGGTTCCCCAAGCACATCCTCATCCCAGGTTCATCTGGGAAGATCCTCATCTCAGGTTGGCCCTGTGCGATGCTCATCTCAGGATGGCCCTGCACAGCCCTCATCCGAGGTTGACCCCATGTGGCCCTCATCCGAGGTTGGGCCTCATCGAAGTTTGCCCCAAGTCGTTCTCATCCTAAGTTCACCTCACATGGTCCTCACTCTTTCTCACCCGACCCACTTACTGTATTTTTATTGAGATTTTCTTTACCATCTCCACTACATACGTACATACGTGCCACCTTGAATTATTTATTTATTTTTATGCACTTTAACATCTCCATCCACTACGAACACAAAACGTTGAATTGTTTATTTATTTATATACTCTACATAACTGCTCCCTTCATTCCACCTTTAATTAGTTCATTATGCACACGTTACCATCTCCACCACCAACACAGAACTTTGAATTATTTATTTAATTATATCCATGTTACCATCTCCACCACCAACCCACAGTTTTGTAATTTATTTTTATTTATTTATATACACTTACCATCTAAATTACCTACATACCACCTTGAATTATTTATTTATTTATAAACTCTTTACCCTCTCCACGACATAAATATTTATTTAGTGATTTAAATGTAAAACCGACACGTCCCATTTTTAAGTTCTCCCTTGCTTTCTTGCTTGAATTCACTTCCCTTATGTGCAAATCCTCTTTAAATTTCTGGTCAATCGGATGAAAATTGATGATTTTATAAATTGGACAAAGTTCTTGACTTTTTGACCTCAACACCAAGAGGCCTCGACACGTCCCTTGCTTTCTTGTGTCTCAAAACCCTTTCCTTTGCTCATGATACCCCTCGTCATACATATCAAAAGATACTTCTTGAAATCCCAAGTTTGCACTGTTTATACCGATGCTATCAGTGAATGCTCTGCTATATCTCATCTATGAACTTTATGGTCACCTTTGGGTTGGTTATTACGTGGTTATTTATGAGCCCTTTCCCTTGTCTCTTCAAATTGCCTTCCATGCAGTAATTTAGCATATTTCACTTTTCCTATCATTATCCTCAATATCAACGTTGTTAAGAACATCAAATTCACTTTTGAAAGGACGTATGAAGCAGAGATCCTTTTTTTGTCCTTCAACCTCCCTACCATTTATTTCCCCCTATATACCACCTCATCTAGACTCCAGAGTCCGTATGTACTGGGACTGTCACGACAACTTGCAATTCGACGCCATTTTGTATCCATCGAGTGCGGCGCACCGAACATGCGCCCATAGTGCGTGAAGCGTGATCTGATTTGTGTCTGTTTTCTCATCAAGTTGTCCTTCTCTGCACCCAAAAGGACGATTAAATTACTTAATGCTTTATTTTCGTTCTTCTAACACATCAGAATAATCAATCAGACAATCAGACTGGCAAATTTTTTAAAAGTCAGCACAGTCCGATTACAGAGTTCATCTCTTAACTGCCTAGCCTGAGTTTGAATCCTGACCCAGCCACAAACTGCCATCTCTGTGTTTCATGGGTAGAGTGATTCATCAATGTTTGTGCCATCCCTCGAATGGACGTTTAGCCGGGTGTCCTGTCTGTTAGCATTCATTAGTGGACGTTAAAGATCCCACAGCAAAGAGTCAGCGGGTTGTCGTGAAGAAATTCCAGCCTTGAATGTTGTTGGGGAGGCAAAGTCAAACCATTCAGTGTAATGGTGGCCGTGGGGCACCATCCATCCATCCATGGGGAACATACTCTGTGCAGAGCGTTGGTGCTGCCTAAGCAGTCTCCTTGGCTATTGGGGACAATCCTGGACGGGTCGCCTCTCCGACACAGGATACCAGCATGCTGCCACTCATTTTGCCGACCTCGGAAGGATGAGAGGCAGAGTCAACCCCACCTGGAATTAATTCAACATCCCAGTGCGATTTGAACTCAGGATCCAAAGATCCCAAACCCACCACCGTAACCAATAAGCCAACACCAGGCATGAACCATAATCCAGGATGTTTATGTATTACATACTTTTTTATATTTGCCACCCACCGCATCCCTGTTTTTGCAATGCTTGTTCCTTCACCCACTTACATTGCACTACTTTCCTCTAAATCTCTTCTTCCCATTCTCCCCACTACTCTCACACGACCCTTCTTCTCTCGTTCACCCTTATTTTCCTTATTATTACTTACAAAATCAAAGATTCACAAGTGTATTGGTTGGTCTGCTCTGTGGTTCTGTGATGTCTGTTTGTTTGTTTGTCTGTCTGTACGTCACTCGAATCCAGGTCACAATTTTAAACCGATCTTGACAAAACTTCAGGAAGTGGTAGAGTTGATCATGGGCAAGCAGCCTCTTGATGTTGAGGTCAAAAAGTCAAGAACTTTGTCAAATTTCTTAAATCATCTATTTTCATCCGATTGACTAGAAATTTGAAGAGGATTTGCACATCAGTTCACCGAATTCAACGAACAATTATTTTTTTTTTTTGGTCAAATTTGTTTTACGGATTTTGCAAGTGTCATGCTCCTCATTCAGAACATTTTCAGTTTCCACCCCAAACACTTCCAAATTCCATTTGTCTATACATTCATGCGAGTACGTCTATTAATTACATACTGTTTGAACGTGATTTGGACTGTGCCGACATCCATTAATTCTGTTACATGTTATTGAAACGTAACTTTTGACCTCTTATACCTTTAAGACCACTTACACCCCTCAGACCCTTTAAAGACCCCTTAAACCACTTACACCCAATAGACCCTTTAGATCCCCAGATCCTTGAGACTCCTTAAAGACTCTTCAGACCCCTTAGATCCTTTAAAGACCCTTTTGATGGGAAATAATTAGAAGTAGCACTTACTTAATGCTTCCTCGAAAGGCATTTTCTCAGATGATATACCTTGTGCTGGCATGCATCTGTTTGGTGCGTACCTGTGTGTGTGTGCGGTTGGACCGAATTCCTCGGTGAATGTCATGTAAACCAAAGGCTCATGACAACTGTTTTCGACGTGTATGTCATAGTTTGATTTTTTCCATTTTGCTACAAACTCCATCACTAATTCATTCACATAAGCTGGCATTGACATGAGGAAACGCCGTGTAATTGCTTTTACACCTGTGGTTATTGAGTACATGCTGTACGAGTATGAACATCTTTCTCTGTGTCTGACATTGCAACCCTGTCCTTTCTCTGCTCCTGATCCCCAAACAATCCCTTCATTCCACCATAACCACATCATGATCAGTGGATGGCTTTGGCAGCACCCCACTGCCACGCCTGTCTGTCGACTCTCGTTTCACCGCACTGACGACGGGTGAAGACCTTGGAAGCATGGCTGAAGGTGGTTCTGTTATGAAACGCAAAACGGTCCTGGCTGTGTTTACATTGGTGCTCATTTACCTTGTCCTGGGTGGAGTGGTCTTCTGGGCCCTTGAGAAGCCATTGGAAAGCAGACTGCAGTTGACCGTGGTGAGCAGTAAGGTTGCCTTCCTGAATCGGCACACCTGCGTTGCTTCCGACGAGTTGGAGCAGCTCATCCACGTGAGATTCTCCCAACTCTCTTTAAAAGATCTGTTATAAAACAGTGAGCAGGCAGACAACCAAGAAGAGTATGAAATGTGTCTGTTATCTATCCAATGCGTACATGCTGATCATGATTCAGTTATGAAATAGGTCTGCTGGTTGCATCATTTCTAAACTGGGGTTATTCGACAGATGCAGTGCCTCTGTAGTTCATGGCAGGAATTTAGAACTTGGTCAGCGTGTTGGCACACAATGACCTACTCTTTTCAAAAGGTACAGTGTGATCTCAAACATTCACAAGGGAGCAGGCAGGACAACTGGCGTTGAAGGGCGGCACACTCATTGTTGTAAGGCCTTGCCTGTGAAGCATCGGGTTGACCATTTATATAATTCTATTCAAACCAGGAATTGAACGTAGACTTACCGGCAAGTATCTTACCACTCAGCTATCCTGCCAGCCCCATGTAGCAATTATTGTAAATGGACGCATGAACAAACAGCCCAAGCGATGGCCGTGAAAGCATATTAATTTTTTTCATCAAGTTGTGTTTGTGCACCGATACGTATCTGTAGGCCCACGTATAGGGCTATCCATCTCAGTCAGGGTCAGTCATTGGGTGCAGTCCATTACACCATTGTTTCCGCAGCCCCATGACTGACGTGTGATTTATAAATGCCTCGACGGGTCACACCTGGAACGCATATTGCGACTCAGCGAAACAGGATAGCTGAAAAATGCTGTGTTGAGAAAGCATCGTTATTAGGCCTTTCAATGAAGGACAAGACAAAGCAGTCGAGAGAAAAAAAAAACATGGCCACCGTGGGAATCGTAGCCTCCAAGGTTGGCATCTTCAAAGTATATATCTAATTCAGTGACATTATTGAGATTTGCTGCCAGAAAATGGAACGTTAGGTGACTGACTATGCTTTTTTCACTTGGGATGTAATGTTATAGAATTTAAACATACACTCGAGAATTTTTAAAAAAACAAAACAGCCTTTTTACAGCCAGGGGTTAGCTTTTTGTGGGCTCCATGTAATCATGGTTCCCTTCTTGAGGCAATGTTTTATGGCTGGATGCCCTTCCTGACATCAACCCTGGTCGCCTCTTCCGACACACAGGGATATGGTACACCTATTCTAACCGGGGAATACACCAGTACCAGTACACTGGTACTCAATTTTCCGACCTCGGAAGGATGACAGGCCGAGTAAACCCCCTGGTGTTAATTCAGTGGAAAAGCGGGGCTCGAACTCCGTACCCTAGGATCCCAAGTCAGCCACCCTAACCAGTAAGCCAACACCAGGCTATACACTCAAAACTGATGAATATTATTCATGAGATACAGTGGCTTGGCACTTATGATCCAAATATCAGATCGTGGATGGTTGTGCGAATACCTTGCAGACCCATGTACAGACTGGATCCATCAAATCGTTAACTGGAGCGAAATTTGCGATTTGATGTTTCAACTTTTCTCTGACAAAAGTGCTAGTGCAACGTGGACCCCATCTGTGCTGCACTGCATTGCATAGTCTTCGCTCTTCGGGGTGTGCTCTTCATATTTGAAGTTTTCAAGCGATCTTGTGTTCATAAATGGGGCTTGGGTGAATTGTCAAATGACTGTACTTTTCTGTGCCAACGACCGAGTCGAGGTAAAACATTGTGGAGCATGGAATATTTTATGATGCGCGGGATGATTGACTCTGCTTCTGCCACGGTGAGACTATTATGAACAGTCAGATTATGTTGTGTGGTTAATACCACCTTTTAAAGCAAATCTGGGTCTCTGCACAGTTTTGTGGTGGTCGAGGAAACATTCCACAACTTGTCTTTTGTCGCCTTAATGGTTTGGCGTCCACTCGTCGAAGTATTCTATGGTGTATCTCTTTGAGCATCTCAACTCCACCCTTTCCTTGTTCCTGGGCCAAATCTATTTCGGGCAAATTTCAGTCCTTCGTAATCGATACTCTTCCTTATCATGTGCCTTTCTGAATGATTCATGAACCTTTCTATCGTGCTCTTCCCTTGCACCAGGAGTCCTATTATAGCGTTATGTGTGTGAGGTACTGTAGATGCTAGTTTTTAAAATGTCAGGCCTTAGCATGGACTGTAGCAGAGATCATTTCCACTTGTATCAAGGAGTTCATGTTTGGGTTAAGTTGTCCTGTTTTTGTAAGTCGTTAGAATGCAGTGTTTGCTTGAGAGAGGATACCTATGTCAAGGACATCACGTGATCTGTCCTTCCATCCTGAACCAGTGGAGGTCAGGTGAGGTAAGGTGAGGGGGACCCTTGAGAGAATAATATATATGAGGTCTCCCTTGCACATGACACAATAATGTCGCTCCCTTCTCCCCCCTCCCTCTGGCATCTGCGTGCGTCTGAGGGCGTGACGTCACAATTGTCATGAATGTTGTTACTCCGGGGCAGCCCTCCTCCCAACCCCGGAAGTATCCTTCAACTACGGCAGCAAAGCGGCTTACTATTGGCCGTAACCGCTGGCAAAGGGAAACATCACTGTTGGCAAGAGCCTGATTTGGTCAATGGTGGGAAGACGCCATACCAGTGGCTGCGCTGCCTCACGTTAGGGGCAAGAGTAGGTGCGAGGTGGGAGTATTTGAGGACCGGAGGGGAGGAAGTCACTCTTTCAGTGGGGATGCTCTGTGGTGTCGGAGATGAGCTCTTTTGTCTGGGACACTCTTGGTGCTCGTCCGCTGTGCAGTAATCTCTCTGGTTGGTACGAGACTGCTCTGCTCTCCTTGCTGTTTCTTTGAGGATACTTGAACTTCATAAAGTCTTGGCTGGTTCTGTGTGAAAGCATGAAACTGTGTCCTGGTTCTGTGTGAATGTATGTGAATGTATTACAATCAAGCTAACCAATTTAGAGGGGTTAGTTTGATTGTAATTTCAGGGTTAATTTATTTATTTATTTTCATCATTGATCATCTGTTCTCCTGCTGGATCTGTCCTTTTATTTAATAAATCCTGATAACCATCATGCGATTAGCCCATGCTCAGAATAGGATTGCTGGCCAACCTCTGAGGCTCAACAATCTCTCGAGGTGGCAGGTGCATTTTGCCACCAAAGTAGGTCTACCCTTCACGGATGCAAGGCCGGTACCAGACACGTGACAATTGCAACCTGTGAATATCTTACTATTTTTTACCATCCCTGATCTTGATTCAAACAGAATTCTCGACATTAGCCCTTCCTGGGTGATCCTTTCTCTTTTTACAATACTGTCTTTTACCCACATTGCTTCACCTATTCCGATTTTAGCTTTCCTGTCACACCTATGCACCTTGTAGCCTTATAGTCTTGTCCTCAAATTTATCTCCTCTTGAAACCATCTTGCTTACTGCAGCCATACCGTACTCCTCGCTTTTTATAGTTCTTCACTTCCAGCTCATACACCTTGTTATTTATATTCCTGGTATCGGTATCGAATGTTTTTTTTATTTTATATTTTAACTTTCCCTTTCATTTAATTATTTTTATGCCTGCCTTAAGCATGTTCAACCACTGAAAGCAGCCTCAATATTGTGGAGACAAAAACCAATGCAGTTACATGCTGATGAACTAAAAACACGACTACCACCTAAATGAATACGGATCTCCACACAGCGGATAAGTACCATCATCAACTTCTAACCCTCACCATCATCCATGACCTCTCCTGAGCTACCCATATAGCAAAGCTAACCTCAAAAGCCAGACGCAGACAGGGTATCCTGAATCTTTCCAATCTTTCCTTGAAAAATCCAGGCTGACTGCACACCTTAACTCTTTTGTTTCTCCCATATGTGGAACCCCATTCCAGATGCTTTGTAGTTCCACTCTTTATGTGCAGGACTTCAAGTAAGCAGTGCAATGCCACCTCATGCCATTCGCATCCTGACTCATGATGTTTATTACCCCCCATAACACTTCCCACTTCAACCCATTTTTCTCACAGGTTGTAGTACTTCCTCCCCCCCCCTCTCTCTCTCTTCTCTCTTCTCTCTCTCTCTCTCTCTCTCTCTCTCTCTCTCTCTGTCTCTGTCTCTGTCTCTGTCTTTTCCTGTTTGTTAATTCCCTTGTTTTGTTATATTCCAGAACTTGCCCCACTAACTGCCTTACAGTAAGTGCAGACCCTCCATCACCTTGCTCTTCCATGAGCCTCGTTCTCGTCGAGACAAAAACCAACGCTTGTTACATGCTGATCTGCTACAAACACAACTCCAACCTTAATGCAGTATACAACACATTACACAAAATCAAAACAGCAAATACTAAAAACACCAATAATACGAACATCTCTTCTGCCTTGAAAGCAAAAAAATCTCTGAAAAAAATTAGCATTTTGATCCTTCTTCGTCATCCTTCTCCCTTTTTATACTAAAAACTTCCTTTCTACTTCCTTACTCACAGCACTCATTTATCACTTCCAAACCTCTTGAAAATGATGTTGGCACTTATCTTTTAAATGATGTCATAACCTCTTAAAACATTCCATCTCCATTAATCAATCTCTTGTGTTTCTCTTTTGGTTCGTTTGCATACACCAAGGCTCGTCATGTCCGTGCAGCAATACGTTTCTTTGTTCTTTTCATCATCCTTTCCTGTATCCTGGTCATGAAGTTTGGCTTCATTTGGTAGAACTTTGGATGCATACACAACCCAGTTTGCAACAAGTGTGGGTTCACTATTGTTAACCCCTTCATGTCCGCACCTCCACATCTTACCCTAACGATGTCCACCCACCTCTTCTCCCTTAGCTCCCACCCCCCACCCTCCCAAATTGTGTGGATGAGTAATATCTTAGGTTTTTGTTCTATGATTACTGATCTCTCCATCACGAACTGCTGTAGCACCACACATCGTTTGAGGAAGTCTCCAATTCTCCTCTCCCTGGCTGTTCTCTGTCCCATTTTGACAAAATCCAGTCACACTCTCTCACACACACACACACACACACAGACACACACACACACACACACACACACACACTTTAAAGTATTCCTAAAATGTATAATACTAATAATAAGTGTGTGTGTGTGTGTCCTACATAACTCCAAAACCATGAAACGTGGTGGCCCAAATCTTTGCATGCATACTAAGGGAACTCCAATGAAGTACATGAATGAAAACTGGGTATTTTGGTTAATTTTGAAACACCTTTTAAAGATAATTAGTAGTGATGTAGGACTTGAGTCCACTTTTTGGGTGACTTGGACTCGAACTCGAATCGTCAGGACTCAGACTCGGACTTAGACTCTGAATGCCAAGAACTCGGACTCGGCCGGATTCCGGCTCGAGTCCGTAAAAATTTAGTGTCCAGTCAAACTTTTAGGGTACATCCATACCAATAAATGTCAATGCGTGTGTGTGTGTGTGTGTGTGTTGTGTGTGTGTGTGTGTGTTTTGTGTGTATGTGTCAGTGTGTCTCCTCCATAACTCCAAAATCATGATGCGAGCAGCCTAAAACTTTGCATGCGTACTAAGGGAGCTCAATGGAAGTCCATGAGTGAAAATTGGGTGTTTGGGTTAATTAAAACGCCCCTTTTGAAGATAATTAACGGCCTTATTTAATTATATCCTTTATCAAGTGCCATCCTCGGCCACCTCGCTCTCTGGGGTCTTGATGTGTATCCTGGGTTGCCTCACTGGGGTTTGAAGCCGCCATGTTTTTTGGCCTACTCAACCATGCCTTGACTTGGAACAGGCCACACCAATTTCTTAACTATAAAGTTTTTTTCCCACTTTCCTCCCTCATATTATCGAATGCCTGTTCAGCATAGCTACAAATCGCTGTATACATCACTTTTGTAAGTTCTAAAGTTTTCAAATTAGGGGCTTGGAGCGATTTCATGCATTGTATGATACGATTTTTCATGATTTACTCTCACGAGCTAATTAAAATGTATCATCAAAATATTATTTCGGTTTTGAGGATCGGACATCGTGGACTAAATAAGTGTCAAAATCTGTTGTGAAATCGGATAATTAAAAAACAATAACGAGTCTTCTAACTAAGCCGATACACATATTTACTTTAAGCAAGCAAGGCTACATTCTCTCCTTCTCCATAGATACACAAGAAAATGTGAAATTGCCAAAGCATTAAACTTATCTTTTTCTACCGTTTGGAGAATTATCAACAAGTTTGGTGTTAATTTACGTTTTGAAAAAACAATTAAAAATAAGCAACTATATCTCACTCCTGATTGGCTAAGATGATGCCTTACTTATCTCCGTTATTTTTTGAGATAGAACCTCAAAAATTGGTATGCTTAACTGCAAATGCTACCTCGAGGATGTGTTTAAATCTGAGCACCATAGCATGTCAGGAATTGAAAGTACAGCAGTTTCTGAGCTGTTGGGGTTACGATTAGGGTTTTTCATATTTGATTTTTTTTTTAGGAAAAAAAATCATATCATTAGTGTGCAGGGGATTTCTGTGAGTACAGAAAGTGGTTGGAATGTCAAATCCAACAACAACAACAAAAAGAATGATTTCGAGTGAAAATAAGGTTCAGCATTATTAATTTTTAAACAAATACACCACGGTGTGCAGGGGATTGCTGTGAGTACAGAAACTGGTTGGAATGTCAAATCCAACAAAAACAAGCTAAAATGAGCTAAGATCCTCGTCCTCTTAGGCCTAGGTCACATTTGCTCTACGGCGAGGATACGGCGGCCGTACGCCCTCTGAATTGACAGAAA
>CM068960.1:6784581-6795377 GCA_035128595.1 Eptatretus atami
AAGCAACTTATAAAAGCGGACGCAGAGCAGACCTAACCCCAAAATAATAATAACGATCTTCTGCAGGCTTACTTACATAGACAGGTGCCAGGACACACACACAGACACAGAAAACCCAATGAAGAGGGATTGAAGCAAGACAGGAGAGGAGTTGAGGCTACAGTCTCTCAGTACTTTTGTATAATTGATACGCAGTCCCCGAACGCGCCACCAATATGTTTGGGGGGAATGCTCCGTGGTGCGGTACCCCCCCCCCCTGACAGCTGGCGTGACGTCTCCTGCTTAGGGCAGCCTCGTGTTCGAAACTGTGGCGTGAAGGAGGGGCTTGAGTTGGGAGGGTGGAGTCAGCGTCGTGTGGGCGGAGAAGAGGAGGAGGATCCCAGCGATGACGACAAAAGGCGGAGTCGAAGAGATGATGACAGAAGGCGGAGTCGAGATCCACCTTGAGCGGAAGGCGAGGCAGGGCAGCAGAGAGAGAGAGAAGGATCCGCTCGGACCTTTATAGGCCCCGCGATTCGGGCCAGGGGTCCACCCCGAAACTCGGTGACGTCACCCGAATCGGGCGCTCTGATTGTCCCCGAACCCCTGTGCGGCCCGGCTGTGATGGCCGGAAACTGCAACATTCCATTTCCGGCAAGATGACCCTACGCCGCAAAGATGTCCCGCTCTGACTTCACGACATGATACGAATTGCCCACACCGAACTCCGCGCCATGAATCGCCTTGCAACAACCCCCGGGCCATGCCCTGATGACCGGCCGAGGGCAGCGTCGGTCTCGCACACCCTCTCGGGCGCCCCCAACCAGTGCTGGCCAACGCGCCCGGTCCGTGCGCGCCACGTGGCCCGAGCTGCACAACATGCCTGTGCCCGATCGCAGCTTCACTGGCTGTAGAGGCGAGAAGGTAAGATGTTATGGCGAACCCATGCACACAGTAAGATGTGTCCATTCGTGCCTGGCTCTGTATGATAACAAAGTGTCGTGAGCAGCGCATGGGTCTGCCTTCGAGCACGCTTCGTACAGTGCGCGTGGATCCGCCATTACGCACGTGACCAGCGCTCGCATTTGCCCGATTCTGCTATCATGTGCGCAGGGCGATATAATTAGTCCATAAATGGGTTGAAAGGAACGTGCCGCTTGCACCTTGCACACTCGCATCCCACGCAACGTGGCGTGGGGTTGCCTTTCTATTATCGGCCTCGGTACACATTCCGTGCAGCGTGGGCGTCGTGCTGGGTGTGTTTCCTGTGTTGTGGAAAACACCATTGAGTGGAAATTACCGCTGTGTGTGCGTTTAGCAGGCTGTGTTTTCTACGGAGGGGTGTGGGTATAATGCCTGCTGGCCCTTTGCTGAGGACCCATCTACAGCGAAGGGCGCACGTGTCTCGATTTACCTCAGGAATAATCAGAAAAGAAGAGTAGGAATGACGTTAGAAATGAAATGAAGAAGAAATGATGTAAGCAAACCGAGCTATGAGATCATCGCAACACACGCCCCTGTTGTCCCACTAGACAAAAGGGAAGGGACTATCTACACGTATAGTTAATGAATAACTGTCTTGGGACCACTATCTGTTGGATGCATGCGGTTCCGAGAACCGCAACAATATGTTATACCATGATCATTGCTGTTACTATGAATATATATTATATTTTAAAACATTATTAAGCTATGAAAGAGTAATCAAACATTTTTATTTATTTATAAGGTGGTGTAAAAGACGTGGGTTTAAATGGTGGTAAATGATCTGTGATTGCCAATGATTTATAAGGGGCCGTTTAAACATCACTTGATGATATTTCCAGTGGAAAGAGTGTTTTCAAGAGGAGTCCTTATGATGTGCCATCATTGGGCAAGGTTGGGAGCGGACACTGTGTGTACACTGATCTTTTTAAAATGCAATGAAGCTATACTTGGCAGCAAGTATCAACCGGTCACCCCAAGCTTTATTTTCATGAGTTCATTCCTCTATTCATTAGTTCATTGAAATCAGTTCATTCGCTCATTGAAATTGTTTAGATATAGATAATATGGAAATGAAATTTAAACATATTTATGAAAACTTGTCAAACTTGCAGGCAATCTTATAACCCTTACTATAAATCACCGACCGGTGGTTGTGTGTTTGCGTGTTTGTCGCACTACTCCTCCTACAGTTCTGGGATGATTACATCCAGACTTGCTGTCGAGGATCAGCATGATCCCAATTAATGTATAGGGCTGTTTTTATCTTTTGCTGTGGTCTTGGGGGGGGGGGGGGTGCAAATTCTCTATGTAAATGTGTATCGTGTAGCGCCGCCTCTGGTGGGAGGATATTACAAGTCCTCACCATTTACAGTGCAGTATTCCTGTCCCCACGTTTTCCAGTGCAGTATTCCTGTCCCCACGTTTTCTAGTGCAGTGAGGCGTTTTGAATTATAAGCAGTAGGTATGTTTTTACTTCATGCACCGTAACCCAGGTTATTTATTTATCTTGCCTATACAGAGCTTTCATTTGCCTATACACCGCCCAAATATAGGTATGCGTCAGAAGAACTTGTTGTATTCTTGGACCAAGATCACCCATAGGGTGGGTACTCTGCTTGGATGGACTAAAATCCTGATGCAAGTAACAAGTTACATTGTTCGTCAGTTTTGATATTTAATTATTTTTATTTATATTATACATAAACACAAATAATTTTTTTTTTTTTGGCCACTTTCTAATACATGGCCGGCACAGGACTGAGATTTGGACTCAGAATGCCAAGTACTCATACTCAGATCACAGGACTCGGACTTGGACTCAGACAGATTGGACTCGGACTCTGACCTGGTGGAGTTGACGACAGCACCGATAATGAGCAGAGTGCTGATCATGAAAAAAAATGCTTTACGAAGATGGTGGCGCACCATCTTGGTCAGCCCACTGTCATCTTGCAGGGGTCTTCACCCGCCATTTTGTTTCGCCCTGCTCAACAATGCCTTCACTTGGAACAGGCCGCAACAGTTTCTGTACGATAAAATGCTCCAAATTGTTTTTTTCTTCCTTTTCCTCACTCATATTATGGAAAGCCTGATATTCATACCTAAGAATCGCTGTGTACAGCACATTTGTAGGTACTGTACTTTTCAAATTATGAGGTCAGAGCAATGCAATTTCCCTCACCCCCTGGGTGTGCGCTGCCGCTCGCCACGTCGCCACAGGGAGAATCCCCCTTACCTGTGGCTAATATTTCAAACCACCCATTAGCCACTGTGGCTAATCCATGTTTTAGTGCTTTTTTTTTTTTACCAGTTTTAGACGAATTTTGGGTGATTTTAGCACAGAATTCAACCTTCGTTGAGACGGCCGCCATTTTGTGTGTTTTGATTACAGGAATCACGCGTGATTTCGTACAAGCTTATATATACTAACTTTAGTAGTTTTAAACTAGTTTCTAGTCAAAAAAAATTGACCGAAATTACGCATGATTCCCACGATTCTCGTCTCAAAATTGTATTTTAATTTTAATTTTCATATTTTTTTTTCCGGAATGATTCAGCATGATTCGGCGCTACTCGGCGCTACATGCCTCGTTGGGTCAGTGGTTGCCAGGTGAGTTTTGACACAATCAGTAGTAGTACCTGTAGTAGGACGAGTTTGTTTGGATGAGAGAGTTTGTTTGGATGAGTGAGTTTGATGGGTGACTTTGGTTGGTTGGACGAGTGAAGTTGATGGGTGAGAATAAAATATGTGGCTATTTCCTTTCTCCTGTGGCTAATCATTCTAAACCTGGATTAGCAACAGTGGCTAATTCCTTTTGAAAGCCAGAGCACACCCAGACCCCCATTCCTCTGCATTATATGATGCAATTTTCCCGACTCCTCTGAGCTCCCAAGTTGAATTGCGACAAAACTTTTTATTTTTATTTTTACCACAATGCACCTTATTAGGGGTTTTAAACTAATTTTCTCACAATTAATAACTTATAAAAACATGAGCCACCACCTATCGCCATCGCCGTGGGTGGATGCATGTCTACAATGCTTTACAAAAAAAAAAAAAAGAAAAAAAAAAAATGAAACACATCATGCACTAATGCTTCAAAAAGACCTATTTTTTTGATTTCAACGTGGATACTTATATAATTGGTGAGAGGGTGAGCTCCGATCATCAAATATGGTTTCAGATGTGAAAAATAACTGTTAACTAAGACGTTACAACGATCGGTAAGATTGGTGAAGGAGTCACGTGACCTCTCAAATGCACTAATCGCTAATAGTTAAAAAAAAAACATGGAAAATAGTACAAACAACATCCAGCCATCGATTTAAAGGTAATTTTACTGTTCATCTAATGACATAATTCTCAAGGGTGAAATGAGGTTACCACCTTAGCTAACTTTTCCAAATATACACCTGCAAGGGGGGGGGGCAGTTGTTAAAAACACCCTGCAAAAAGGGGGGCATATTGTTGAAACACCGTGACCTTTAACCCCAACCCCACCTCCGACTTGCAACAGCACCATTGGACAAGCTCAAACTTTACACCTTGACTTATTGCTGGAACCTCACCCCCACCCCCCTTCCCCGTGATGCCACATATATGACAGGTGACCTCCAAAACACCGATATATTTGTACAAACGGGAACAAATTTTTCTAATTCTTCCAATGAATGCACTGAGAAATGCTTTTCTTTTATTGGTACAGTACTTTGAACACTCAGTGATTAGGCTGACCATGCAAGACAGACATTTGGAAACATCATGTTGGTGTATTTTTGGATACGTTTACTGGAACTATAGTACTCAATTGACAAATAATCACAGTAATATGAGATACATGATCAGATGGCAATGCTTAACAAGCCAGCCCATTCAGAAGTTCCATTCAGAGATTCTCTGCACACTGAAATACATTACTAATACACAATCTGTAATGTAGATTTTCAACACTTCATTATTCTCTGTTTTGTTCTGTATCCCATATTGTCGAGCCTAATGAGTCACTTGGCTGAAAGATTATGGCAGAAAAACGAGTTTAATCAACAGGCGATTGCCTTTGAGAATTTCAAGGCTGTTCCTCTTGGCTGGAATCGCATTTCTGTATGTTCCGACTTTCCTAATGATGCAGCACAACTTGTACAAGTATAATTGCCAACTTTTGGAGTCATGGCATTGTAATTTGTGAACTTGCAAACGACCCAACTGTTGGGAAATATATGGTAATTCTCAGTCCCTCTTGTGTTTTTTTTTAGCTCACCTGGAACGTAGTTCCGGGTAGCTTATGGGATGGTGCGTCGTCTGTCCGTCCGTCCACAAACATTTACAACTTCTTCTCTGAGACTACACACACAATTTCGATGAAACTTCACCACAACATACATCACCCAGTATGTACCTAAGTTTGTCCATGGCATTAAAAAAAAGAAAAAAATCAGGGTCTAAGAAGGTTTGTTATTGGGGGGGGGGGGGCAGGGTTCTCCCAAAATATGTATTTGCTTTCTTCTCCGAAACCACACACAATTTCAATGAAACTTGACCACAACCTTCATCACCGTGATGCACCAAAATTTGTTCACTGCAATAAAAAAAAATCCATAGGTATTTAGTTTCTCCTCCGTTAATTATTTTTTGGGTTATCCACACCTACTGGTGGTTCCTTGGTTTTCGTATCCAGCCGCTACCAGGTGAGTGCCCAGGGTATTGCCCCTATATGTCTTTTATTTTTGGACATCACAAGAACAGGAGAATGCCTCTAATCTCCACTGTACAATTTTTTTTTACATTTATTTCAGACACATAAATGCAGGCCAACATTGTTCCAGGTTCGGTGGGTCGCAAGGGGAGTTCTCGGACACACTTCCCGGCCGATGACCCTAAAGCCAACGAGTTGCGAATAACTCTGCGGCATGACGGGTTTCTAAGCAACCATAGATGCCATCTGAGATTCTCAGTTTTGGGAAGGTCCAGCGTCCAAATCCCGCTTTACCTTCCGAGCAAATTTATCATCCCAGATAATTACTGTACTTCCCAACGCTCTTGCTGTCAATCAAAACGGCCGAGCGATACCATAAGTGGAACATTGGCTAATATCTTACCATAATAAAGCGGTAGGTTTGAACTCCCTCTCCTAACAACACGCTATGTTTAACCAATGGAAAAAGACAATCAGGCAGTTTGGAAAGCAGTTTATAAGGATTAGCAAAAAGGCACGTACAAGGCAAACAGTGTCACAAAAGAAAGCTCTTCCTCCAAGCACATAAGCCGACTTAGTCAGTCAATTTAGTCACATTTTCTGCAGACACAGGCGCCTCAATCATTCCGGGGAAAGGAGATAAGAAAGATTGATAGACAGCGGAATGAAGCAGGAGGGGTGTGGTGTCGACCCTGTCCTCACCGGTACATGAGCCGGGGGCTCACGTGGTAACAAACAGGGTTTGTGTTGTGGGTGAGTGAGAGGTGCAGTTGCAGGTGAGACATGCGGTATATGCGGATGAGTGTAGTGTGAGTTCTGTAAAGGACTGTTGTGATCTCTGTTGATATTCCGTAAAACCAGGGTGAGTCAATGAGGTGCGTGCAGTGGTTGGTGAAAGTGTGTAAGGTGTGTGAGTAAGGCATGAAAGGAGATAAGTTAGCTTCGAGGAGAACTACTGTTGATGCTCTTGATGCTCAAGAGTTTGTAGTTGGAATTGATGAAGTCGGTGAAGGTGGTAATGTCAGTGAGGAGGTGGTGACCACAAACTGGAAGTCCACATCTCCACACTCATTCTGCTTGGTGCTTTCAGTGGTCATTCCGCTGCGCTCTCAGTGCTCGTTCAACTTGGTGCTCAATGGCCATTCCATGGCGTTCTTCAGGCATGGCTCTTGCCGTGGTTCACCTCAAACTCTCAGCACTGCTCTTTCAACTCTCAAATTCTCTCACCAACCACAACAACTCCTCCTTCGTATGCAGCACACGGCTGGGGGTCGCATCATTGTGTGAGGGTGTGGCTGGGCCGCTGTTGCAATACCTCTATTACCAGTACACTGGTACTCATTTCTCCAACCCCACCTGGTGTTAATTCACTGGAAAACAGGGACTCAAACTCAGGACCCTAAGAAGATCCCTCGCCAGCCACCTTCACCACTAAGCCAACATCAGGTTTATACCAACTCCTTCGAACTCTTCAACCATGCTGAACTCTTGAACCAACTCCAGTCAACTCTTGTTTTGACTCTGCAGGAATTTTATGGGCCCAGCTTCTGTCTTCTCCCACATCAGCTTTTTGTGATCCAGCCATTTTGATTGGCTGGCACTTTGTGATCCAGTCATTACGATTGGCTGCAGTAACACGGGGTGTTGGGGGGATGGAGGCAGGCTGCTGATTCTTCGTGGCGTGGCAAGGACAGGGCAATGAGTCTGATGTTTCCGTGACAATCGAGCCTGAATTCCTTGCATTGCAGAGGGCACAGTGTTCGATGTATAATGATTCGTGTTATTCATGGTGTGGTTTGTGGAGTGAATGTTGTCTGAGGTTTGTATCTGCAAAGTGTTTACAACTGCTGAGAATGGACTTTGAGAATGAGAAAAAGAGCAATGGAATAACTCTAACTACACTCGCAATGCATCTTTCCCTTCCGCTGATATGAAGGGGAGAGGTCATTTAGCTCGACAAAATACTGCAGATGTAACTATGCGAGGGATCCCTTATTAGGCCGTGAGCACATAATGTGGCTAGAAAATGATTTTCGTGGCACCCAGTCAGGAATTACGGGAACGTTGTTGATTTTTATAGTCAAAGATATTCTGAATCCAAAACTCAATGTTCCCACTTTGAAAGGTGTGGATAGCTATGTGAAATCTGCTCCTGAATGGTCCCATTAAGGGGTCAAAAAATAGGGAAATTGCCATTTTTGCCATTTTTGAAAGGCTGCAATTCAGCCAATTTGGCTCAGATTGCCACAAAATTTCATCAAGCTGCAGTCATCAGCCCATAATCCAGACATATGAAATATCACAAAGCAGGACCCCTTGGTTTTTTTTGGCTACTGCTAATGACAAAGGGTCATTTTGACAATCACGGCTCTAGTTCGTGAAATGTGAGGAGCAAGCATATACGAGGTGTGTTCAAAAAGTATCCAACCTTAATTTTTCGTGCGTAAACAAATGAAGCTAGGGAGGCCGTGTTGGTGCATGTATGTAGGCGATCCAATCGTATGCGAAATATTTTCCCCGCCTGCAGAAGCTGTCAGTCGCCGACAGACGCGCGATGAGTGAGGAAGTGTAAGTGAGCGCCGTCAGATTTTCGTTTTGACAAAATGGCAGAAAAACTTGAACAACGCTACTGCATCAAATTTTGAAAGCTTGGCAATCCCAAGTGGTCCGCAGATCAACAGGCCTTTGGGAATGAAGCAATGGGCACCACACGATAAAAGAGTGGTACAACCGCTTCAAGATGGTCGCACATCAGTGGAAAGTGAAGCACTTCGGTGGGCCCTCAACACTCCCGAAATGAATCGTCTTTGACCAAGTGAGGACCCTGCTGATGGCAGGATCGTCGAATCAGCGATCAGGAGAACTGCAGAGAGGCGGGCGTCAGCATTTGATCCCTTCATTCCATTGTGGACTGGAGATTTTGGGCTTAAGGAGAACTACAGTGAATGTTTGTGCCAAAGCTGCTATGATCAAGCAGAAGCAACGTGCCGTTTTGGAGATGGGACAGACATGAGGGAGACTGGGAACAGCGATCCCAACTTCTTCAACACAGTGATCACTGGCGATGAGACCTTGGTTTATGGGTACGACCCAGAAACCAGTGGCGTGGTTCATCACGAGTACGCACCACACGGCATAACCATCACCAAAGAGTACTACCAAGAGGTACTGCGTCGCCTTCGTGACGCTGTGCGACGCAAACGCCGGACCTGTGGGCAGCGGTCAATTGGCAGCTCCATCACGATAACGCATCCGCCCATTCTTCACATTTGATACAGAGTTTCCTGGCCAAACACAACACACCTGTGCTTCGTCAGGCTCCCTACTCTCCGACATGGCTCCGTGTGACTTCTGGCTTTTCCCCAAGCTGAAAATGCCCCTGAAAGGGACCAGATTTCAGTCCAGAGAAGACATCATGCGGAATTCGACGGACCAGCTGCGCGCCATCCCAAAAGAGGCGTTCCAGCGCTGCTTCCGACAGTGGCAGATCTGTTGGGAGAAGTGTGTGGCAGCCCAAGGGGACTACTTTGAAGGAGATTAGTGTAAGTTTGTTGTATCTCGATACGAGTATTTTTTATGAACAAAGGTCGGATACTTTTTGAACACACATCGTATGCTGTACCATGGTGAGCAACAGTCATCAAAATTGATTCATGGCTTTTATGCAGGTCTCTATTGTTCAGTATGCCTGGTGTTGGCTTAATGGTTAGGGTGGTGGGCTTGAGATCCCAGCGTCCTGAGTTCAAATCCTGCTTGGACATTGAATTAATACCAGATGATTTACTCAGCCTGTTATTCTTCCATGGTCAGCAAAATGAGTACCAGCTTGCTGGGATGATTGAGCCATTGGAGCATCCTGTGTCGGAGTGGCGACCCATCCAGGATTGTACCCAATAGCCCAGGAAACTGCTTTGGCAGCACCAATGCTCTGCACAGAATATGGTCCTGATGGATGGATGTATTGTTCAGGATGGACACTGTACCAAATTCAAAATGTCAGATTAGGAGGTTCAGGGGTCTCTGGACCCCATAATATATAGGGAACCAAACATGTCGGAAAGCACGATTGGCCTCAAATCCAAGTGGGGTTTCTCCTCAGAGATGTCTACTTCGACCTCCATACAGGGTGGGCATTGATGAGGAGGGGGCAAGACGACCCTGTTTCCAGATCCCTACACTACCGGTAGAAAGTTTTAGAACACCCCCATTTTTTCCAGTTTTTACTGAAATTTAAACAGTTCAAGTCAAGTGAATAACCTGAAATGGTACAAAGTTAAGCGGTAAACTGTCAGAGGTTAAAAAAAAAGTTTAGGTTATCAAAAACTGAAAAACAATGTAAATTTCAGAGTTGTTAAAAAGGCCCTTCTCAGGGAACAAGTAATGGGTGAGCCACTGCATCTGTTCTGCAGCAATGGAAGTAAATTAAGCCTTGAAAGTTGATACAAACAATTCCTACAGCTGTCCCAACTTTTGTTGATTCATTACAAACCCTCTGTCTGTATAAAAGCAGTGTTGGAAGGAACTGTGTTGTTACACCCTTTGAAGCATTATTTGGACAATATTGCACTGCAGGAAGTAGTATATTGCTTTCATCATGGCGAGAAAAAGACAATTAACAAAGGAAGATAGACAGACCATTATAACCCTTAAAAGTGTAGGTCTTTCTTTCGAGAAATTGCAAAGTAAGCCAAGGTGTCAGTGAGTACAGTTTCCTACACCATCAAAAGGCACTTGGAAACTGGAGGAAACTCTGACAGGAAGAGGTCTGGCAGACCCACACAACACAATCAGAAGACAAGTTTCTGAGAGTCAACAGCTTGTGTGATAGGCGGCTCACAGGACAGTAGCTTCAAGCACAGCTTAGAGCCCTGTCACACCTTGACGTTTTAACCAGCAATGGCAACGTATAAAAATGTATGTAAAACGTTGGCGTACGCTGAAATTTTGATGTTTTTTTTTTAATTTTGGGCGTATTCATAACGTGTTGGTCGTATGCATAACATATTAGTAACGGGCACAGAACGTTTCGTTGTGTTATTGATAACTTTTACCAACGAATGCTTAGCCTGTTGTCGGCGTTCACAACCTATGCCCAACGATAGTTTAACTTACGCATAGCACGCTAAACGTAGCGGC
>CM068960.1:6800402-6811298 GCA_035128595.1 Eptatretus atami
GCGTGCTTACAAAACGTTACTCATAGGTTAAATAAGTTTCGGGTACGCGAATGTTACCTCTATGTGTTTCGACTTATGAGTAACATACAATTAACGTGTGTCAACGATCGCATAACGTGCCTACAACTTATGGCCAGCGTAGCGGAACGTGTGAGCCAAACACCGAGTACGTCGTAAAATTTCAAGCATGCAAACTTTTTTGGACAACCAAAAAGTACAACGTTTTAAACCAGCGTAATACGACCTATGGTAGTGTTTTTCAGCGTGCACCTAACGTACACAAAACGTACCCATAACGTATTCGACGTGTGACAGCGTTTTAGACAAATTTTCATAAATCGCCATATGCTGGCTAAATCGTGAAGGTGTGACAGCCCCTTTAACACTGGTCGAAGTAAGGAGGTCTCAGTTTCAACTGTGAAGAGAAGACTTCGAGCTGCAGGTTTGACAGGTCGAGTGGCAGTAAGAAAGCCATTGCGAAGATGGCAAAATAAGAAAAGAGGCTTGTCTGGGCCATGAACCACTGCCAGTGGACTACTGAAAACTGGAGGAAGGTCTTTGGACCGATAAATCAAAATTTGAAATCTTCAGTTCATCACGCAGGGTTTTTGTACGCCGTCGAGTAGGCGAAAGGATGGTTCCTCAGTGTGTGACACAACTGTCAAACATGGAGGAGGAAGCGTGATGATGTGGGGCTCTTTCTGGATCCAGAGTCGGCGACTTGCACAGAGTGATTAGCACCCTGAACCAAAAGGGCTACCTCAGCATTTTGCAGCCATGCAATACCCTCTGGTCTTTGCCTCGTTGGTCAGGGGTTCATCCTACAGCAAGATAACAACCCAAAACATACCTCCAGGCTATGTCAGAACTACCTTAGAAGAAAAGAACATGACGGTAGGCTTCAAATCATGGACAGCCAGCACAGTCTCCACGATCCAGACTTAAACCCCCATCGAGCTGGTTTGGGATGAACTGGACAGAAGGGTGAAAGCAAAGCAACCTACTAGTGCAACACATTGGTGGGAACTTCTGCAACAGTGTTGGGAATAACTTTCCATACAATATTTGATTTCCATTGAAGAAAGAATGCCACGAGTATGTTCGGCTGTAATATCTGCAAAAGGTGGCTACTTTGATGAGTCAAAAATTTAGATTAAATTTTGTTCAACAAAACAATTCCATTTCTTTTTTTTTTCTGCAATTGTTTATTTGTTCGATGCTTTAATGTCAGAGTACATTGAAACATTAAACTGCTTAAATTTCAGTAAAAACTGGAAAAATGGGGGTGTTCTAAAACTTTTGACCAGTAGCGTACATCTGCTCCAGGAAGGTGATGTGTAACCATCCACGTGAATATAGGATCGGGTGACTACCTACCTGTATTCCTGCAAACAATGGAAAGGGGGTGGATGCTGATCCATGTATGAATGGCAGATGCTGATCTGAGGACGAAGGGTGGCTGTTGATCCTCGGGTGAGGGGTGGATGCTGATCCGAGGGTATCGTGATCAGAGTGATGAGCGCTAATCTCACCTGTCAGTATGTTTGTCGGGCCAATTCATGGAGATGACTGCACATATTTGATATAGCACATAAACTCTGACAACACAATGTACAGAATATAGTTGAGAAGATCAAAGAGTATAGATAGCAGTATATGACCGAAAACACGAGATTATCAAAAATATCACAGCAGTATATGACTTGGTTTAACGATTAAAGTACCTGGTTTAAGATCTTAGGGTCTCGAATGAACACCAGGTGGGTTGACTCAGCCTGTCATCCTTCTGAGGTTGGCAAAATGAGTACCAGATTACTGGTAATGGGGGCGCTGCATCAGCGGCACAGTCCAGCAAATGATGCAGCCAAGCAGCTGCAGGCTGCATACGAATAGATAAACAAGAAAGATGTCGCGCATAACACGATACTTGTGAAATCCATTAAATAAATTTGACCTTAAAAATAATTTGTGCTTGAATTCTCTGACCTGATGTGCAAATTTTCTTTATATTTCAAGTCAATCATGTGAAAATTGACAATTTCAGACATTTTTCCTATGTTGACCTTTTTGGCCTATGTTGACCTTTTGACCTCAAAAACAATAGACTACCTTCGTATGACAAACTCTTCCAGATGGTGAAGTTTCGTGAAGATCGGTTTAAAATTGTGACCTGTCAGCGATTGACAAGCAAACAAACTAACAAACAAACAAACAAAGGCAGGCAGACAGACAGAATAATGTACAAGACCAACCAATATACTTGAAAAATCTTCATTTTTCGCAAGTAATATAGTCTTATTGTTTAACACTAACTGATACAGTTGACTAACAGGTTTGCCACTGATCTGAAATCTTGACAGAGATCCTTGTCTTTCACCACTTGATTGTCTGAAAAAGCAAAGGAAGAACTCGTATCACAAGCACATGCTTAATCATGGAAGACATTTTAATGAAATGTGAGGTGGAGACGCCAACCTGGGGTGTTGAGCCTCAGTCTCCAAAAATCGGGTGTATCTTCGGTAACGACTACCATGATATTTGACCTCGATTGCCACACAGTCTTTGCCTCTGATTTGTCTCGGGATAGATTCATCAGCTTTAACTGTGGCTGCTGTCCTTCGGAGACCTGTAACAAAAGAACAAATTAAGATTTACTCCTACATAACAAGCTAATAGGCTGTTATGTGCACTGAAGGAAGTCAATGCTACTACATTTACTATTTGTGTCGATCATATGAAAAATTTCTGACGAGCATCATTAGTCCCAGCTTGTACAAGTTTGGCAGTTGCATGTTTAGCCCATGGTCCTTCACGTAGCTTTTCTTTTCTGCATCCAATACAGATTTTTGGAAGACCATTTGATGACCTGGCTGCTGTCCGACCAACGACTGATGCAGCTGGATGAGCGTGCAGACGCTTCTTCAGAGAAGGAATATGTGCAGTAATATCTTCAACTTCATGCGGTTCATCAGCTATAACTGCTTGAGTTTTGTGGGCCATCGCTCTTTCAACTTTAGATTTGTCTGATAAACGGCTGTAACAGACATGATGAGTTGGATCGATGTTTTTAACATCATCTGAAAACGTACATCTAACAGCTTAGCATGTTACCTCTTCAAGTTATTGACACCCAGTCATTCATCTATTGGGACCATACTCTGTGCAGAGCGTTGGTGCTGCCTAAGCAGTCTCCTTGGCTATTGGGCACAATCCTGGACGGGTCGTCACTCCGACACAGGATACCAGCAAGCCGGCACTCATTTTGCCGATCTCGGAAGGATGACAGGCAGAGTCAATCCCACCTGGTATTAATTCAACAGCAATATGGGATTTGAACTCAGGATCCTCAGATCCCAAGCCCACCACCCTAACCATTAAGCCAACTCCAGGCATATTGATGCCCAGTCATCAAGAAGGTATTTATTTTGTTTACAAAAGGCATCCCTCTTCACTTTCACTATCATCATCATCAATCACCATACAGATGCACATAGGGAGATGCCAATAATAGAGAATCAGCAACTATTGTCCCTTCCGTTTGACCATAACTTTATTCAATGAATGTCGCGTTATTTGGATGAAGGAAGAGACAGCAACATGAGAGAGCAAGAAGTACGATGGTACCTATCCCAGTACCTATGTTAGGTGGACTGGGAGAGCGGAAAGGTTGGGTTGAAAAATGACAGTGACCACCACCACCACATTTGGTGGTCCATTCAGTCATCAACTGACCTGGGCGAAATAGACACATCAGAATAGGCTGCACTGTGGCCTCGACATTTTCCCCATTTTTTTAGCCAAACCTTTTTACTATACCAGTACGTACATCCAGCGTATCAATGACACTGTGCTGAGATAGGCACCATCTATCTCGCAACGAGAAGAAACACCCACCTTGTTGGAACAAATCACTGGTTTTTTCAGCTACTTCTTGTTCAATGCCATCGAGTTTGATCCATTTCTTGGAAAAATCACACACCCTCGACCATGATTGTTCAGTAAATGGTCTTACATTGCTGAGATTCTTGTTGCAAACGTGAATAGTGTAACGGATTTTGGGCCGCACCTTCTATGAAATGGGCGCAGCCATCTTTCATCACCTCTGATCAAGTGTTGTGATTCACGACCTGTGATTGGTGGAGGGGAGTAAAAGGCATGAATTTTGCATCATACCACGCACTTGTTTCGAATTTTGGCCGAGTTTTCAACGTAGCCATCCACACTTTTAATACTAGAAACATTCATAATACACTTTTTATTGACGTAATCTTAATATTCAGCCCATCAGATTGTAGTTCCTGACTGAGTACCACGAAACAGAATGATAAACGGCCGCAGCTCATGACCTATATGTATTGTATGTCTCCTCGGGTCCTCCGAAAACCATCACAATATCTTGACGTGATACATTCAATTGAACACTTGATCCTCCAAAACATGGGGACGATACCCCTGGGTGCTCACCTGGTAGCAGCTGGATAAGATAACCATGGAAGCACTGGTAGGCTTGGATTACCCACAAAATATGTAACAGAGAAGAAAGTAAATACCTGTGAATTTTTTAGCCACCTCGATGTATAAGTAGGGAAATATCAGTTTAAGCATTATCTTGTTTGTCTGTACACTGTCCAGGGGATGGTTGTGGTAATAATTAGTTTGGGATTATAGTTAAGGAAATTGTGTGTAAAACCCCGATGCAAACCTCTGCCGGGGGGCACTTTGAGGCTTGGCACGGAAGAGGTGGGAACGGAACGGTGGATCGCCACCCAAAAAGGGGGCTGAGCGGTCGATCGCTTCCCAAGGGGTGGAGTGACAGACGCCTCCCAAAAGGGGGCAGAACGGTGGATTGTTACCCAAAAAGGAGGCGGAGCGGTGGATTGTCACCCAAAAAGGGGGCGGAGCGGTGGATTGCTTCCCAAGGGGTGGAGTGACAGACGCCTCCCAAAAGGGGGCAGAACGTGGGATTGGTTCCAAAAGGGGGCGGAGCGGTGGATTGTTACCCAAAAGGGGGCGGAGCGGTGGATTGCTTCCCAAGGGGTGGAGTGACAGACACCTCCCAAAAGGGGGCGGAATGGTGGATTGCTACCCAAAAAGGGGGCGGAATGGTGGTTTGCTAACCCAAGGGGTGGAGCGACAGATGCCTCCCAAAAGGGGGCAGAACGGTGGATTGTTACCCAAAAAGGGGGTGAGCAGTGGATTGCTTCCCAGGGGGTGGAGTGACAGACACCTCCCAAAAGGGGCGGAATGGTGGATTGCTACCCAAAAGGGGGAATGGTGGATTGCTACCAAAAAAGGGGGCGGAATGGTGGATTGCTACACAAGGGGTGGAGTGACAGACGCCTCCAAAAAAGGAGGCGGAATGGTGGATTGCTACCCAAAAAGGGGTGGAGTGGTGGATTGCTACCCAAAAAGGGGCGGAGCGGTGGATTGCTACCCAAGGGGTGGAGTGACAGACGCCTCCCAAAAAGGGGGCTGAATGGTGGATTGCTACCCAAAAAGGGGGTGGAGTGGTGGATTGCTACCCAAAAAGGGGCGGAGTGGTGGATTGCTACCCAAAAAGGGGCGGAGTGGTGGATTGCTACCCAAAAAGGGGGCGGAGTGGTGGATTGCTACCCAAAAAGGGGCGGAGTGGTGGATTGCTACCCAAAAAGGGGGCGGAGCGGTGGATTGCTTCCCAAGGGTGGAGTGACAGAACGCCCCCAAAAAGGGGCGGAATGGTGGATTGCTTGCCAAGGGGTGGAGTGACGGACGCCTCCCGAAAGGGGGTGGAATGGTGGATTGCTACCCAAAAAGGGGACGGAGTGGTGGATTGCTACCCAAAAAGGGGGTGGAGCAGTGGATTGCTTCCCAAGGGGTGGAGTGACAGACGCCTCCCAAAAGGGGGCGGAGCGTGGCCAATAAAACGATTGAGGGAAGGGCCAAAATCGGCAAAATCGGCAGTTGGGGGAGGGAGAGAGAACATTGGAGGCAGTTTGAGAGACAGGATTTGAGAAGAGTTGAGAGAGTGAGTGTTGGGAACGGCTGAGGGGAAAGTTGGTCTGAGGAGAAGGTGGAGAAGTCTGGGAATGCGACTGGGAGTTGTTGGCATGTGCGAGAGTGAGAGGAGAGCTCTCTTTGAGGGGGTCGTCCTGCCTGCCTGCCTCTGGCCCTGTTCGTCACCGGTGTCCTGTGTGTGACCCTCCTACAGATATAATCGTCCTGCGATCTTCTGGACGCCTCATCGTTTTCTCGCTTCATTGCGTCCTCATCTCTCATCATCTGGCCGTCCCACTGCCATAAGGCTGAGTCCCCCCGGTTTTTGTCCCTTCCCCGTCTGTGACTGAGTCCCCCCGGTTTTTGTCCCAACTGACCTGGGCGAAATAGACACATCAGAATAGGCTGCACTGTGGCCTCGACATTTTCCCCATTTTTTTAGCCAAACCTTTATTATACCAGTACGTACATTCCAGCGTATCAATGACACTGTGCTGAGATAGGCACCATCTATCTCGCAACGAGAAGAAACACCCACCTTGTTGGAACAATCACTGGTTTTTTCAGCTACTTCTTGTTCAATGCCATCGAGTTTGATCCATTTCTTGGAAAAATCACACACCCTCGACCATGATTGTTCAGTAAATGGTCTTACATTGCTGAGATTCTTGTGCAATAACGTGAATAGTGACGGATTTTGGGCCGCACCTTCTATGAAATGGGCGCAGCCATCTTTCATCACCTCTGATCAAGTGTTGTGATTCACGAACTGTGATTGGTGGAGGGGGAGTAAAAGGCATGAATTTTGCATCATACCACGCACTTGTTTCGAATTTTGGCCGAGTTTCAACGTAGCCATCCACACTTTTATACTAGAAACATTCATAATACACTTTTTATTGACGTAATCTTAATATTCAGCCATCAGATTGTAGTTCCTGACTGAGTACCACGAAACAGAATGATAAACGGCCGCAGCTCATGACCTATATGTATTGTATGTCTTCTCGGGTCCTCCGAAAACCATCACAATATCTTGACGTGATACATTCAATTGAACACTTGACCTCCAAAACATGGGACGATACCCTGGGTGCTCACCTGGAGCAGCTGGATAAGATAACCATGGAAGCACTGGTAGGCTTGGATTACCCACAAATATGTAACAGAGAAGAAAGTAAATACCTGTGAATTTTTTAGCCACCTCGATGTATAAGTAGGGAAATATCAGTTTAAGCATTATCTTGTTTGTCTGTACATCGTCCAGGGGATGGTTGTGGGTAATAATTAGTTGGGATTATAGTTAAGAAATTGTGTGTAAAAAACCCGATGCAACCTCTGCCGGGGGCACTTTGAGGCTTGGCACGGAAGAGGTGAACGGAACGGTGGACGCCACCAAAAAGGGGCTGAGCGGTCGATCGCTTCCCAGGGTGGAGTGACGACGCCTCCCAAAAGGGGGCAGAAGGTGGATTGTTACCCAAAAAGGAGGGAACGGTGGATTGTCACCCAAAGGGGGCGGAGCGGGTGATTGCTTCCCAAGGGTAGTGACAGACGCCTCCCAAAAGGGGGCAGAACGGTGGATTGTTACCAAAAAGGGGGCGACGGTGGATTGTTACCAAAAAGGGGCGGAGCGGTGGATTGCTTCCCAAGGGTGGAGTGACAGACACCTCCCAAAAGGGGGCGGAATGGTGGATTGCTACCAAAAAGGGGGCGGAATGGTGGTTTGCTACCCAAGGGGTGGAGCGACAGAGCCTCCAAAAGGGGGCAGAACGGTGGATTGTTACCCAAAAGGGGGTGGAGCAGTGGATTGCTTCCCAAGGGGTGGAGTGACAGACACCTCCCAAAAGGGGCGAATGGTGGATTGCTACCCAAAAAGGGGCGGAATGGTGGATTGCTACCAAAAAAGGGGCGGAATGGTGGATTGCTACACAAGGGGTGGAGTGACAGACGCCTCCAAAAAGGGGGCGGAATGGTGGATGCTACCCAAAAAGGGGGTGGAGTGGTGGATTGCTACCCAAAAAGGGGGCGAGCGGTGGATTGCTACCCAAGGGGTGGAGTGACAGACGCCTCCCAAAAAGGGGGCTGAATGGTGGATTGCTACCCAAAAAGGGGTGGAGGGTGGTGAGAGTGGTGGTGGATTGCACCCAAAAAGGGGCGGAGTGGTGGATTGCTACCCAAAAGGGGGCGGAGTGGTGGATTGCTACCAAAAAGGGGCGGAGTGGTGGATTGCTACCCCAAAAAGGGGCGGAGTGGTGGATTGCTACCCAAAAAGGGGGCGGAGCGGTGGATTGCTTCCCAAGGGTGGAGTGACAGACGCCTCCCAAAAGGGGTGGAATGGTGGATTGCTACCCAAAAAGGGCGGAATGGTGATTGCTTGCCAAGGGTGGAGTGACGGACGCCTCCCGAAAGGGGTGGAATGGTGGATTGCTACCAAAAAGGGGACGGAGTGGTGGATTGCTACCCAAAAAGGGGTGGAGCAGTGGATTGCTTCCCAAGGGTGGGAGTGACAGACGCCTCCAAAAGGGGCGGAGCGTGGCCAATAAAACGATTGAGGGAAGGGCCAAAATCGGCAAAATCGGCAGTTGGGGAGGGAGAGAGAACATTGAGGCAGTTTGAGAGACAGGATTGAGAAGATTGAGAGAGTGAGTGTTGGAACGGCTGAGGGAAGTTGGTCTGAGGAGAAGGTGGAGAAGTCTGGGAATGCGACTGGAGTTGTTGGCATGTGCGAGAGTGAGAGGAGAGCTCTCTTTGAGGGGTCGTCCTGCCTGCCTGCCTCTGGCCCTGTTCGTCACCGGTGTCCTGTGTGTGACCCTCCTACAGATATAATCGTCCTGCGATCTTCTGGACGCCTCATCGTTTCTCGCTTCATTGCGTCCTCATCTCTCATCATCTGGCCGTCCCACTGCCATAAGGCTGAGTCCCCCCGCGTTTTTGTCCCTTCCCGTCTTCTGACTGAGTCCCCCCGGTTTTTGTCCCCTCCCCGTCTGTGACTGAGTCCCCCCGGTTTTTGTCCCTCCCCGTCTGTGACTTGAAGTCCCCCGGTTTTTGTCCCTTCCCCGTCTGTGACTGAGTCCCCCCGTTTTGTTCCCCTCCCCGTCTGTGACTGAGCCCCCTGTTTTTGTCCCTTCCCCGTCTGTGACTGAGTCCCCCGCGTTTTGTCCCTTCCCCGTCTGTGACTGAGTCCCCCCGGTTTTTGTCCCTTCCCGTCTGTGACTGAGTCCCCCCGTTTTTGTCCCTTCCCCGTCTGTGACTGAGTCCCCCGGTTTTTGTCCCTTCCCGTCTGTGACTGAGTCCCCCGGTTTTTGTCCCTCCCCGTCGTGACTGAGTCCCCCGTTTTTGTCCCTTCCCCCCGTCTGGTGACTGAGTCCCCCGGTTTTTGTCCCTTCCCGTCTGTGACTGAGTCCCCCGGTTTTTGTCCCTTCCCGTCTGTGACTGAGTCCCCCCGGTTTTTGTCCCCTCCCCGTCTGTGACTGAGTCCCCCCGGTTTTTGTCCCTTCCCCGTCTGTGACTGAGTCCCCCGGTTTTTGTCCCTTCCCCGTCTGTGACTGAGTCCCCGGTTTTTGTCCCCTCCCCGTCTTAGGCCATCAGCCATGGCTCAGAAAGTGCCTGAAAATCAAGTTTCGTTCCACTCATCGGGGGGGGGGGGGGTAGACAAAACCTTGATAATATGATAGTTTATATCCAAATAAATACGTATCGAAAAGTTCTCCACTCAAATAGCTGCAGTTATTGGTATTTTCATCTTGAAAATCGATGCATTCCCCGCGCTCTCTCATTTGAATTTTCTCCACACGGATCACGTGTGGGCCACGTGACGCCTCGACAGCCAATAGATCGGCTGACATCGTATGCAAATTACGTCAGACCGTCACGTGACCAGCTACGTTGTCCAAGATGGAAGCTTCCTGCAGGAGGAAATCACCGGCAGCTGATCGGCGATTTTTGATGAATATGGCCAGTGAGGACGCTCCCCGTGTATTATTCACCAGGACAATGTAGCGAACGAGAAGTCAAACGTTTTACGTCTGTAAGATGGGATAAGTGAGAGAAAGTGTCAATAAACGGCTCGTGTTAGACGTCACAACGACGTTTAGCAGAGAGTGCTGGCGCGGAGGACAACTTCGATCATGGGCCGATTGTACCCCGAGTGCCCGTGTAAAGACTTCAAGCTACCCCCCCCCCCCTTTCAAGTTACCCCCGGTAATCTGAAATCGATTTCAAGTTACCCCCGGGGGTAGCTTGAAATCAATTTCATCCTACCCCCTACGATTTCAGATTACCCCCCTCAAAACATTTATTTATTTATGTTTATTTACAAAAAATAGTAATTTAATTGATATTGAAAACTAATTAGGGAAACACCATTGACCACGTGACAGCCTTTAAAGAGTTGCAATGAATTTTGATTTTATTATGAATGATTTATTTTAATATTGTTATTAATTGAAATCAGTATTTCTCATACAGTTGTAGTTTTTGCCACATTTTTATGAAATCCTTCTTCGATATAGTTGATACAAATAGACATACTGGTATATCTTTTTAACCAACTCAGACTATACTTACAATTATGGAAACAATGCAATAAAATCAATGTATAAGAAAGGCAATGAAAACAGCTTATTTTAATTCACAATTTCGTTGTGGTGTATGGCAGCCTAGCTGCCGGGGTAGCTGTCATTTCTTGAAGCGCGACTGTGTCGCTGATGCAGTGCCCCTCTACCAGTACACACACCGGAACTGGTACTCATTTCGCCGACCTCAGAAGGATGACATGCTGACCTGGTGTTGGCTCAGTGGTGTGGGTGGTGGCTTGGATCCTAGGGTCCTGAGTAGTGGTTAGGGTGGCGGCTTGGGATCCTAGGGTCCTGAGTTCAAGCCCTGTCGGCCGCTGAATTAATCCACCGGGGGTTGACTCAACTG
>CM068960.1:6811323-6827362 GCA_035128595.1 Eptatretus atami
CCTCCCCGTCTGTGACTGAGTTCCCCCGGTTTTTGTCCCTTCCCCGTCTGTGACTGAGTCCCCCCGGTTTTGTCCCCTCCCCGTCTGTGACTGAGTCCCCCCGGTTTTTGTCCCTTCCCCGTCTGTGACTGAGTCCCCCGGTTTTTGTCCCCTCCCCGTCTGTGACTGAGTCCCCCCGGTTTTTGCTCCCTTCCCGTCTGTGACTGAGTCCCCCCGGTTTTTTGTCCCTTCCCCGTCTGTGACTGAGTCCCCCGGTTTTGTCCCCTCCCCGTCTGTGACTGAGTCCCCCGGTTTTGTTCCCTCCCCGTCTGTGACTGAGTCCCCCCCGGTTTTTTGTCCCTTCCCCTCTGTGACTGAGTCCCCCGTTTTGTCCCTTCCCCGTCTGTGACTGAGTCCCCCCGGTTTTTGTCCCCTCCCCGTCTGTGACTGAGTCCCCCCGGTTTTTGTCCCTTCCCCGTCTGTGACTGAGTCCCCCCGGTTTTTGTCCCTTCCCCGTCGTGACTGAGTCCCCCCGTTTTTGTCCCTCCCCGTCTGTACTGAGTCCCCCCGGTTTTTGTCCCTTCCCCGTCTGTGACTGAGTCCCCCGGTTTTTGTCCCTTCCCGTCTGTGACTGAGTCCCCCTGTTGTCCTTCCCCGTCTGTGACTGAGTCCCCCCGGTTTTTGTCCCCTCCCCGTCTGTGACTGAGTCCCCCCGGTTTTTGTCCTTCCCGTCTGTGACTGAGTCCCCCCGGTTTGTCCCTTCCCCGTCTGTGACTGAGTACCCCGGTTTTTGTCCCCTCCCCGTCTTAGGCCATCAGCCATGGCTCAGAAAGTGCCTGAAAATCAAGTTTCGTTCCACTCATCGGGGGGGGGGGTAGACAAAACCTTGATATATGATAGTTATATCCAAATAAATACGTATCGAAAAGTTCTCCACTCAAATAGCTGCAGTTATTGTGTATTTTCATCTTGAAAATCGATGCATTCCCCGCGCTCTCTCATTTGAATTTTCTCCACACGGATTACGTGTGGGCCACGTGACGCCTCGACAGCCAATAGATCGGCTGACATCGTATGCAAATTACGTCAGACCGTCACGTGACCAGCTACGTTGTCCAAGATGGAAGCTTCCTGCAGGAGGAAATCACCGGCAGCTGATCGGCGATTTTTGATGAATATGGCCAGTGAGGACGCTCCCCGTGTATTATTCACCAGGACAATGTAGCGAACGGAGAAGTCAAACGTTTTACGTCTGTAAGATGGATAAATGGAGAGAAAGTGTCAATAAACGGCTCGTGTTAGACGGTCACGAACGACGTTTAGCAGAGAGTGCTGGCGCGGAGGACAACTTCGATCATGGGCCGATTTACCCGGAGTGCCCGTGTAAAGACTTCAAGCTACCCCCCCCCCCCCTTTCAAGTTACCTCCCGGTAATCTGAAATCGATTTCAAGTTACCCCCGGGGTAGCTTGAAATCAATTTCATCCTACCCCCTACGATTTCAGATTACCCCCCTCAAAACATTTATTTATTTATGTTTATTTACAAAAAATAGTAATTTAATTGATATTGAAAACTAATTAGGGAAACACCATTGACCACGTGACAGCCTTTAAGAGTTGCAATGAATTTTGATTTTATTATGAATGAATTTTATTTTAATATTGTTATTAATTGAAATCAGTATTCTCATACAGTTTAGTGTTTTTGCCACATTTTTATGAAATCCTTCTTCGATATAGTTGATACAAATAGACATACTGGTATATCTTTTTAACCAACTCAGACTATACTTACAATTATGGAAACAATGCAATAAAATCAATGTATAAGAAAGGCAATGAAAACAGCTTATTTTTAATTCACAATTTCGTTGTGGTGTATGGCAGCTTAGCTGCCGGGGTAGCTGTCATTTCTTGAAGCGCGACTGTGTCGCTGATGCAGTGCCCCTCTACCAGTACACACACCGGAACTGGTACTCATTTCGCCGACCTCAGAAGGATGACATGCTGACCTGGTGTTGGCTCAGTGGTTAGGGTGGTGGCTTGGATCCTAGGGTCCTGAGTAGTGGTTAGGGTGGCGGCTTGGGATCCTAGGGTCCTGAGTTCAAGCCCTGTCGGCCGCCGAATTAATCCACCGCGGGGGTTGACTCAACATGTCATCCTTCCGAGGTCGGCGAAATGAGTACCAGTTCCGGTGTGTGTACTGGTAGAGGGGCACTGCATCAGTGGCACAGTTTCTGGAGCAGTTTCTTGGCAATGGACAAAGGCTATACTATGTGGTTTGCCATTGCCTTCCCAGCATTGTTTTTCCATGCTCTCTCGTGTTGAATGCTGAGTGTCAAGCAAGGAAGCTACTGTAACTTTGTTTCATTGATTAGGTGAGCTTTTAATGTTTTTTTCCTTCCAATTACGTGTGAGAGACGTGATCAAGTCTTGATATACAGTACATATGCATACACACACACACACACACACACACACACACACACACACATTGTTGCGGTTAAGAAAAGACCCTAGGGAGTTGCATCCAATGCTTAAAAGAACCCTGGAGTTTAAATATTTCCATAGTCATTGTTTCATGAGGTTCCCCATCCCCTTCTAGAATTTTAAAGTGATTCTTCACCATTGAGAGATAGGGCTGAAAATTTTTATATGGCACGCAAACCCAAAAAGTTGTAGACTGATTCGGATGAAACTTGTTGAACAGTTCGACGTGTCGCTAGGACGAATTGATTCGATTTTGGTGAAGATCCAAATCTGGATCTGGATACTAGACTTATTTAATTTATAAAATGATTCTTCACCATTGAGAGATAGGGCTAAAAACGATATCGATAGTACTGTATAGCATGATATTTCAAAAATGTATTGGGCCCAATATGTTCTCGTGGATCAGATATTACGTGGCGGAGGTGTGCGCTCTTCTGAGTAGAGAGTAATGTATGAACACGAACATTGGTAAAGGTAATAACAGTTATATTCTTGTGTATTTGCAGATGCAGCTTCATCATTTGTAATCTAATAAACGGACGTCACAAAATGGAGTAGTTCCTATTTACCGAGTGCCCTTCTAGTTGTTTCCTGGAATCGTAGCTTCGAGTTATATTGGTATGCAAATTTTCAACTATATATCTTACCTGGACAGACATTAGCATTTACATGTAAACACACATATATTATATATATATATAATATATATATATATATATATATATATATTATATATATATATATTATGGTTGTGGGTGTAGATTTAATCTGAAATTTTGGATTGAATAGAGTTGGTTGGTCTGTGGATGTGTATGAGATATCTTGATGTAATTAAGTAGGGAACCAGTTCGCTTAAGTGTTACGTGTCACCACATGGGGATGGTGCGGTGTTAATTAGATAGGGATTAAGAATAAGTTTCCCCAGTATGTGATTGCCCCCTGTAACCTATTCCTACATTTTTGCATTTACAAGTGAGCCAAATGTGCCTAGCAGGCAGAAGCCCCATCTCCAAGGGTGATTGGGGCCGGGGGGGGGGCGAAATCACACCCCCGAGGCTAATGATTGATGGGCGTGACATCAGAAGCTAGCCAACCATGCAGAGCGGGCGGAGCCCCGCTTGCCAGGTTTCGTGCACGCAAGCCACGCCCCGGAGGAGGAAACTGGGGTTCGTTGATGTCAGAGTTGAATTCAGGAAGGAACATACGAGTGCGGAGTGAGGGACGCACACGGTCGAGAGAGAACGTACTTGATTCCAAGTTCCATATTTTTATATACAGTATTATATATATGCGATACACAACACACACACACACACACACACACACACACACACACACACACACACACACACACACACATTACTTTTGTTCAATACTCATCAGAAACATGAATATTTCAGTCATTAAACATTAATGTTTATCTCTGTTATAATGCTTTGCATTAAGGTTTTACAATAATATCAATGTTGACGTTCTTCGACCATCCTCAAAATCGTTACCTGGATTGTAACTTAGAACTTCAGAATAATTCGAGGTTTAGACTAATATTTTGAAATAAATTAACTTCTTTATTTATTAACGTACAACAGCCGTGCCAGATAATTCGATGAAATTGAGAGAGAAAAGGATCTCGTTTGTTGTTGTCAGGCAATTTTATTAACAATAGAGTACGGAAAGTGAATTTATTATTTTATTATTCATGTGAATGGAGTATTACTTAATTACTTTTACTGTGATGGTGGTTCAATGAATATCACTGTTGGTGATTGATATCTTTCTGATTTGTGCTTTTTGTGCTTTGTTTTTAGCTATGCTAAATTGTCCAAGCAATGCCATTGCCAACATGTCCTCCACGTTGCCCAGGTTTCCATCAAGCCAGAAAGCTTTCTGTAATTTGACAAATTCAATACAGTCAAATGTGTACAGTTTAAATACAGTGACTTGCACTTTTGAGAAATAGAATGACCACATGAACACAGTTTGTAAGGAGAGTTTAGTGCAGGAAATCTTAATCTCACTCTCCTTTATAAACACTGTTTTGACAGAATATTCAGTCTGAGCTCCTTGTCACATTGAAAGGCAAAAAAGAAGAGAAATATAATTTGTTTGGCAGAAGAGAAAATAAAGGCTATGTGGGTTGGGTGATGTGAACTGGGGGATAAGTAATAACACTGACATGCCGAAGCCAAACAATGGGAAGCTGATGTGGAGCTTTGCAGGCCTTTTGTAAATTTGCCCTCTGGGTAATATTAATAGCGTCAAGTCCAATGTCTGCTTGACACCGTGGTATCACTGTTGTGTGAACCTTGGCTACGTTTTGATTTATGAAACAATATACGATTTTTAAATGTTCACATGAGTGTATTGCTCCGCATACATAGAGTGTTAATTAGACATGCCATATGTTTATTTATCTTACTAAAGAACTAATAAAAATCCAGGAAATGAGAATGAATTCTGTGGATGAAGTTAAAACAATGCTATTAAATTGGTTTAGAGTTCCAAGCAGTAGAAGTATGGATTACTAAGTGATTATTGCACATCTCCTTGGCCTGTAGGGGCCATCTGTCTATCTCGATTACGTATGCAATACAGTAGTGGTTGGATTTTTTTTTTTTAATTTTAATTTATTTCCACTGCATATTAAATACATTCCTCTTTCTCCCTTCTCCTTCCTCCACTGACGCCAACCCCCTCTCCTCTTTCTACACATGCAGTATATTGAAGGTCCCTTGAAAATGCCCATTTGTCTTCTCTTCAATCGAGCGGTGCTGGGAAACGCGCAAGTACAGATGTTTGGAGAAATATATGTGGATGTTTGTTGGTAAACTACCAGGGAAGATTTTACAAGATGTGCACAAACCCCATAGTGGCCAGGCTTATAAAAGTAGAAAACTAATTTCATGAAGGCCATCGGCAGTAACCTTGTGACGAATTTGCTTGCGTTTTGGAAGTAAAGTAAACAATATGGTTGAAAAGGTGAACCTTTATTTAGAAGTTCATGTATGTACAAGATTTTATATTATTTGTATGCAGTTCGAAGCTCATGAAGGAGCTAGAACACAGAACTGACAAGGATATAACAGAACAAAAAGAACTGCACAAAGAGAGGTGAACACCAACATCAGGGTTGAGGGTTAAAATAGACAGAGACTTGGATTGAAAGGGATGTGGGGAAGAATGAGAGCAAGAGGGGGGGGGGGTGAACAGGTGGATCAGCCACAAACTCTCAAGAACATAAGTGGAAGGCAAGCTAGAAACCAGGAAAGAGGTGGGCTTGGGGTGGGTTAATAGGCGTATAAAAGATTATGGTTGTGGAGAGGAGATGACCTCGTATGTGGTGAACAGCTGGCTTAAAGCCCCAGAGAGTATAATGAAATTGAAGTGAGTGATTAAATTTGTTCCACAGGTGGCGAAACGAGGAACGGATGAGTGGAGGTGGTCAATGGGTCTGGATTTTGGAAGTCTCACCAGAGGGGGTTACTCACAGACTGCGTGCTCCATGCAGAAACCTGAGGTGTTGGGGGGGGGGCAGCATGGAAATGGCAGAGGGTGCAAGACCAGAAGGGAGGTGGAAGAAAACAGAAAGACAAACGGCCTGTCTGCGATGTGAAATTGATAGGCCTCGAGACTCGGCTTCATCGCAGAAGATTCCAATCGCATCCAGCCGAGCAAGTGTGGGGTTGGGACGCCAGCCCAAAGAGGAGAGCAGTACTCTATCAAACTGCGGATGAAGGCCTTGTAAGTAAAAAAAAATAGTTCAGATGTGCCAAGGAAAGACTTTGCGTGAAGGAGAGTGCTCAGAATGGTTTGGAGGTCAACTTGAAAATGTGGTTGGCCCAAGAACGTTAATGGCTGATGGGAGGCCCAAAAGTTTGAGTGACTGAACTTCTTGAACAGGATTGTTCAGGACATAGATTGGAAGGTTCACCAAATGGTGTTTTTGGAGAGACAGTGTGAGTGTGACATTTGTCATGATTGAAAGACATATTTCAATTGTAGGACCAGCTTGTGATTCTTTCAAGGTCTACAGAGAGGGAAGAGGCTGAGTGTCTATCTTAAGGATGAGGGATGTTACGGCAGAAGGTGGAATCATCAGCAAAGAGATAGAGGATTTTCCAGAGCATGAGAAAAATCGTTGATGAACATTAGGAATAGGACTGAGCCCAGAACACTGGCTTGGGGCACTCCAGCCTTGAGGGGAGAAGAGATGAGAGGATCTTGTTGGCTATGAGAGTAGAGGAAGCAGTGAGTTTTGTGTGGAGTTGACCTTGGATGCCATAGACACAGAGTTTATGAGCAGGACGGAGTGCCAGACTGTACCGATTGCTCGAGAAACTGTATGTCTAAAGAGACGGCCCTGATCTCATGTGTGATATGAGGGCCTCCGTCCATTGTTGGGAGAGCAGAAACAGCATGTTCAAGGTGGAGTGACCTGGTGTGAATCCGTAATGATGGGCTGAGATCAGGCCATTGGAGAAAAGGAAGGATTTGATGTTGACTGCAATGATGGATTCCATGACCTTGCTGATGATTGGTATTAAGCTGATAAGTCTGCATTTAAGAGAATCAGTTTTGCACCTTGTTCATGTAATGCAAGGATGTTGCTTGACTTTCCAGCAGATGGAGATGACCTAGAGCAAATGATAGGGTGAACCAGAGCAGAAAGAGGATGTGCAAGTGCAGCAGAGCAGGTTTTGAGGACACATGCACTGATGCCATTGGGCTAGTTGCAGAATCAGACTCAAGGGTTCACATAAACTTCTCCACCTTCTCAGGTGAAAAACACAATGCTGGGTTTATCTAGCTTTGAACCTTGTTTGCTTTCTTCCCCGCAGTCTCTCCTAACTAGGATTGAACAGGTGTGGTGAGAAAGATCAAACTTCAAACCCAATAAAACCTGCCGATGAATGTTTTTATCAGTCATCTCGCTTCATTGGCACTATTGGCGCATCATCACATTTGTGGAACACCCTTCCGTAGATGGTTCATTCTCACTCTTCTCTCTCTCGGGCTTCAAACAAGTGATGCACCACCATTTCATGTGATCCCCACCCACTACCCACAATCTAGATATCCCCTTTAACATTACCTAATCAAATTAAAAGAAACAAACACTGCATTGAAGTCATCAGAACAAACCTGGATTGAGCAAAGACTGGAGGCATCAGAGGAACCTGAGATAGGATTCAGTTTCAGCTGCTACTCCACTACCCTCAAACGTACTCAGGTTCAGCCAAGTGAACCTTACAAAAACAATTTGTGAGAACTCACCTCTCCAAAGACAGTTAGATGGAGAAATAAATAAATTGAAACTAAGAATAAGATAAATTAAGCACACAATATACTATATTAGCACAAGCAGGGTTACCAAGCACTGCCCAGCTGGGAGAGTTTTCCCGGTGGTAGTTTTGGGACGTGCTGCACATTGAAAAGCTATGGAGTTATTGGTCTCATGGTGGTTACCTTTTGCCTGCGGGCTGGTGGAAGCACTGCTTGATCTCACCTCCCAATATACACGTTATAGCCGCCCTTGGTGGCCTCAAGGCAGACGTCAAGCCCAATGTATGACAGCTTTAAAACTTTCCGAGATTCTGAAATCCCTAAACCCAAAATCTGGGGTCTCTCGATGTTACTGTTCGGCCGTGAAAGGATAACGTACAAATGCACAAACAAACACACGACCACTTGAAAATATTTACAAGATTAACTCAATGTTAATACTGTACAAAGTATATTCTAATACAGTGTTAAAGCTCGAGGCAAAAAGAGAGCACAGTAGTGAGCGGGGAGTTAAGGAGTGCTGTTAGATTAGCACAAGGATTTATTCATTCGGCTGACAGGATGGTTCGAGGTACATGCACACTCAGTTCTAAGTTGTCTAGCCTGTTTTAATCCAACCCAGTTGTCCACTGTCATCCCGGTGTTTGAACAGGCAGAGTGATGCATGGATGTTAAACTGGTCTGCCAACATTAGTTGGTGTGACGTTAAATATCCCACTGTATCCTTCACGAAGAGTAGGTGAGCTATCGCTGTCATCATGGCCAAATTCCAAAATTCCTGCCAGAACTACTGCTGGGAAGTCGATGGCAAAACCACCCAGTTAAACTTTACCAGGAAACTGCTTTGGCAGGACTGAACCTTTATCTTAATATCTCATTGAAACCAGGAAAGGTATCAGAGGAATGGACAGTAGCAAATGTAACATGACATCTCCACTTTCCAGCCCACCAAGATCAGTGGCTCCTCTTCCTCCTTTCTCAAAGACAGAAGTTGTTTCCAGAACTCCTGGAATCCCCCACCTGAGAATCTCCCATCCTATCATGTCACCTTTACAAGGGTCAGAGTCCTACAATGCAGCTCCTTCTATTTCTAGGCCACACAGAACCTTCCAAATATCCTTTTCAGAACCATATTCTCGTGAGAACTTGCATGAGTCCCTCCAGTACAAAGTTCCAGCAAACCTGAGAAAGAGGTAATGAATAAATTTCGCCCTTAGCTTGCAATTTTGCCTCACTACTCGAGGGTAAAAATCCCACCTGCCGCTCCAGAGGCTCTCTCGGTGACAAAGGTAGCTGGACAAGAAGACAAGATCACTAAGCAAGACAGACAAAAAAGTAATGGATGTAATATTGTATACCATAATGGTAATAAGCAAAGCGGAAGCTGTGATGATGTAATATTAAACACACCGAAATGTAAACTTTTATAGAGAGCAAAACATCTCCATAAACACAGTGTTCCATTGATTGAATAAACGCCTCGTGGTACAATATATATGATACAGGTGCAGAAACAGGTTGACATGTAGGTTCGTGTGTACAACATTGATATGTGTTCATGCGGTCTTGGATTTATAAAATCTGGCATGTAAACCCATAGGGTGATTGCATCACCCCCACCACTCCCCCCCCTCCCCCCCCACAGTGACACACACACACACACACACGCAATTCAATCACTTCTCAACAAAAAAGCCTCAGCCACCTCTGTCCCATCTTTTGCTGCCCCTCCTAACCCCAGTCCTCACCCTCCCCTCCCAACCCAACCCGAAGGCATCGATCCCCTCCCCACACTCAAGTCCTCAACCCCCCCCCCACCCTTTCCAAAGTGTCCCATCTTTACTCTCACCCCCGTCTGCCATAAAAGCAAACGGGAATTCCCACATCAAAACAGTGGAATATGTAACGTTTTCTGCTCTCCTATCAGGCTAATCTACGACTTCACAGAAACCCGTCGACACAGTCACCTGTTGAACTCACAATTTGAGAAAATAGTCGAAAATAATAGCAAACTCTGCCATAACATCCGTGGTAAAAACGCTGCTTGAGATAAAAGGTAATTTTGAAGGTTCCTAAATTGTGGCTGTCGTACAGAAATTGTGTGTGGATTGAGTGTCCAACCAATGGGTGGAACTCACACACACGGACACACACATAGCTCCTTTAAACGATTTTGGACTTAAGTTATAATTCATTATTTGCAGTGAAAACGTAGCTTGTTCTTTTCATCGTACCCAACATTGAGCTGTCAATTCTGGGTTCTGTTCTTGAAAACATTGCATTTAACAAAAATCTGCCATTCTGGTGGGGTGTTATTGGGGTGGCTAAGTAAAACTGAAGATGCTTGATCTGAAGGCCTGAGGAAGCCTGGTGTGAGGCAGGTGAAACATCTCTGAGATCGGGTCTGGCTCTTGCTTCTCATTGCTCAAATAGCGGAGTAGATTAGTTTCCTCTTGATTGGAAGTGCCCTCTTCTTTTTAAAAAATGTATAATCCCAAACCACCCTAATCTTATAATTATATGTGTATATATATATTGTATTGTCGTGTTTCCACATCGATTAACACTGATGCTTGACAGATGGACTGAACTGGCTTTAACTCCTCAGACTGTTCAATTAATGGTGGGGTTGCACACGAGAGAACCGAGGAGAGACACGAGAACCTTTGGTCTTTTAAAACCAACGGGTTTATGTCCCAAAGAACAAATAACAAAGGAAGATTGACCTAACGGAGGATACGACGCTGGGTTGAAGTGGGGAAATAAGGGGAAAAATAATAAAAATAAATAAATAATTATGTACAATAACAATAAAACCTAATGCCACACATCAGATTTATTCACAGAACAGGACGGGGAACATGAACTGGATGAGCTCTCAAGTGCTGGTGGACGAGCAGGGGATGAGCAAATGAGCAGACGGCAGACCAACAAACAGGGCCAGGCAGGAATGATGTAGCACAAGGGCAGAACCAACGAAGGGGCAAGGCAGGAACAAAGAAGCAGAAACATGCAAGAGCAGGAACAAAACAAGGCAGGGCCACTGCAAGAGCAGGAACAGGAGAAGGCAGGCAGGACTGACAGAGCAACCGTTTACTCGACAGCACAGAATCTCATTCTCTGTTGGCGCAATCCCTCCTCTCTTTCTCCTTTCTTCTCCTCTTGATTCATGCCCAACCCTTCTCTTCTTGCTTCAATTCTCTCCCAACACTACTCGCTCTCGTGAGAGGTACCCTATTGCCCGCCCTCTCATGCAACGAAAACTCCACTCTCCAGAAAGACGAATTCCATCCTTCAGAGTGCCCATTACTCCGCCCTAAGGAGGCGATCCAATGCTCCGCCCCTCAGGAGGTGGCGAAAAGCTCCTCCCTCGCTTACAGGAGATCCAAGCTCTCTCTCTCTCTTCTCCCCTCCCCCCCTCGCTTAGGACTCGGGCATCTCATCTGGTGGGCATACAAGAGGTTAGTTATATGTACAATTGTCTTAACCTTAATCTCTAACTAATATTACCACTCACCATCCCCATATGGTGCACATTTAAAACAAGGCAATCCTTAAGCTAACGTTTCCCTACTTAATTCCATTGAGAATGGGCTAACTTCTCATACACAGACCATACTACTCTATACATGTTATCTGTTCAAGGTAATATCTATCCCCCTCCCTCCTAATACAAATGTAACAGTATTATATAGGCTGGCAGGATAGCCTAGAGTTTGCACAGTAGCCTCTAAGCTGTCTATCTTGGGTTTGAATCCAAACCCAGCTATGGATTGTCATCCTGGTGTTTGCAAGCCGGGTGTGGTATCGTGTGTGTCGCCTCTCGAATGAATGTTCAACTGGATTTCACATCTGCTAGCATTAGTTATTGAGAGTTTACTATCTTAAGCTGTCCTTGTGAAGTGTAGGCGAGTTTTCACGACATCTGAACCAATTACAAGGTTCTGTTTGGTAACTACGCGTGAAATTGGGCGGCAAACCATGCGGTATAATCCTTGCCTTGTGGCGGATTTGGCATCACTGAACATGCCTTCAGGCAGGGAATGAGAGAGGAGAGAGGAGGAGGGAGGAGAGAGAGAGGGAGATAGTGATAGTTTAAATTCATCTTTTAGTTTATTTTTGATGTATATGCGGGTAGTTTGAGATTTCACCATTTACAGTACAAGTTGTTGGGTAGGTGTGTTTGGAGTGGTGGAAGCCTTGTTACTAAAGGAGACTTTACTCAATGGAGCACAAAATCTCCACCGACTAAATGCTACTGTCACTCAGTTTCCTGGGAACATGCCATGCCCTGCCTGACCTAAATTGACCTAAATGTTCAATTTCTGCCAAAAGGAAATGCTCTTTCAAGTGTCCTTTGGATAACTTCACCTCTTAAATCACAATGAATCAATAATTTTCAGCACATATCGTATATTAATTTTTCATTGCTCACCATCCGTTTCTTTGGTGTGTACAACATGCTTGACTACCTATTTCTAATCACGCTTACATGTACTACTCATGTATAATAATATAGTTAATAATAAATTGCTAAAATATATATATATTAATCATATTAAGAGGGAAGCTCGTGTTGTTCAATATTCATTTTAATTTTATTTCACAATGTGTACTCAATCTGGTACTGTTTCATCTGATCCTTTACCTGCTGCACAAATGCATCATGCTATAGTTACCTCTGCCACAAAGGTGGAATGGAGGTTATGTATTTACTTGCGGAGTGTGCTTACACATTGTATCTCTCTCTTTTTCATCCTTCCGAGGTCGGCGAAATGAGTACCAGTTCCGGTGTGTGTACTGGTAGAGGGGCACTGCATCAGTGGCACAGTTTCTGGAGCAGTTTCTTGGCAATGGACAAAGGCTATACTATGTGGTTTGCCATTGCCTTCCCAGCATTGTTTTTCCATGCTCTCTCGTGTTGAATGCTGAGTGTCAAGCAAGGAAGCTACTGTAACTTTGTTTCATTGATTAGGTGAGCTTTTAATGTTTTTTTCCTTCCAATTACGTGTGAGAGACGTGATCAAGTCTTGATATACAGTACATATGCATACACACACACACACACACACACACACACACACACACATTGTTGCGGTTAAGGAAAAGACCCTAGGGAGTTGCATCCAATGCTTAAAAGAACCCTGGAGTTTAAATATTTCCATAGTCATTGTTTCATGAGGTTCCCCATCCCCTTCTAGAATTTTAAAGTGATTCTTCACCATTGAGAGATAGGGCTGAAAATTTTTATATGGCACGATATCCCAAAAAGTTGTAGACTGATTCGGATGAAACTTGTTGAACAGTTCGACGTGTCGCTAGGACGAATTGATTCGATTTTGGTGAAGATCCAAATCTGGATCTGGATACTAGACTTATTTAATTTATAAAATGATTCTTCACCATTGAGAGATAGGGCTAAAAACGATATCGATAGTACTGTATAGCATGATATTTCAAAAATGTATTGGGCCCAATATGTTCTCGTGGATCAGATATTACGTGGCGGAGGTGTGCGCTCTTCCGAAGTAGAGAGTAATGTATGAACACGAACATTGGTAAAGGTAATAACAGTTATATTCTTGTGTATTTGCAGATGCAGCTTCATCATTTGTAATCTAATAAACGGACGTCACAAAATGGAGTAGTTCCTATTTACCGAGTGCCCTTCTAGTTGTTTCCTGGAATCGTAGCTTCGAGTTATATTTGTATGCAAATTTTCAACTATATATCTTACCTGGACAGACATTAGCATTTACATGTAACACACATATATATATAATATATATATATATATTATAATATATATATATATATATATATATATATATATTATGGTTGTGGGTGTAGATTTAATCTGAAATTTAGGATTGAATAGAGTTGGTTGGTCTGTGGATGTGTATGAGATATCTTGATGTAATTAAGTAGGGAACCAGTTCGCTTAAGTGTTACGTGTCACCACATGGGGGTGGTGCGGTGTTAATTAGATAGGGATTAAGAATAAGTTTCCCCAGTATGTGATTGCCCCCCTGTAACCTATTCCTACATTTTTGCATTTACAAGTGAGCCAAATGTGCCTAGCAGGCAGAAGCCCCATCTCCAAGGGTGATTGGGGGCCGGGGGGGGGGGCGAAATCACACCCCCGAGGCTAATGATTGATGGGCGTGACATCAGAAGCTAGCCAACCATGCAGAGCGGGCGGAGCCCCGCCTTGCCAGGTTTCGTGCACGCAAGCCACGCCCCGGAGGAGGAAACTGGGTTCGTTGATGTCAGAGTTGAATTCAGGGAAGGAACATACGAGTGCGGAGTGAGGGACGCACACGGTCGAGAGAGAACGTACTTGATTCCAAGTTCCATATTTTTATATACAGTATATATATATATGCGATCACACACACACACACACACACACACACCACACACACACACACACACACACACATTACTTTTTGTTCAATACTCATCAGAAACATGAATATTTCAGTCATTAAACATTAATGTTTATCTCTGTTATAATGCTTTGCATTAAGGTTTTACAATAATATCAATGTTGACGTTCTTCGACCATCCTCAAAATCGTTACCTGGATTGTAACTTAGAACTTCAGAATAATTCGAGGTTTAGACTAATATTTTGAAATAAATTAACTTCTTTATTTATTAACGTACAACAGCCGTGCCAGATAATTCGATGAAATTGAGAGAGAAAAGGATCTCGTTGTGTTGTTGTCAGGCAATTTTATTAACAATAGAGTACGGGAAAGTGAATTTTATTATTTTATTATTCATGTGAATGGAGTATTACTTAATTACTTTTACTGTGATGGTGGTTCAATGAATATCACTGTTGGTGATTGATATCTTTCTGATTGTTGCTTTTTGTGCTTTGTTTTTAGCTATGCTAAATTGTCCAAGCAATGCCATTGCCAACATGTCCTCCACGTTGCCAGGTTTCCATCAAGCCAGAAAGCTTTCTGTAATTTGACAAATTCAATACAGTCAAATGTGTACAGTTTAAATACAGTGACTTGCACTTTTGAGAAATAGAATGACCACATGAACACAGGTTTGTAAGGAGAGTTTAGTGCAGGAAATCTTAATCTCACTCTCCTTTTATAAACACTGTTTTGACAGAATATTCAGTCTGAGCTCCTTGTCACATTGAAAGGCAAAAAGAAGAGAAATATAATTTGTTTGGCAGAAGAGAAAATAAAGGCTATGTGGGTTGGGTGATGTGAACTGGGGGATAAGTAATAACACTGACATGCCGAAGCCAAACAATGGGAAGCTGATGTGGAGCTTTGCAGGCCTTTTGTAAATTTGCCTCTTGGGTAATATTAATAGCGTCAAGTCCAATGTCTGCTTGACACCGTGGTATCACTGTTGGTGAAACCTTGGCTACGTTTTGATTTATGAAACAATATACGATTTTTAAATGTTCACATGAGTGTATTGCTCCGCATACATAGAGTGTTAATTAGACATGCCATATGTTTATTTATCTTACTAAAGAACTAATAAAAATCCAGGAAATGAGAATGAATTCTGTGGATGAAGTTAAACAATGCTATTAAATTGGTTTAGAGTTCCAAGCAGTAGAAGTATGGATTACTAAGTGATTATTGCACATCTCCTTGGCCTGTAGGGGCCATCTGTCTATCTCGATTACGTATGCAATACAGTAGTGGTTGGATTTTTTTTTTTTAATTTTAATTTATTTCCACTGCATATTAAATACATTCCTCTTTCCTCCCTTCTCCTTCCTCCACTGACGCCAACCCCCTCTCCTCTTTCTACACATGCAGTATATTGAAGGTCCCTTTGAAAATGCCCATTTGTCTTCTCTTCAATCCGAGCGGTGCTGGGAAACGCGCAAGTACAGATGTTTGGAGAAATATATGTGGATGTTTGTTGGTAAACTACCAGGGAAGATTTTACAAGATGTGCACAAACCCCATAGTGGCCAGGCTTATAAAAGTAGAAAACTAATTTCATGAAGGCCATCGGCAGTAACCTTGTGACGAATTTGCTTGCGTTTTGGAAGGAAAGTTAAACAATATGGTTGAAAAGGTGAACCTTTATTTAGAAGTTCATGTATGTACAAGATTTTTATATTATTTGTATGCAGTGTCGAAGCTCATGAAGGAGCTAGAACACAGAACTGACAAGGATATAACAGAACAAAAAGAACTGCACAAAGAGAGGGTGAACACCAACATCAGGGTTGAGGGTTAAAATAGACAGAGACTTGGATTGAAAGGGATGTGGGGAAGAATGAGAGCAA
>CM068960.1:6827706-6875643 GCA_035128595.1 Eptatretus atami
GGGGCAGCATGGAAATGGCAGAGGGTGCAAGACCAGAAGGGAGGTGGAAGAAAACAGAAAGACAAACGGCCTGTCTGCGATGTGAAATTGATAGGCCTCGAGACTCGGCTTCATCGCAGAAGATTCCAATCGCATCCAGCCGAGCAAGGTGTGAGGTTGGGACGCCAGCCCAAAGAGGAGAGCAGTACTCTATCAAACTGCGGATGAAGGCCTTGTAAGTAAAAAAAAAATAGTTCAGATGTGCCAAGGAAAGACTTTGCGTGAAGGAGAGTGCTCAGAATGGTTTTGGAGGTCAACTTGAAAATGTGGTTGGCCCAAGAACGTTAATGGCTGATGGTGAGGCCCAAAAGTTTGAGTGACTGAACTTCTTGAACAGGATTGTTCAGGACATAGATTGGAAGGTTCACCAAATGGTGTTTTTGGAGAGACAGTGTGAGTGTGACATTTGTCATGATTGAAAGACATATTTCAATTGTAGGACCAGCTTGTGATTCTTTCAAGGTCTACAGAGAGGGAAGAGGCTGAGTGTCTATCTTAAGGATGAGGGATGTTACGGCAGAAGGTGGAATCATCAGCAAAGAGATAGAGGATTTTCCAGAGCATGAGAAAAATCGTTGATGAACATTAGGAATAGGACTGAGCCCAGAACACTGGCTTGGGGCACTCCAGCCTTGATGGGGAGAAGAGATGAGAGGATCTTGTTGGCTACGAGAGTAGAGGAAGCAGTGAGTTTTGTGTGGAGTTGACCTTGGATGCCATAGACACAGAGTTTTATGAGCAGGACGGAGTGCCAGACTGTACCGATTGCTCGAGAAACTATGTCTAAAGAGACGGCCCTGATCTCATGTGTGATATTGAGGGCCTCCGTCCATTGTTGGGAGAGCAGAAACAGCATGTTCAAGGTGGAGTGACCTGGTGTGAATCCGTAATGATGGGCTGAGATCAGGCCATTGGAGAAAAGGAACGATTTGATGTTGACTGCAATGATGGATTCCACGACCTTGCTGATGATTGGTATTAAGCTGATAAGTCTGCATTTAAGAGAATCAGTTTTTGCACCTTGTTCATGTAATGCAAGGATGTTGCTTGACTTTCCAGCAGATGGAAGATGACCTAGAGCAAATGATAGGGTGAACCAGAGCAGAAAGAGGATGTGCAAGTGCAGCAGAGCAGGTTTTGAGGACACATGCACTGATGCCATTTGGGCTAGTTGCAGAATCAGACTCAAGGGTTCACATAAACTTCTCCACCTTCTCAGGTGAAAAACACAATGCTGGGTTTATCTAGCTTTGAACCTTGTTTGCTTTCTTCCCCGCAGTCTCTCCTAACTAGGATTGAACAGGTGTTGGTGAGAAAGATCAAACTTCAACCCAATAAAACCTGCCGATGAATGTTTTTATCAGTCATCTCGCTTCATTGGCACTATTGGCGCATCATCACATTTGTGGAACACCCTTCCGTAGATGGTTCATTCTCACTCTTCTCTCTCTCGGGCTTCAAACAAGTGATGCACCACCATTTCATGTGATCCCCACCCACTACCCACAATCTTAGATATCCCCTTTAACATTACCTAATCAAATTAAAGAAACAAACACTGCATTGAAGTCATCAGAACAAACCTGGATTGAGCAAAGACTGGAGGCATCAGGAGGAACCTGAGATAGGATTCAGGTTTCAGCTGCTACTCCACTACCCTCAAACGTACTCAGGTTCAGCCAAGTGAACCTTACAAAAACAATTTGTGAGAACTCACCTCTCCAAAGACAGTTAGATGGAGAAATAAATAAATTGAAACTAAGAATAAGATAAATTAAGCACACAATATACTATATTAGCACAAGCAGGGTTACCAAGCACTGCCCAGCTGGGAGAGTTTTCCCCGGTGGTAGTTTTGGGACGTGCTGCACATTGAAAAGCTATGGAGTTATTGGTCTCATGGTGGTTACCTTTTGCCTGCGGGCTGGTGGAAGCACTGCTTGATCTCACCTCCCAATATACACGTTATAGCCGCCCTTGGTGGCCTCAAGGCAGACGTCAAGCCCAATGTATGACAGCTTAAAACTTTCCGAGATTCTGAAATCCCTAAACCCAAAATCTGGGGTCTCTTGATGTTACTGTTCGGCCGTGAAAGGATAACGTACAAATGCACAAACAAACACACGACCACTTGAAAATATTTACAAGATTAACTCAATGTTAATACTGTACAAAGTATATTCTAATACAGGTGTAAAGCTCGAGGCAAAAAGAGAGCACAGTAGTTGAGCGGGGAGTTAAGGAGTGCTGTTAGATTAGCACAAGGGATTTATTCATTCGGCTGACAGGATGGATTCGAGGTACATGCACACTCAGTTCTAAGTTGTCTAGCCTGGTTTGAATCCCAACCCAGTTGTCCACTGTCATCCCGGTGTTTGAACAGGCAGAGTGATGCATGGATGTTAAACTGGGTCTGCCAACATTAGTTGGTGGATGTTAAATATCCCACTGTATCCTTCACGAAGAGTAGGTGAGCTATCGCTGTCATCATGGCCAAATTCCAAATTCCTGCCAGAACTACTGCTGGGAAGTCGATGGCAAAACCACCCAGTTAAACTTTTACCAGGAAACTGCTTTGGCAGGACTGAACCTTTATCTTAAATATCTCATTGAAACCAGGAAAGGTATCAGAGGAATGGACAGTAGCAAATGTAACATGACATCTCCACTTTCCAGCCCACCAAGATCAGTGGCTCCTCTTCCTCCTTTCTCAAAGACAGAAGTTGTTTCCAGAACTTCCTGGAATTCCCCACCCTGAGAATCTCCCATCCTATCATGTCACCTTTACAAGGGGTCAGAGTCCTACAATGCAGCTCCTTCTATTTCTAGGCCACACAGAACCTTCCAAATATCCTTTTCAGAACCATATTCTCGTGAGAACTTGCATGAGTCCCTCCAGTACAAAGTTCCAGCAAACCTGAGAAAGAGGTAATGAATAAATTTCGCCTTAGCTTGCAATTTTGCCTCACTACTCGAGGGTAAAAATCCCACCTGCCGCTCCAGAGGGCTCTCTCGGTGACAAAGGGTGAGCTGGACAAGAAGACAAGATCACTAAGCAAGACAGACAAAAAGTAATGGATGTAATATTGTATACCATAATGGTAATAAGCAAAGCGGAAGCTGTGATGATGTAATATTAAACCCACCGAAATGTAAACTTTTATAGAGAGCAAAACATCTCCATAAACACAGTGTTCCATTGATTGAATAAACGCCTCGTGGTACAGATATAATGATACAGGTGGCAGAAACAGGTTGACATGTAGGTTCGTGTGTACAACATTGTATGTGTGCATGCGGTCTTGGATTTATAAAATCTGGCATGTAAACCCATAGGGTGATTGCATCACCCCCACCACTCCCCCCCCCACAGTGACACACACAAACACACACACACACACACACACGCAATTCCAATCACTTCTCAACAAAAAAGCCTCAGCCACCTCTGTCCCATCTTTGCTGCCCCCTCCCTAACCCCAAGTCCTCACCCTCCCCTCCCAACCCAACCCGAAGGCATCGATCCCTCCCCACACTCAAGTCCTCAACCCCCCCCCCCACCCTTCCAAAGTTGTCCCATCTTTACTCTCACCCCCGTCTTGCCCATAAAAGCAAACGGGAATTCCCACATCAAAACAGTGGAATATGTAACGTTTTCTGCTCTCCTATCAGGCTATCAACGACTTCACAGAAACCCGTCGACACAGTCACCTGTTGAACTCACAATTTGAGAAAATAGTCGAAAATAATAGCAAACTCTGCATAAAGGGCTGTCACACCTTGACGATTTAGCGAACGTATGCCGTTTTTTTACAAATTTGCCGAATACGCTGGCACACGTCGAATACGTTATTGGTAAGTTTTGTATACGTTAGGAATACCCTGAAAAACACTGCCATAAGTCGTTGTACGCTGGCTTTAATCGTTGACTTTTGTGCTTGTTCTCTCTTTTTCGAATGCTTAAAATTTTACGACGTACTCGGCGTTTGGCTCACACGTTCCGCTACGCCGGCCATAAGGTTTAGGCACGTTATGCGATCGTTGACACACTTAATTGTATGTTACTCATAAGTCGAAACACGTAGAGGTAACATTCGCGTACCCGAAACTTATTTCTAACCTACGAGTAACGTTTTGTAAGCACGCTACACAAACGTTTTCACACTTCGCAACACGCTACTTGAAAGTTCCTCATACGTCGAAACACATCAAAGTAATGTTTAGGCTACCCGTGACTTATTTTATAACCTATGAATAACGTGCTTGGGAATTATTACGCTATGCATACGCTGGACTATCGTTGGGCATAGGTTGTGACGCCTAAAACACGATAAACAATCGTTGGTATAACTTATGTATAAGTTCTCGAAGCGTTCTGTGTTCATTACTAGTACATTATGCATTTGTCAAAGTCGTTTTTAATACTTTAAAAAGTAAAACAAAGAAATATTTCATCGTGGGAATGAGGAAAAAAAATTAGCCGAAAAGAACATCGAACAATGGTGCAAAGTAGTCTCCTATTCGTGGACGATAAGAGATCCATCATCACCCACACCCTCCCACTCACGCTCAACCTACTACTACTGACATGGACCTACTACTACTACAATACTACTACTACAACTACTACTACTAACTACTACTGACATAGACATACTACTACTACTACTACTACTGACATAGACATACTACTACTACTACCAATACTACTACTACAACTACTACTACTACTACTGAATAGACATACTACACTACTAACTACTGACATAGACATACTACTACTACTACTACTACTGACATAAGACATACTCTACTACTACTACAATACTACTATCTACTACACTACTGACATAAGACATACTACTCTACTACTGATGTAGACATTCTAACTACCACCAATGCTACTACTACAACTACTACTACTATACTACTGTCACGCACACCAACTACTGCTAATAGCATTACTACTACTATACTACTGGCATTGACATCTACTCAACATGGAGTCTGGAACAATGATGGTTTCCTCTTGTGAAGCCCATTTGTATGTACCAATTCCCCTAAACGCTGCCAATACGTCAGTACACGGTAGATGTAAGTTAGAAACACTTTCAGTAAGTTCTATGGTTGTCCGGAAGACGTCAATTTAATTCGTCTACATACGACAATGTGCGTTATACATACGTTACAAATAGGTTCATAGCATGTTATTCAATGGTTAGATGCACGTTTTACTTAGGTTCAAAACATGCTACACATAGGTTAAACGCACGTTACTCTTACGTTCATAGCACGGTAGCCATTGGTTCAAGGCCAGTTTATTCATTTTCAATGCACGTTACTCATACTTTCCAAGCACGTTAAACATAGGCTAAGCTGACGTTACTCATTGTTCAAAGCACGTTACTCAACGGTTATAAATTGGGTTTCAAGTATGTTGCCATTAACTTGACGTGCCTTCGACTTATGACTAAACTACAAGTAACGTGTGTTCGCCGTGTTTAAACGATCACGGAACGTGCAAGAACAGATGCCAACGCATGCGAAACGTTGTGAGCCTTACGTCGAGTACGTCTTAAAATTTTCAGCATGCTTGAAATTCACGAACGTATCGAACGGACTAGGTAATATGCCAGCGTACTTCAATGATTTCGAGCAATAATCTTAACGTATACTCAACTTTCCTATAGCGTATTTGACGTGTGCCTAGCGTTGTAAACCTATTTTTCATAGAATGGCATACGCTGGCAAAATCGTCAAGGTGTGACTGCAATGTTGACAATTCAAAATCTCGGGCAGTTTTGATTTCAATCGGCGTCCGGCAAGTTCTTAACTGGCTACCGCACGAGTTCGCCGGCATACGTATAGCGCGCAAAGGGTAAGTTGAACTAATCGCTTGTCTTTAGTTTGAAACGCCCCGATCACAAGGTAAGCATTCGTTGGTAAAAGTTATGTATAACACAACGAAACGTTCTGGTGCCGTTACTAATATGTTATGCAAACGACCAACACGTTTTTGAATACGCCAAAAACTCAAAAAAAACATCAACAATTTCAGCGTACGTCAACGTTTTAGATAATTTTTATAACGTTGCCATTGCTGGCTAAACGTCAAGGTGTGACAGGGCCCTAACATCCGTGGTAAAAAACGCTGCTTGAGATAAAAGGTAATTTTGAAGGGTTCCTAAATTTGTGGCTGTCGTACAGAAATTGTGTGTGGATTGAGTGTCCAACCAATGGGTGGAACTCACACACACGGACACACACATAGCTCCTTTAAACAGATTTTGGTACTTAAGTTATAATTCATTATTTGCAGTGAAAACGTAGCTTGTTCTTTTCATCGTACCCAACATTGAGCTGTCAATTCTGGGTTCTGTTCTTGAAAACATTGCATTTAACAAAAATCTGCCATTCTGGTGGGGTGTTATTGTGGGTGGCTAAGTAAAACTGAAGATGCTTGATCTGAAGGCCTGAGGAAGCCTGGTGTGAGGCAGGTGAAACATCTCCTGAGATCGGGTCTGCTCATTGCTTCTCATTGCTCAAATTAGCGGAGTAGATCTAGTTTCCTCTTGATTGGAAGTGCCTTCTTCTTTTTAAAAAATGTATAATCCCAACCACCCTAATCTTATATTATATGTGTATATATATATATGTATTGTCGTGTTTCCACATCGATTAACACTGATGCTGGACAGATGGACTGAACTGGCTTTAACTCCTTCAGACTGTTCAATTAATGGTGGGGTTGCACACGAGAGAACCGAGGAGAGACACGAGAACCTTTGGTCTTTTAAAACCAACGGGTTTATGTCCCAAAGAACAAATAACAAAGGAAGATTGACCTAACGGAGGGATACGACGCTGGGTTGAAGTGGGGAAATAAGGGGAAAAATAATAAATAAATAAATAATTATGTACAATAACAATAAAACCTAATGCCACACATCAGATTTATTCACAGACAGGGACGGGGAACATGAACTGGATGAGCTCTCAAGTGCTGGTGGACGAGCAGGGGATGAGCAAATGAGCAGACGGCAGGACCAACAAACAGGGCCAGGCAGGAATGATGAAGCACAAGGGCAGGAACCAACGAAGGGGCCAAGGCAGGAACAAAGAAGCAGAAACATGGCAAGAGCAGGAACAACAAGGCAGGGCCACTGCAAGAGCAGGAACAGGAGAAGGCAGGCAGGACTGACAGAGCAACCGTTTACTCGACAGCACAGAATCTCATTCTCTGTTGGCGCAATCCCTCCTCTCTTTCTCCTTTCTTTCTCCTCTTGATTCATGCCCAACCCTTCTCTTCTTGCTTCAATTCTCTCCCAACACTACTCGCTCTCGTGAGAGGTACCCTATTGCCCCGCCCTCTCATGGCAACGAAAACTCCACCTCTCCAGAAAGACGAATTCCATCCTTCCAGAGGTGCCCATTACTCCGCCCCTAAGGAGGCGATCCAATGCTCCGCCCCCTCAGGAGGTGACGAAAAGCTCCTTCCCTCGCTTTACAGGAGATCCAAGCTCTCTCTCTCTCTCTCTCCCCTCCCCCCCTCGCTTAGGACTCGGGCATCTCATCTGGTGGGCATACAAGAGGTTAGTTATATGTACAATTGTCTTAACCTTAATCTCTAACTAATTATTACCACTCACCATCCCCCATATGGTGCACATTTAAACAAGGCAATCCTTAAGCTAACGTTTCCCTACTTAATTCCATTGAGATGGGCTAACTTCTCATACACAGACCATACTACTCTATACATGTCTATCTGTTCAAGGTAATATCTATCCCCCCTCCCTCCCTAATACAAATGTAACAGTATTATATAGGCTGGCAGGATAGCCTAGAGGTTTGCACAGTAGCCTCTAAGCTGTCTATCTTGGGTTTGAATCCAAACCCAGCTATGGATTGTCATCCTGGTGTTTTGCAAGCCGGGTGTGGTATCAGTGTGTGTCGCCTCTCAGATGAATGTTCAACTGGATTTCACATCTGCTAGCATTAGTTATTGAGAGTTTACTATCTTAAGCTGTCCTTTGTGAAGTGTAGGCGAGTTTTCACCGACATGCTGAACCAATTACAAGTTCTGTTTGTAACTACCGCTGTGAAATTGGCGGCAAACCATGCGGTATAATCCTTGCCTTGTGGCGGATTTGGCATCACTGAACATGCCTTCAGGCAGGGAATGAGAGAGGAGAGAGGAGAGGGGGAGGGAGGAGAGGAGAGGGAGATAGTGATAGTTTAAATTCATCTTTTAGTTTATTTTTGATGGTATATGCGGTAGTTTGAGATTTCACCATTTACAGTACAAGTTGTTGGGTAGGTGTGGTTTGGAGTGGTGGAAGCCTTGTTACTAAAGGAGACTTTACTCAATGGAGCACAAAATCTCCACCGACTAAATGCTACTGTCACTCAGTTTCCTGGGGAACATGCCATGCCCTGCCTGACCTAAATTGACCTAAATGTTCAATTTCTGCAAAAGGAAATGCTCTTTCAAGTGTCCTTTGGATAACTTCACCTCTTAAATCACAATGAATCAATAAATCTTTCAGCACATATCGTATATTAATTTTTCATTGCTCACCATCCGTTTCTTTGGTGTGTACAACATGCTGGACTACCTATTTCTAATCACGCTTACATGTACTACCTCATGTATAATGATATAATGTTAATAATAAATTGCTAATAATATAAATATTAATCATATTAAGAGGGAAGCTCGTGTTGTTGCAATATTCATTTTAATTTTATTTTCACAATGTGTACTCAATCGGTACTGTTTCATCTGATCCTTTACCTGCTGCACAAATGCATCATGCTATAGTTACCTCTGCCACCAAAGGTGGATGGAGGTTATGTATTTACTTGCGGAGTGTGCTTACACATTGTAAGAAATAACGAACCGTGCTTCCCCATTGTCTCGAGTTGCTCACCTGCATTAATTTTTTCATTTCTTTGTTTTGATTTATTTATATTTTCATTTACGGACGCTTTCTGTGACCCCCCCCCCCCCCCCCCCGGTGTATCGGCTTCGATGTCCATCGGCACACAAAATTTCAGCTTTTTATGTCATCCGGAAGGTACTGAACATTAATGTCAATCAGTCCAGTTAGTCATAAGTCAATGAGTGAGTGGTTTGAATGAACTTTATATATTAGAATTTAGATGTACAGTATTCACAAATCAAAGATTTTTAAACTATATTGGTTGGTCACGTGTACTATTCTGTCTGTCTGTCTGTTTATCTGTCTGTCTCTCTGTTTGTCACCTACAGGTCACAATATATAACCGATCTTCATGAACCTTCACCACATGGTAGAGTTTGTCATAAAGAAGAAGCCTATTGTTTTTGAGGTCAAAAGGTCAACATAGGTCAAAGGTCAACAGCTTAGGTGAGGTTTCTAAAATCCTCAATTTTCATCCGATTGACTTGAAATTTGAAGAGGATTTATATTTCAGGTCAATTAATTCAACCAACCAATTGTTATTGAGGTCAACATCGGCCAAATGGTCAGCATAGGCCAACTTTCTAAAATTGTCAATTTTAATCCGATTGACTTGAAATTTGAAGAGGAGTTGCATATTTGGTCACTCAATGAAACCAGCCAATTATTTTTGAGGTCAACATCTACCAAAAGGTCAACATAGTCCCAAAGTCAACAACTAAGGTGGTATTTCTAAAATCCTCAATTTTTATCTGATCGACTTGAAATTTGAAGATAATTTATATTTCCGTTCATGTAATTCAACCACCAATTACTTTGGAGGTCCACATAGACCAAAAGGTCAACATGGGCTGAATTTCTAAAATTGTCAATTTTCATCCGATTCACTTGAAATTTGAAGAGAAGATGCATATTTGGTCATTGAATTCAACCACCGATTATTTTTGAGGTCAAATATTTTTATGGATTTGGAAGTATCGTGCTCTGCACGACGTCTTCTTCTTGTTTCTCTGTTTGTCTGTTTGTCCGTTTGTCCATTTGTTTGTCTGTCAGCCGCCTTCAGGTTACAATTTTAAACTGATCTTCACGAAACTTTACCAAGTTGCAGAGGTAGTCGCAACCGAGAAGCCTTTTGATGTTGAGGTGAAAGGTCATCTTGAGGTCAAATATGTAAAATCGTTATTTTTCATCCGATTGACTTGAAAGTTGAACAGATTTGCATATCGGGTCACTGAATTGGGAAACCAACTATTTTTGAGGTCAAAAGTCAACTCAAGGTCAACTTTCTAAAATCAATTTTCATCTGAAAAATAATCTATTTGATTAATATCGTCAATTTTAATTTTAATGAAATGGACAATTTGAGGTATCCATGGCAACGTTTTTTGGGGTAAGGTTGGGGGGATGGATTTTGCAAGTATCATGCTAAGCACAATGTGTATCTTGCTTGTTTGTTATTTGCAAAAAACGAAGATTTTTCAAATATATTGGTTGGTCTTGTGCGTTATTCTGTCTGCCTGTTTGTCTGTCTGTCTCTGTTTGTTTGTATGCCAATCGCTGACAGGTCACAATTTTAAACCGATCTTCACAAAACTTCACCACTTGGTGGAGTTCGTCATAAGCAAGAAATCCTCTTGTTTTTGAGGTCATCAGGTCAACCTAGGCTAAAGGTCAACAACTTTGTCAAATTTCTGAAATCCTCAATTTTCATCTGATTTACTGGAAATTTGAACAGGATTTGCATATCAGGTCGCTGAATTCAACCCTCCATTATTTTGAGGTCAATATAGGACAACAGGTCAACATAGGCCGAATTTATAAAATTGTCAATTTTCATCTGCTTAACTTGCAATTTGAAGAGGATTTGCATATCAGGTCAATTAATTCAACCACAAATTATTTTTGAGGTCAACATAGGCTAAAGGTCAACAACTTTGTCAAATTTCTAAAATCCTCAATTTTCATCTGATTTACTTAAAATTTGAACATAATCTGCATATCAGGTCACTGAATTCAACCACCAATTATTTTGAAGGTCAAATCGGTTTTAGGGATTCCACAAGTATCATCTCCTCCATGACGTCATTCTTGTTTGTTTGTTTGTGAGCAAGATATCTCGAAGAGTTATGGACGAATTTGGACAAAACTTGGTGGACAGGTTGGTATGTGACAAGGCCGAATTGATTCGATTTCGTTGAAGATCCGGATACTGGAAATTTTAAGTGATTCTTCACCATTCAGAGACAAGGCCAGAAATGATATACAGCACGATATCTCAAAATGTTCTGGATGAGTTTGTTAGGGGACAAGGAGAAGCCGATTAGATTTTGGTTCAGGTCCGGATGCAATTCCAGCCTATCAGTGGGATTCAAAAGGTAAACTGTTCAGCCTGGTGGAAACAGTATGTGCTCTACCGAGTTCCGTTTTGGTTCTCACTAGTTTAATTTGGTTCCTGCACTCTCGTTTAGTCACTGGCTGCGAGTCTGAGCCATTTCTTTTCTAATTAAGTAACATTGATTTTAACCTCACCATTTGGTTTGAATAATTAATTTAAAAGTGCAGCGAAAAATCCAAGTCATCCCTCTCTATGGAGCACCTTTGTGGTGTTGTGTCATCAAAGCAGTCGGTGAAACATTCATGTAGAGGCCCTGCTGATGAACCAGAGGATTATAGAGGGGGAAGCACAACCAGGAGAACACTGGCAGAGGGTAGCGCACAGTCCCGGTGTGAAGACACAGAGTGTTTTGAAATTAGCTGCCCTTCACCTATGGTCTGATAATGTTTCTGTAAACTCAATTCAGCCCTGCGGAGTCCAACACCTCATCTGAGTCTGAGTGAGGGTTTGTTGCATGTGTGTAATTGACAAAGACTGTGAATTTGGAGTTGTGATGTGGCTCTGCTGTTGAGCCAAAAGCAGGAAGACTACAAATTGTTGTAGGGGATAAAAATAAAAGAATACCCAAAAAATTATGCTATGATAGAAGATGAGGCAGACGTTTGAGAGTAGGAGAAGCATTATGGAACCTGTTGGTAACAGGAAGAAGTGCCTAGTCCCCTGCCCCTGCCTCCTTACTTTTTTTTATGAGAGTGGTGTAGAGCATGGAGTTATTGTTTGTGAGTAACGTTGTTAGGAAAGACTAACATTAGTAAGTAAAATAATAGAATAGAGCAGAGTAAGGAAGGAGTAAAGTAAAAGAATGGGTGTTGCGATATGCAGGTGCAGAATGCAGGTTTCACAGATGAGAGCAAGGAAGAACAGATATTATAAATGTTTACATAAAACACCAGAAATACAACTCTCGATACTTACAAGAAACGATAAAATAAAAAAAACAATTCAATATTCTGGATGGTGTCTTTATCCTTCATGAAAGATCACCTGAAGTAGAGAGATGCACGTCCTTCGATGAGGAACCGGAAGTGGCCGTTTCAGCACCATGACCAAAAAGCACTGCTTCAGATTGTGGTCCTGAGGTTTTTGTGGGGATCCAACTTTCGGAGATGCGATGTCAGACATGTCCAAGTATTTTGTGTGTCGAGAAGCAAATTCTGCCTTGACAAATGACAAGTTGTGTAGCTATTTCAGTGATGTTCATGCTGTAATCTTTCATGATGAATGCCTCAAACTGGGAAATAGTTTGTACGTCGGCAGCATCTGCCATGCATGTTTACCTGGAGTCATCTTCAAGGGGCTCGCATCCCTGATTAAAATCAGTCGCCAATTTTGCTACTGTATAATGAGGTCACACCTTCACCACACACCATCATCATGTGTTTGTGCATTGGTTTTTATATTATTATTTATGGAAATCACCCCAAACAAGGCACAAAGCTACTCTAGGTAGGGGGCTAAGGGAAGGCTAGATTAAGATAAGGATAAAGCAAAACAAAAGAAATAGAGAGAGAAATAACAAGAAAACATCAAAGACACTGGGAATAACAGAAGTCAGGTGAAAGGTGATGTAACCTCAAAGATGGAGGAAGTAGGAATTGACATCCCTCTTAAAGCTGGGTAAATCATAGGATAACAGGAAGCACGATACAGGTAGTGAATTCCAAAGCGCGACAGCACGAGAGATAAAACTATCTGCATAGCCTTTCATTCAGCACTTTGGATCAGCTACAGTGCATGGGTGCACAGAGATGGCAAACAGAGGCTTGTGTTCAAACACTGGTACAGGAGGAACCAAGTTAGAAAGTCCAGCAGAACATTTACCATGAAATTAGCTGTAGAACAAACTAAGAGGGCAACTGACCTACGATGGGAGAGCAGTTTAAGAGTTTAACCCATCTCCGCACAAACCAGGTTAACTATGCGTTTCTGGAGCCTATCAAGTAAAGATAAGTGGCAGACTGGTGCTCCAGCTCAAATATGGCAACAGTACTCCATGAGGGGACGTATCGTTGCTTTATACAGGTACAAGACAGCATCAGGAGGTAAATACCTCTTTGCTCGATAAAGACAACCAACTCGCTTGGAGGCACTGTGAGCTATATCAGAAATGTACTTATCCCAACGGAGGTTAGAGAGATGTCCAGATCAAGAAACCGAAGCTCAGATGATTTTGTTAAGGCTGAAGACCCCACGTGCACAGAAGGGAAAGACGTGTTTCTGGAGCGAGACATGGACAAGAATTTAGTTTTCTTTGCATTCAAGGTTACCAGCCAGTCATGCCCCAACTTCAACACATTAGTTAAATCATTGTGCAGTGAAACTCCAACCTCATTACGAGTAGTGTTGAGTGAATCAACAGATGTACAGTAAAGTGAGTCATCATCAGCAAACATGGCGAGCTGAGACAGAACATTATCAGGAAGATCATTGATATCAACAAGGAACAGAGTGGGACCAACCCTGTGGAACACCAGAATTGATGGAGCTAGTCGGAGAAGGTTGACCCTTGAGTACCACCTACCACTTTCATCTTGTGATTTGTAAGGAAAGTTGAAATGATTGAATGCATTACAACAGATTCACCATATGACTGAAGCTTGTGGAGCAGACCCTATTGCTGCACTTTATCAAAGGCTTTTGAGATATCCAAAGCAACTAATCAAGCTTCACTCTTGAGCTCCAATGCCCTGTTGAAATGATCCATTATTAAGGATCGCAGATCACCAATAGAGCGAGAATGGCGAAAGCCATACTGGCAGTGAGTGAGAAGTTCATTGTCCTCCAGATAGCTGAGAAGTTGTTCATTGATGAAGCATTCAAACACCTTACTTATTGCAGGAAGCAGGCTGATGGGGTGATAGTTACTTGGCTCAGAATTCTCACCAGCACCCTTGAAAACAGGGACAACAGAAGCCACTTTCCTGGATGAAGGAAATACTGAAGCAGACAAGCACAGGTTGTATAGCTTGGCAAGAATCAATGACAGTTCAGGCCAACACATCTTCAATACAATCACAGGGATTCACATTAGGACCAGTCACTTTCGAGGCATCTTCTTTGGAGCTGGCAACTTCTTTGAACAAAGATTAAACGAAACCTCGATGCTCAATTTCAGTAAAGTCCAAAAAGGTTTATTGTAGCAAACTTCTGGTTATACTCAGAAACAACACACACTCAGAGATGAAACGAATTAAATGTAATATAAGCATACATATATGTTTAATATGAGCAAAAGACCTGTGAAATCGAAGGTGTCAATGAATACTCTGTTCCTCGAACATTTTGAACATTTCTCATAACTTTAAGCCATGTCTTATTCCTAATTTCTGCAATTTAAGATCATTTGCCATGTATTTCTTTCAATATAGTATTAAGTTCATTAAATGGGCTGACAGGATGGCCGAGAGGTACGCACACTACCCTCTACGCTGTCTCGCCTGGGTTTGAGTCCCAACTGAGCTATAAACTGTCATCCCGGTGTTTCCCGGGCTTGGTGATTCATCAATGTGTGCTGTCCCTCGGATAGATGTTATACAAGCTTCCTGTCTGCCAGCATTCGCTGGTGGAAGTTAAAGATCCCATGGTATCTTTCACAAAGATTAGGTGAGCTATCGCCAACACCCTGAACAAATTACAAATTCCTGCCCTTACCACTAGAGGGCACTGCATCAGCGGTACAGCCACATGCTCAGCCAATGATGCTACCCTGCAACATTGGCCTGCAAAAAATGAAGAATAAGAAGTAGTATGTTAAATAATCATCTACATTCTGCAGCATGTGACACTGATGAATGTGGCACAGACTTGCACATTGTGTCCTTTAGTTTGCAATGTCTCTTCCTTTTACAGACAATCACCATAGCAGTGAAAGGTGGAGTGAATCCCATTGCGAACTCCACCAATGTAACGAGCCACTGGGGCCTGGGTGATGCCTTCTTTTTTGCTGGAACTGTCATCACTACCATAGGTAGAGTTTGTGCTACTGTGGTCTGAGATTCTGCGAATGTAAAGAAAAATCTTGGAAAGTTTTGTCATTGTGTTCATAAAATTATTCTCCATTAAAAATTGGCGCTCCAATCTTCGGAGGCCTATTTTGATTGGTGAAATCAAGTTGAAGGTCCACGTCCAATTGAAAGTGGGCTTTGACGTGTGGTGCAGTGGTCGATTTGCTGAGCTGAGTTTGAGAGTTTTGTGAAATATATTACTTGAAATCGATCAATTTGCATATTGCAGGCTTTGGTAACACTGCTCCGAGTTCAGAGGGTGGGAGAATCGTCTGCATTGTGTACTCTATCATCGGAATCCCACTGTTCGGGATCCTCCTAGCAGGTGTTGGCGATCAGCTGGGCACCATCTTTGGCAAAGGAATAACCCACGTCGAAAAGATTTTTGTTGTAAGTGGTTTCCTCACAAGGGGTAACACCATTTTGAAAGCCATAGGTTTTTGGTTGCCTTGCAGTCACGTTTGCTGTGCAATTTTTTAATGCCTTGTGGAGATCAATTTCAGGATGTGTTCTCATTGATAAATTGACGCTAGTCAAGGCATTGCAAACTTTGTTCCACAATGACACAATATGATTGCATTTTCATCTATTTCCTGCCCCTCTTCTTCTGTACTACTTCACCCCTACCTTGTCACTTTTTATTTTTTCATTCTCCTTCCTGAATCCTGCTGTGATGCACAAACATTATCTCAGGAGCGCAAGATCAGCCAAATACGAATCCGTGTTATCTCTGCCTTCCTGTTCGTGCTTGCTGGGTGCCTCGTCTTTGTAGCCCTCCCGACCATAATCTTCAAATACATAGAGCAATGGAGCACCCTTGAGGCACTCTACTTCGTCGTCATCACACTCACTACTATTGGCTTTGGGGACTATGTAGCAGGTCAGTGACATCGCACCTGTCCTCTCTGTGTGACGTGTCTCGCTCGTGGGAAGTCAAAAGGCCATCCTTCCTGATCGTGGTGAATACAAAACTATCTCCGAGGCTGAAACATTCTTGGTAATACGAAGTTTTTGTTCGTGCTTATTTTTGAACCTTTATTTTTGAAAAATGCAATGAACACAGATTTGAATGTTTTTGAGATTATTTTATTAAATTTTATTTTAATGGGTATTACATGAAGCCTCATACCCTCATGTAGGAAGGTGATTGAGCTTTAATTAGTCGTTCTCTTTTTTTTATTATTAAAAAGAGTTAAAATACTGATTCCTAATGATCGTCTCAGCCGCTGTTGTTGGCACTCAGTTACTTCTTTCATCTAATTTTGATTTGCACATAGTTTATAACTTGCTTTGAGTAGGTGGACATTTTTGGAGTGCATGGATGGCTAACAACTTTAAGTATATATGACGTCATCATCTGAAAGTACCAAATATTAAGCGGCCTTTTTCATTAAGCATGTTTTATTTCATGCATAAAATCTCCAAACATCTTTCTTTGCAAGAAATGGATGACATCTTTGTTCGGACAAAAATATGCAGGAATTGATATACCATTAAGGATGGAAAAAACACAAAGCTGGTGTTTGCTTTAAAAAGGAGACAGAGATTGAAATCAGAGGTAAATATTACAATACTGTAATGAAAGAAGAGACTGAAAATAGAAATATAGAGATGGGAATGTCATTCTATACGCGTCATTTCTTTGAAGTACTGTCGACACAAATGTCTACGAGTATGGAGTGGAGCGATGATGGACAGTGCATTGAGATGTGAGAAACGTTTTCAGGTTTATTTTTATATTTATTTCCTCAGACACTTATCAAAGTGATATCACATTCAAAATTGAATCCAAACAAAGGAAATGTTGTTGTTAAATCCCACTATTAATTTGCTATTGGTCACTGGCTTTGACACCAACACAAATTCTTATGACGGACTCTAGGCATCGAAACCCTACTTAGATCGAACCGACAGTTTCAAATGGAGCGCCTCGCCTCCATTAAAGCATTTAAATTGCATGAGAAGTGGCAATAAATTTGAATTGCTGCTCCCAGCTTGTCAGCTTGATGGCAGAAGATGCCACTTGCATTTTTGCCGCCTTCATGCTTACCCTGTTTTGAATCCTGTGCAAGCACTGGTTACTTGCGAGTAGAGATAAACCTAAATTTCAAACAAGGAATTATCAGACGGTATCTGATAAAATCAAATTTTTCATTTTGCATCCAATGACCTTCCTCGATCCTGCTTACGTGTTCATTGTCTTGAATGTCGGCACCAGAGGGCTCTTCGGCTGATTCATGGATGCAGCCAATTTCAAACGAAGATGTTCAGGATTTTGAACAAGAAGACTGCAGAGGTGAAATGAAAAATTGTCCCATTCAGTGATAAATGCAACTTCAATGGCATGACTGCATCCATGAATATGTTACTGGGAAATTCACTAAACTTCAACCTGCCACTTAATGGTGCATTTTTGTTACAGAAACAATCATGACGAGAAATGAAAAATCTGATAATTAATGATCAAATATAAATATTCTCAGGATTTGAAAAGTGAAGTTGTTTCCCTCTACACATTGCTGTGTTAAATTAATCGGTATTATAATACTTTAAGTCTTAGGGGTCAACTTTCTGCATCCATCTCCTTTGGCATGCTGTTGTCTATGTTCCCTTATGTGGTCTCACAGGTTTTCATACCGGCTTTCTCTTTTGACATTGATGGTTTTGTATTTTCACCGACTTGATTTGTTGAGGTTTTTAAGGTTTAATCTGCATGTTTTTCTTGGCAAATACTGTTATCTTTCTGATTGAAAGGAATAGTACAGTAGTATTGTTCCAGTTGTGTAGTTGTGAAACTGCAGCATATCTATATTATAAAAGGAGCCGTGTCTGTCTGTTTGTCGTGCTATAACTTGAGAATGGATCAACAGATTTCGATGAAACCAACGATGGTGGATTCAGGGAACTCCCAGGAAGGTTTGCAATGCAAAAATATACAAACAAGAAAGATGTCATGCAAAGCTACTTGCGAAATTCGGCCTATGTTGACCTTTTGGCCTATGATCACCTCAAAAATAAGATGTCATGATACTTGCGAAATCCATCTTTAAAATAATTGGTGATTGCATTCAATAACAAAATGCACAAATCTTCTTCAAATTTCAAGTCAAATGGATGACAATTGATAATTTTAGAAATGACATGACTTTTTGGCCTATGTTGACCTCAAAAATACTTGTTTGTTGACTTCAGTGACCTGATTTGCAAATCCTCTTCAAATTTCAAGTCAATGGGATGAAAATTGAGGATTTTAGGAATTCTATCTATGTTGACCTTTGGCCTATGTTGACCTTTTGGTCCATGTTGACCTCAAGAATAATTGGCTAGTTGAATTCAGTGAACTGAAATATAAATCCTCTTCAAATTTCAAGTCAATCGGATGAAAATTGAGCATTTCAGAAATCTCACCTAAGTTGTTGACTTTTGGTCTATGTTGACCTCAAAAATAGTTGGTGGTTGAATTCAATGACCAAATATGCAACTCCTCTTCAAATTTCAAGTCAATTGGATGAAAATTGGCAATTTTAGAAATTCGGCCGATGTTGATCTTTTGGCCAATGATCACCTCAAAAATAATTGGTGGGTGAATTCAGTGACCTGATATGCAAATCCTGTTCAGATTTCTAGTCAATCGGATGAAAATTGAGGATTTTAGAAATCTGATAAATTTGCTGACCTTTGGCCTATGTTGACCTTTTGACTTCAAGAACAAGAGGCTTCTTCCTTATGATGAACTCTACCATGTGGTGAAGTTTCATGAAGATCGGTTTAAAATTGTGACCTCTAGGCGATAAACATAAAAACAAACAGACAGACAGCACAAGACACACAACCAATCAATTTCCTTGAAAAATCTTCGATTTCTGCAAGTAATAAATAGACAAGAAAAAGACAACATTCAGAGCACGAAACTTGCAAAATCCACCCCTCTCCAAAGGTTGCCATGGATACATCAAATTGTCCATTTCATTAAGATTAAAATTGACAATGTTAATCAAAGCTCAGATCAATCGGATAAAAATTGATTATTTTTCAGATTGAAATTGATGATGTTAGAAGTTTGACCTTGAGTTGACCTTTGACCTTTTGACCTCAAAAATAGTTGCTTTCCAAATTCAGCGATGCAATATGCAATTGCTGCTTAAATTTCAGGTTAATCAGATAAAAATTGATGATTTTTCAGATGAAATTTGATTATCTTATAAGTTTGACCTTTAGTTGACCTTTGACCTTTTGACCTCAAAAAGAGTTTCTTTCCAAATTCAGTGACGGGCTACCCAAATCCTGTTCAACTTTCAAGTTAATAGGATGTAAATTGCCGATTTTTGCAGTTGAAAATTGATGATCTTATAAGTTTGATCTTGAGTTGACCTTTGACCTTTTGATCTCAAAATGGTTGGTTTCCCAACTCAGTGATGCAATATGCAAATCTTGTTCAAATTTCAAGTCAATCGAATGGAAAATGATTTTTATACAAATTTGACCTCAAGATGACCTTTGACCTTGGACGTCAAAATCAATAGCTTCTCAGTTGAGATTACCTCTACAACAAGGTGAAGTTTCGTGATGATTGGTTTTAAATTGTTACCTGTAGGCGATTGACAGACATATCGACAATAACAAAATCGACTGACCAATATACTTGAAAAAATCTTCGATTTTGCAAGTAATAAAGGACGGTTTGTATATGGGTACATGGGCATACGTTGGGAAAGTACAAACACCAACTTACGATGCTGGTTATCCCTGCATGGAGGGCAGTGTAACATACACGAGACTCCAGCTTGTCAGTCATCTGGGCCACGCCGGAAGCGCGTTCTTTATTTTTCTTGTTCTGTTGAGATAACCAACAACAACAACACTAAAGTCGTTTCTGAATTGCAAGCACTTCAAACATATATTACATCTTCCCCTTCAAGATGGACAAGAGCAGTGAACAAGTCATTATTACATGAGCAAATAGTGCGGAACTCAAACCAATGCAGTAAGAGAAATAGAATCAGAGCCTAAAATAAATGGAAGCATTGATGGCTTGCAAAGTCCAACTCAGTCCCAAAACGAAACAACAGATCAAACACTTCAATCGACATTACCTTGTAACAAATCAAATCCAATTCAGTGCGAGGAAACATCCAAACTTAACGAGGGTAACATTTACAGTTCATCACACGTCAAGTCTGTTTGGTCGACGACTGATACGACCACGTCAAGTACGAGTTACGCATGCGGTAATTGGGCGAGATGTAGACACTGACTGCTCTGTCTGGCTCACCCAGATCTACAGTAGGTGCAGTATCACCAGCTGGGGGCTTCATGTCTGACGAACAGCTTGAGCCATCATGGGCCTCACTGGTAGTGTTATCATTATCAACGAAAGACCGATTGAGAGTAACACTCTCATTGGCTACACTGTTGCTCTTGTGTAAATGCTGACGGTTACGGTGATAAGTCTCACCCGTTTCTCGGGACCGACCAATGTACGAACGTGGCTCGGAATGCTGCTTCACAATCACAGTTGGTATCCATCTTTTGGAACCCGTAGGAGGCTCCATTCTAACTTCCTCATTCTGATGTAATGGTGGAAGATCTTTAAGTCAGTGATGATCATGGTAGAACTCTGTTTTGCTTTTTCCAGCTCAAAGTGCCTTTTTACAGCATCATGGTCATAAGCTATAGGCACCAGAAGACCTCGTGCAATGAAAAGGGTATTCCTCGGGTGTCATCCCATCAGTAGTTGAGCCGGTGATAGATGAATGCCTTTCAGTGGTGTGTGATAATCCAGCAAGGCCAGGTGCTTGTCTAGATTTTCACCAGAGTTGTTTTACCATTTGTACAGCCCTTCTCTACCTCTCCATTTGAACGTGGATATCTGGGACTAGACGTTCTAAGAATGATTCCATGATCCTTGCAAAATTTCCTCACAAGTTGTGAGTTGTACATAGTCCTATTATCACTCCGTCGAGTCTCCGGTAGACCATGCCAACTAAACTGGGCTTTTAGCCGCTCAAGAGTTGTACTGCAGCGTAAATCCTTCACTTCATCCACCTCAATGAATTTGGAGTAAGAGTCAACTGTTGTCAGGTATGTCTTAGCATCAAACTGGAACAGGTCTGTGCCAATTCCACTCCAAGGTAGATTCGGTGTCGCAGTCGGTTTCTGGGCTCAGCAGGCAGGCGATTTTGATAGTCTGCACACTCGGAACAGTTCTGGAGGGCCAATGGAGGGTTTCTGGAGGGTTTGCTTTATGTCCCCATTCATGGAGGGGCAATGTAGAACCTCCCTAGCTCGTTGCTTACACTTGACTATTCCAAGATGCGATTCGTGAATTAGGCTCAGCATGCAGAGTCTCAGAGTAGGTGGTGTGACAATTCGCATGCCTTTGTATATGATGCCCTCCATAACCGAAAGTTCACTCCAGGAACCCCAGTGTGGTCACAGACAGAATGATACATCTCGCCTGGCCTCTGGCCATCCGCCAAGAATCAGGTCAGGTCAGGTATGGGAGCATGTGCCAGAACAGCGCGTCGCTGCGTCCACTTTCCCGCCGGTATCCAGGGCCTCCGTCTGGCCATCCCCAGGCAGAATGCCAGGCCCATCCCCATCTCCTTGAGATGATGGTCAACCTGCTGCAACCACGAGGCACGTGGTCGGCCACTGGCCTCCTCCACTCATGAGACTCCCTCGCTGAGAGAATCTGGTGAGCAGGATCAGCGTCAGGAAAACGAGCCACATGTCATACAGCCGCAACTGACGCTCACGGACTAGCAGGTAACAAATCTAATCCGAGTCTCTCTCAGCAACCGCTCGTTGGACACAAAATCCGACCAGCGATAGCCAAGGATTCTCCGAGAGAACCTGGTACCAAAGGAATTAAGTCTCCGTCTCAGATCCTTGGTCAGAGTCCAAGTCTCGCATCCATAGAGCAAGACTGGAAGTACCAAGGACCTGAAGACTCGGACTTTCGTCCTCCCGCACAGGTACCATGATCCACACCCCATGATCCAGTGAATCCATGACTCCCCAGGCCGACCCAGACGTCTATTGACCTCTGACTCACAGCAGCAGTGACATGAATATCACTGCCAAGGTAAGTGAATCTCTCCACGCTCAACATCCTCACCACAAACAGACACAGACAGGACAGCAGCATCCAAGATGTCACCGAAAGCCTGGATCTTAGTTTTGACCAAGAAACCCGTAATCCACGGCTCCGACTCCTCATTCAGCACCTCGAGGGCCCCAAAAGGATATCTAAAGTCTCCGCAAAGATGACTGCATCATCTGCAAAATCAAGGTCTGACATCTTGACATTCCCAAACGATGCACCGCAGCTGATCTCTCCGACATCCCCTAAAATCCAGTCATACAAGTGCTGAAAAGTGTGGGGCCAGTACACACCCCTGACGAACTCCAGTAACAACTGGAAATAAGTCAGAGATGGTACCACCACACTTCACAGCACTCTCAGTACCAGAGTAGAGTTCAGACATCAGATCGATCAGTTTTGGTGGCACCCACGAAGACCAAGAATCCTCCAGAGGACATCCCGATTACTGAATGAACGCTTTACAGAGATCAACATAGGCTGCAAGCAGCCCCTGCCGAAACTCTCGTCTGCGTTCGGTGAGGACACGAAGAGCAAGGATACGGTCAATCGTTGACCTCTTTGGTGTAAAGCCTGACTGCTCTGGACGCTGGTGCTCAAGCAGATGGTGGCGAACCCTATCAAGAATTATCCGAGCAAAGACCTTGCCCGGCACTGAGGCAGCGTCACCCCTCGGTAGTTGTTGCAGTCTTGCGATCACCCTTCTCTTCCAGAGAGGAACAACAAGGCCCCTCTTCCAATCAGTTGGGATGATGCCTGTGTTCCAGGCAGAGCACAAAACTGCATGCAACGACACGAGTGCAGCATTTCCACCAGCCTTGAGAAGTTCAGCATGGATGCCACAGATCCCTGGAGCTTGCCCCGTTTCAACTGGTTCACCGCAGCCCGTGTTTCCACAAGCAAAGGTGGACCACAGTTGATTCGAGGTCAAGCAACAGGGATTGTAACACCCTTGACGTCCAACTCGACAGCTGGGGGATCAGCCTGGTACAACCGCTCAAGTAACCGGCAGCGGGCCTTCACTTCAGACTCCTCTGTCAAGAGCCTACCATCTCTGCTCTAACTGCAGTGCTCCGAGGGATGGCTTGGATGAACGCAATGCGCGAATTCCCCTGTAAGCGGGACGAGAATCACCTGTCACAGGTGATGCCTACCCCTCACAGATTCCTCGCACATAGGCCTCCTTGTCCACTCAGTGCACGTACAGTTTTACGCCTCAGCTCCCTGAACAGCTCAGCTCGCCATTCAGCCTGGCCCTGCGACTCTGGTCAATGGTATCCAGTGTCCTTGAGAGACAAAATTCTTCTTTGCCTGCGGTGAGTTCCAAGACATCCACCGGCAACACAAGGACGGTGGTCTTGAAGGCACTCCACAACTCTTCAGGACCCCCAAAGCTCCCAGACCCCCAAGTGTCCACTCAGCCTGTTCGCAAACTCCTCAGCTACTCTCTCATCCCTGAGCTTGCCAACATCCAGCCGAGGCTGGGATGGTACCATTCTCCAGGATTTAAGGTGCAGCTTTAGAGTTGCTACAACAAGCCTGTGGTCAGTATTGAGGAAATGAGCACTCCGGTAGACCCTGCAGTTCTGGATCATCCTCCAACGACCGTCAATGAGGACATGGTCAATCTCCTTTGCCACCACGCCAGCGTTGGAATACCAAGTCCAGCGATGAGCTTGTGGGCGCTGAAACCATGAACCAGCCACCCTAAGTCCATGACTTCTTGCAAAGTCAAGGAACTTAGTGCTATTCTGGTTCATAGTTCCTGACCCATGGGGACCAACACACACCTCATAACCATCCCTATCAGTTCCAGTCGATGCATTGAAATCCCCCAAGACTAGAAGTGTATCTCGTCTGGGGCACTGATCAACCACAGACTCCAGCGTGGCGTAGAATGCATCCTTCACGGTGAGATCACTCGCCTCAGTCGGAGCATAAACAGAGACCAGGGAAATGACACCTAAGGAGTGACGAATCCTTAATCTCATAATACGCTCGTTGACCGGTGTTACCTCAATTATCATTGGGGTCAGCTTATTGGACACAGCTACAGCAACTCCTTGGGTATGGTAACCATCAGAGCGACCAGACCAATAGTAGGTGTAACCACCCACCATTATCTCGCCGCAATCCGGTCTCCGAACCTCAGAGAGAGCTGCAATCCCGATGTCCAAACGCTTGAGCTTGGATGATAAAAGAGACAGGTGATCATCCTCTCTTAGGGATAGGACATTCCAGGCACCCACCCGAAGGGACCGCCTCAGGTTAACCCAAGGAGACCGCCGTCTGGTGGACGACACCTCAGCACCACTCTGAAACACTCTCCCGCAATCTGACCCAGGGATGTTCACGTGGTTTCCCTCCTATCATCAAAGATTGGGGTCCCGAAGGCTTTGCCCAATCCCGTCATCCGGTGAGCTGCCCTGCGAAGGGAAGCTGCACAGGAGGTACTCCCGCGGAGTGGGTTTTCAGTTTTTTTGCGTTTTTGTATTTTGCGGAATGAAGGTTTTACGGTGGCCGGAGTGCAAATCCTGCTACCAACCTCCTAATAAAAAAGTAACCCAACTGCAGGAGAGGTCCGCAGCAACAGTTGGGCACTAGATATGGATGGCCGTTGGCTCACAAGGAGCTCCTCCGCCTTTGAATCATGGACCGTAAATGACCGAGTTCTGACTGAGTAGCTTTTTGATACTCCCGCGGAGTGGGTTTCAGATTTTTTTTGCGTTTTTGTATTTTTGCGGAATGAAGGGTTTTACGGTGGCCGGAGTGCAAATCCTGCTACCAACCTCCTAATAAAAAAGTAACCCAACTGCAGGAGGACGTCCGCAGACACAGTTGGGCACTAGATATGGATGGCCGTTGGCTCACAAGGAGCTCCTCCGCCCTTTGAATCATGGACCGTAAATGACCGAGTTCTGACTGAGTAGCTTTTTGAAGATCCGCGTTCCTCTCGTCAGAAAAGGATAGAATGTTCAGCATTGAAATATGCTCCAAGTTGTCCAGTTCTGAACGAGTATCTGACAGGTATGCTCTATAAATGGTGTCTGGAAGTTGCATATCCTCCCCTCTCCTGTGCTGAATGTTGAGGTCATACCATTGCAATTGTAGTAGCATGCTCTGCAGTCTCATTGGAGTGGACAGCAACGGCTTCTTGGCGATCATTTCCAGAGGCTTATGGTCATTGTAGACGGTGACTGGTTTCCAAAATATATAACAATGAAACTCCTTATAGGCATGAACTATGGATAGCATCTCCTTCTCTATTTGTGCATACCATGTCTCCGTCTCCGTAAGGGCCCTGGAACTGTATTCTTCCGGTCGGTTGTCCTGGAAGAGAACTGCATCAAGTCCACTTTGGCGGGCATCACATTGAATCTCGACTGGTTTGTTAACATCAAAGTATGCAAGAACAGGCAGAGAACAGCAATGTTCCCTTCAGTCTCTCAAATGCTCTGGCTTGAGCCGGTTGCCATTGATATTCAACATCTGATTTCAGTTGCTCTCGGAGTGAAGCTAACTCGTCACTCAACCGAGGGATGAACTTTGACAGATACGTGATAAATCCAATGAAGCGCCTCACAACCTCCTTATCAGTTGGAATCGGCATACTATGAACTGCCTCAACTTTGGCCACATCAGGTGATAATCCATCAGCAGACAGTATGTGTCCTACGTACTGTACCTGAGACTGGTGCATTTTGCACTTCTTCAGATTCAACTTCAGATTGTAATTTGTTGCTCTCTCAATAACCTTTTCCAGAATTCGATCATGCAACTCCATGTTTGGACCAGCTCCAAGAATATCATACTTGATTGCACGAATGTTCCATCTCTGCCTTCAATCATCTGGTCCATAATCCTCTGAAAAAGTTCAGGTTTCTAGTTCCGTTGAGATAACCAACAACAACAACAATACTGAAGTTGTTTCTGAATTGCAAGCACTTCAAACATGCAGTGCTCGGTTCGGCATACAGTTCGGCAGTGTGCGTGAGACACTGATAATCAGACAGCGTCATCGTGTTGCAGGGAGCTCCGGTTCGGCAGTGTGCGTGAGACTCTGATAATTAATTAATCTGCAAGACAATTATTAACAACATGACTTCCCAGAAAGAATCTGACAGCTGAAAAAACAGAAATCGGGCACTACTTTTGACTCACCCTGTATATACTGACAGGATGGCCGAGTGGTATGCACACTTGCCTCTAAGCTTTGTAACCTGGGTTTGAATAATCAAATTTGTTTTTATACACCATCTTCCATAATACGTGGTTCAATCTGATTTTCCAACTTATTGAAAACATTCTCCACTTGTTAGTTAATTTCATGAATTGCATTTGTGATCATAGCCCGAAGTTCGTCCAAATGTGTGGTTTTGATGTGTAAACAATAGTTTTACATAGCCCCATAAAATGTAGTGCAATGGAGACAGGTCAGGCGAACGAGGTGGCCAAGCAATTAGTCCACGTCTCCTGATCCACTTGTCTCGGAAGACGTCATTTAAGAACCGTTGCACATTCGAAGCATATCGGCAGGTAGCTTAGTCCTGCTGATACAAGGTGATTTTTAAACGATTTCATCGTCGTAGTTTGGGAATCAAATGCGGTAATTGTGGTGTCGACTTGACCACTTATGTAGAAATCGTCTCATTCAAAAATTTCAACTCGTCAATAAACCTAGGGTAATTGTGCATTTAACAACACCAATAACAACGTTAATAGCAACATTAACAAAACTTGACAAACTATTCTTTCTTGCACCATTTACAGTTTGTTTCTATCTTGTGTTCATCAAAAGGTTTCCTCGCACTCTTAAGTAGAATGGTCACCGATGACCATGGACCTCTGTGGCACGCCAGCACTTGCTGCAGGGTTCTTGACAAACAGAGATGAACCAAACCTAACCAGAAAGACCATGGATAGGGCAGTGACATGTATATGTCTTTGGTTTGAAATTCACTGATTTGAGCCAGTAATTCCATAATACTTGATCATGATGCCACAATGTAAGCACACATGGCCATTGTTCGACATAAATATGGAGGTTTTTTTAATGCAAGTACTAAATGGATTAAGTTCCTTTATGCAGATGGCTCCAAATTATGTTGTTCGACATAAATATGGAGTTTTTTTTAATGCAAGTACTAAATGGATTAAGTTCCTTTATGCAGATGGCTCCAAATTATGGTATACTGTACACCATCCCTCCAACAGAGAGCCAGCAGTTGTATCACTCTCTACTTATCTGGAATTGATTACATGCTAGTTTGACAAATGGAAAATGTCCTTCAATCCTAACAAATCTCACAATCTCACCCTGTCACTCCAGAAGGATCGCAAACCCACCTCTCTTTTTACGATCAGCCATTGGAGGAGGTTCAGTCTCATGAACATTTCATCCTCAGCATCAGCCATCACATCTCCTGGACTGAACAAACCTTCAAATTAAGATGCATATGGAACATCCTTCATTTCCCCCCCCCCCCCCCCCAAGTCATGTTATTTTAAAATCTAGAACTACTTGCAGCCTACTTAGATTTGAGGCTCATGGAGGAGCTAGATCACAGAACTGACCAGGACATAACAGAAGGAAACGAACAGTGGAAATGGGGGTGGGGGATGCAATGGACGCACCAACAGCAGGGTGGAGGGACAAAATAAGTGACACTTGAAGGAATAAGGGAGGGACATGGGGAATAACGAGAACAAGAGGAGGACACAGGGGGTGATCAAGGTGGACGCATCAGCAAACTCTGAATCACAGAAGTGGAAGGAAATATTGAAAACTTGGAAAGAGGTGGGCTGGTGTACTGCTCCCCTGCCCCCTGCCCTCCACTACGGGTAGTTTTCCCAGAATCACATCTGTCTATCCTGCATTCTGTCCAATCTAAAGCTCTCCACATTAATGGCAACTCCTCCAATGGAACAGAATTACAACATATGTTGCTCTCACCTCACAGTCAGGTAGGTGGGTGGCCTCTTTTTCTTGTTGTTGTTGTTGTTGTTGTTCCACTTCTCTTCTTTTTCTCCCTCTGCTCTCTCCTTCTTCTGACCCTCCCCAGCTCTTCCAGAATTGCCACCTTCTTCCAGTACACACCTCCTGGTTAATCTCAAAATGTAGGATCCATTCTTTTTGTTCCTCCTTTCACTCATTTGGAGTGGATCTCATGATGGTCCAGAGATATGCACACTCGCCTCTAAGCTGTCTTGCCTGGGTTCGAATCCTGACCCAGCTATAAACTGTCATCCTGGTGGTTCACAGGCAGGATGATTCATCAATGTGTGTGCCGTCCCTCGGATGGACTCTAAACGGGGCGTCCTGTCTGCCGGCATTTGTTGGTGGATGTTAAAGATCCCATGGTGTCCTTCATGAAGAGTAAGCTAGCTATCGCTCGCACCATGAACAAATTACAAACTCCTGATCTCACTACCACTGGGAAGGCAACGGCAAACCACCTAGTGTAGCCCTTGTCAAGAAACTGCTTCGGCAGCACTGATGCTCTGAAACAGAGTATGGTAATAACAATCACAGATCTTTCATTTGTGAACCTTCCTTTGGAGGATCTTCAATTCCACTCTCCTTCAATGGCATCAAGTTGGAATAACACCACCAGTCCACCACCTTATGTCATTCTCCATCCTCACCTGTGATATTTTCTTACCCCATTAACCACTCCCTAAACAAACCTTCTGACTTGAAAGGTTGTCGTGTTTCCTTCCATCTTTCCACCCTTCTTTTCCTGTCCGTTCATTCCCTTGCTTTGCGTTTGTTTGTTTTTGTCCAACTGCATCACCGTTCACCACTATCAGTCTGTTGCCTTTTTTGCCACCTGTCACTTCACTCCTCCAAAAGCCAGATTTTGAATCGAAAAATAACTTTTCAAACCGATACCATAAACAGAACAGTTGTTTTCATTGCATGTCAGTTAGCCAGTTGAATAGTCAAATGTCAAATGCATTTGAATAAATAATCAGTTGCATAATCAAATGCATTCAAACTTGCATGACCAGACACATGCCGAAAAATGAATGAAAAACGGATGAACGTGAACGGCTTTTACAAAACAAGTTTTAAACGATCTTTGCCTTGTTTTGTCATGGTTTGTTAAATTTAGTGCCCTTTGACTTTCCCTCCTGCATTACCGATATGGATAAAATACAAGCAATTCAGTATTCAGACTGCAGCCTTTATTTCGCATGATCTCTCACAGTAGAACAACGTGAACTTGATGACCAACGCACTTCCATTGAAACATCCTGGGAAACCCCAAGTGCATTCCTTGCAGCATTCGCATCAATTTCTCCAAACAAGAAAACGTGATGCGGAATGGTGTGAGATCGATGCATTCCTGCGTCTGATGATATCGATGTAATAATTATCAACCGGCCAGTTGTTTGTAATCACATTGTACATGGCATGGACAACCGTCCACCTCTGCACAGCAGTCTGTGCGCAACCCTGAGAAAAACAATTAACTTGTTTTTTTTTGCATACATAGTTGAGGCTCATCGAGGAGCTGGAACAAAGAATGGATCACGACGTCACAGAACAAAAGGAACAGTAGAAAGAGACGGGGAAACACACCAACAGCAGGATTGAGGGACAAAATAGAGGGAGACTTGGACAACTAAAGGTGTGGGGAAGAATGTGGGGTAGGGGAGGACGCACGAGGTGGACAATATGGATACATAAGCAAACTCTCAGAAAGGAAAAACTGGAAATTGCAAGAAGGTGAGCTTGGAGAGGGTTAATAGTGGTAGAAAAACAATTATGGTTTTAGATGGGGAATGGTCTGAGATAATGGTGAATAGCTGCTGTTTTGAAGACCTGGAGGGAAGAATGAGATTGATGATCTGAGAATGTGGAAGTTATTTCCATGGGTGAGGAAAAAGAGGAATGAATTCTGGATTTTAAGAGTTTTGCCAGATTGGGGTGAACTGCATGCCCTGGGGAAACCTGGGGATGGGGAGGGTAGGGGGGGGGGCAGAGCATGGAAAGATCAGAGGGACCAGAAAGGAGGTGGGAGAGAGAGAGACAGAGACAGAGACATGCATGTATGTCTGCGATGGGAAAGTGAAAGGCCCATATATTCAGCTTCATCGTGGGAGATTCCAATGATCTTTAAGGCCTTGGTTTCCATGGTGTCAAGTTCAGAAAGGTGTGAGGCGGTGGTGCCAACCCAGAGGGGAGAGCAATACTCCATCAATATGCGGATTAAGGCCTTGTAGGTGGAAAGGAATTCAGGTGTGCCAAGAAAGGACTTTGCACGATAGAGGATGACCAGTCGGCGACTGCCTTTGGAGGCCAATTTAGAAATCTGGATTGCACAAGAAAGATCATCGCTGATCATGAGGCCCATACGTTTGAGTGACTGAACTTCTTCAAGAGGTTATTACGTCCATTGTCTTGTGCTGGAAAAATTTTGAACCAATTTGTGGACATGCCATCCAAACTCAATGCGTAAACCACTTAGGATCCAGCTGTTGAAAGACTATTACTCATTAGGCATGTTTTACGGGTATTAAATAATTTGGAACCTGACAAGCATGCAATTCCCTTCGCATTAGATGCTTGTATTGGCATATTTGCATACTAATTGGCAAGTTTATTTTCCAACCTAATGATGACAATCCTTAGAACATGCTAGGTCACGTGATGTTTGATAATTAATTTTGTCTGATTATTTCAAGGCATACACTTGAATGGCCCTAATATGGAAAACATTTACATCAGTGGAAAACCAAGGTGCACAAAAGGTGCTGATAAATTCTCAGGTTTAAATTACAAATTGAATTGTCCCACGTCTACAAGTAAACTCAATAGAGTAACCACAGCCAATTATGCAAGAAAGTGGAGAATAACCTCATACATCGTTTTTAAAGCCTGGATCTTTGCTGAAAATTGATTTGAAAGTTAACATGTCGTCGTTGGGTTCACCTGACAACCCAGTCCTGGGTCCACTATGGACTCCGGTGGCTGGTTCTACTGGGCACCCTGGTCAATTGGTTCACTGCGGACACCCCAGTCAATGGGCCCACTATGATGTCTGGTCACTGGATCCATTTGGTACCATGGTCACTTGGTTCACGTAGACACCCCAGTTGTGGAGTCTGCTGGACACCCTGGTGTGTGTGTCCACTGGACCCCCAGTCACTGGTTTCACTGGACAACCAGTCGTTGAGATCACTGGACACCCTGGTCGCTGGATTCATTTGACACCCTGATAGCTGAGTCCACTAGCACACTACTGGTCGCTGAGTCCACTGGGCACTCCTTTTGCTGAGTGTGCCTGACATTCTGTCGCTGGGTCCACCCGATATCCCGGTCACTGGATGACCTGGACACCCCAGTCAATGTGCCCAGTATGGGCTCCAGTCGCTGGGTCTTCTGGGCACCCTGGTTCTCCTTGGATCATGTGGACACCCCGGTTGTGGAGTCCACTGGGCACCCTGGCATTTGTGTGTGTCCACTGGACCCCCAGTCACTGGACACCCTGGTCACTGGGATCACTGGACACCCCGGTTGCTGGTTCCACTGGGCACGCTGGTTGCTGGATCCACTGGGCACCCATTTTCCTCAGTCCACCTGACACCCTGGTCGCTGGATCCGCTGGGAATCCCAGTGGATAGTTCCACAATGGACCCCGGTTGCTGGGTCCACTGTGAGCACCTCGGATATGAGGTTCACTGAGCACCCTGGTGTGTGTGTGCGTGTGTGCGTGCGTGCGTGTGTGCGTGCGTGTGATTATTTATTTTCCCATAAGTTTCCCACTGGAATGTCTGATTTGGTGAGGAATAGAGGAGTGCAAAGGAATATTGGAACCCAGAGAAGTTTGGCCAGCCAACATTTGGCCTTAGAAGCCATCTTATACATGTCGTCTGCCCAGGATATGTCAGGTCTGATGGTGAGGTGCATTGATTCAAATCGACTGTGCATTTCTTCCAGAGGTTCATTAATAAAAATAATGAATTGTGAAAATACAACGTGGTCGTTTGAGAATGACACCACAAGGTTGTGGTACTTCCTTGCTTTAATTGGGAAGTTTCAGTTGCCAGACAATCTTTCGATGTAATGTGGATTTCTATCGGGTGGTGAGGTCTTTGATAAAATTGTTTATATTACATAGTTTGTAACCAACTATCCTCGTATTTATAACATGACAGAAAAAGAGAAATGTTCAGATTATACTTTGCTGGAGTATAAGGCTTCGTTTTTATTTAATGTACATTCATCCAAATGCCACATGTGTTTTGTTTGAGTCTCACCAAGTTTAGGTCATTGTTCTGAGAGTTGACGAGTTGCAATAAATGGAGTCAGCCAAGTGACCTTTACTGGCTTGTGATCATCCAAATGATGACAAGCTGCAATGCCTGAAACGTTTGCCTCATCTTGTTTCCCATGGGGGGGGGGGGGGGGTAAACTTGTGCTTTTTTCAAATCCACTGTTTGGGGAAGAAAAAAAAAACACGATTTGGCTTTGCCAGTCTGTCGGAGGCTCGAGATGCTCAGATGTTCCTTGCCTGTTGGCATTCTTGGCATCTGTTTCCTCCAATTATTAACATACAAACAACCTTCTCTCCCCATAATGGCACACTTTATAACTAAAAATGTAATGTTTGTTGTTATCCACTGGTGTTATCAGGGGAAGCATTGTGTATGCTCTTCCCTCCAGGGATTCATGATGTCGGGTTTACTCATCCATACTCATGATCTTTTATGCTTTCATTAACCCTCCCCAACCTCCCTCTCCAGTTATTGTGCCCCCTCTCCTTTCCCTTCCTTTTGCATTTTGTATCCCCGTACCCCCCCCCCCAAGCATAATCGCTGGTTTTCCATTCCTGTTATTTTAGCCCCCCTTCTTGCTGTGTTTGAGCTTGTATCCGGCTGATTCATTCCATGTGTCCCACTTCCTCCCCTTGCTCTCATTCTTCCCCCAAGTATATCCCTCTGTTGTGTCCCTCTACCCCGTGAATTTCCCCCGCTTACCATTGTCATCCTGTTCTGTGTTATGGCTCTTCCATGAGCCTCGACTTTGTACACAAAGAATAACATGTTTAACGAATGAAAACAAATAATTCCAATTAGTTTGCTTTGTTCCATTAATTCTCTGTCCGTTGTTTACATTTATAAACAGTTGATACTTTGCTGCAGGAGTTAACCAAATGTATTATTGAACGTTTTGTGAATATATTGTTGCGGGCCGGCGGGGTCAGGTGAGAAAACGACCACGAGGTGGGGGAAACTAAGTCGATTCCCACCAGACTCCCCGGAATTGTAAGCCGTCGCTCACGGATAATTCCGTGAAAGAAACCCGTAATCCGCTTGGCTCCAGACTATCATTCCAGCACTGCACTCGAGGCGCCCAAAGACAGAGATATCTAAAGTCTCCGCAAAGATGACTGCAGCACTCGCAAAAATCAGTCTGAATGGCTTGACATTCACCAATGCACACGCAGCTTGATTCTCGATTCATCACCCAAAATATATGTCATACAAGTGCTAAAAGTGTGGGAGTTGCCAGTACACACCCCTGACGATCCCAGTAACACTGAGACATAAGTAAGATGGGTAACCACACACTCACAGCACTCTCAAGTACCAGAGTAGAGTTCAGACATCGAGATGATCATTTTGGCTCGCGCAGCCTACCAGGAAGACCGAAGAATTCCTCCTAGAGGACATCCCTGATTCACTGAATTCGAACCGCTTTAAACAGAGACACATAGGCTGCAAAGGCTAGCCACTGCCGAAAGGACTTTGAACGTCACTGCCGTTCGGTTGAAAATGATGCATGATACGCGATCGTTACCTTTGGGAAGCTGCGTCTGAACGCTGTTGCTCCAAGACGATGGTGGCGGAACCCATTCAGAATATCGAGCAAAGGACTGCCCGCGGACTGAGAGCGGCAGTACCCTCGGTAGTTGTTGAAGTCTTGCGACCTTCCCGTATGTCCAAGGAACAGACACACGCCCCTCTTCCAATCAGTTGGACTGATGCTGTGTTCCAGGCAGAGCACAAAACTCATGCAACGACACGATGCAGCATTTCACCAGCCTTGAGAAGTTAGCATGATGCCACAATCCACTGAGAGCTTTGCCCCTTGTTAACTTGTTCTATTCGACGCAGCCCGGTTTCCACAAGCTTAAGGTTGGACCACAAGTTGATTCGATGGTCACACAGGGATTGGTAACACCCTTGACGTTCAACCGCGTAGGGGGATCAGTTGTCAACGCATTCTAAAACCAAGCACGCCACAGCGGGCCTCACTTACAGCCTTCTGTCAAGGCACCTTACCACTCTCTGCTCTAACTGAGTGCTTTCCGCAGGGATGGGCTTGGATGAACGCAATGCGCGAATTCACCCTGTAAGCGGACGAGAATCACCTTCCACGGTGATGCATCTACCCCCTCACAGATTCTCGCACATAGGCCTTCCTTCGTCCACCCTCAGTGCACCGTACAGTTTTTACGCTCAGCTCCCTGAAAGCTTCGGAGCTCTGACATTAGCCTGGCCTAGCGCTTCTGGTCAATGGTATCCAGTGTCCTTGAAGACAAAATTTTCTTTGCTCTGCGGTGAGTTCCAAGACATATCCACGCGGCAACATCAAGGAGGCTGGTCTTGAAGGCACTCCACACAACTCTTCAGACCCCCAAAGCTCCCAGACCCCCCAAGTTCCACCAGCCTGTTCGTCAAACTCCCAGCTACTCTTCATCCTGAGCTTGCAACATCCAAGCCTCATTGGCTGGGTGGTACCATTTCTCCAGGATTTAGTGCAGTTTGCTTACTATTAAAATGCTGTGGCAGTTATTGATGAGATGAGTCACCTCCGTAGACCCTGCAGTTCTGGATCATCCTCCAACGACGGCAATGAGGCACATGGTAATCTCCTTTGCCACACCGTCGGATTCTGCGTTGGAATACCAAGCCCAGCGATGAGCTTGTGGGCGCTGAAACATAACCAGCCACCTAAGTCCATGACTTCTGCAAAGTCAGGAACTTAGTGACATATTCTGGTTCATATTCCTGACCCATGGGACCACACACACACTCATAACCATCCCTATTCAGTTCAGTCGATGCATTGATCCCCAAGACTGAAAAGAAGTGTATCTCGTCTGGTCACTGATCGAACACAGATGCCAGCGTGGACCGTAGAATCGCATCCTTCCACAGGTGAGATCCACTCGCATCAGTCGGAGCATAACAGATGTATCCAAGGAAATGATCTACCATAAGGAGTGAGATGTCTAATTTCAATACATACGCTCGTTGACGCGTGTACTCAATTTCTTCATTGGGCGGTCAGCTTATTGAGACACGAGCTACAGTCTATATCCTTGGTATGTATATCCATGCAGAGCGACCAGACCAATATAGGTAGTAATACTTCCGAGCCGTCAGGATCAGCCATGTCAACCCCGCATCGGTCTCCACACATCAGACAGTACGTCGATCCAACTACTGGTGATAACGGATCTCCTTCTTAAGCGCGTAGACCATCCAAGCACCCACCCGAAAGACGTACAGGTAACCGAAGGAGACCGCTCTTGGTGGACGACACCTCAGCAACACCTTTGATACACTCGGGTCTCCGAGACTTGACCAGGATGTTACCCCGTGGTTTTCCCCCTATCATCAAAGACTTGGGTGGTCCCTGAAGGCTTTGCCAATCCCGTCATCGGTGAGGCTGCCCTGCGTAAGGAAGCTGCTACAGGAGGTACTCCCGCGGAGTGGTGTTTTTCAGATTTTTTTTGCGTTTTTTGTATTTGCGGAATGAAGGTTTTACGGGCGGAGTGGCAAATCCTGCACCAAACCTCCTATATAAAAAGTAACCCACGCAGGAGGACGTCCGCAGACACAGTTGGGCACTAGTATGGATGGCGTGGCTCACAAGGAGCTCCTCCGCCCTTTGATCATGGACCGTCAAATTGACAGACCGTTCATGACTGAGTAGCTTTTTGAAGATCCGCTTTCCTCTCGTCAGAAAAAGGATTAGAATGTTCAGCATTGAATATGGCTCCAGTTGTCCAGTTCTGAAACGGTATGCTGACAGGTATGCTCTATAAATGGGTGTTGAAGTTGATATCCTCCTCTCCTGTGCTGAAATGTTGAGGTCATACCATTGCCATTGTAGTTAGCTATGCTCTGCAGTCTCATTTGGAGTGCGAAGCACGGCTTCTTGGCGATCATTTGCCAGAGGGCCGCCCCCTTATGGTCATTGTAGACGGTGACGTAGGTGTTTCAAAATAATAACAATAAACTCCTTCATAGGCATGAACTTTATGGATGCATCTCTTCTCTATTTGTGCATTACCATGTCTCCAGTCTCGTAAGGGCCCTGGAACTGTATTTCTTCTCGGTTCGGATTCTCTGGAAGAGAACTGCATCAGTCCACTTGCGGGCAAACATTGACATCTCGAGTACTAGACTTCATGTTAACATCAAAGTATGCAAACAGGCAGAGAAAGCAATGTCCCTTCAGTCCTAAATGACCTGGCTTTGAGCGATTGCAATATTCACAAATGATTTCAGTTGCTCATCGGGGAAGACTAACTCGTACAACCGAGGATGAACTTTGACAGATACGTGTGATAATTCAATGAAGCTCACACTCTTAATCGAGTTATCGTTCTATGAAACTGCCTCATTGCCACTCAGTAGATTAATCCATTCAGAGACAGTATGTGTCCACGTACTGTACCTGTAGACTGTGCATTTTGCACTCTCAGATTCAACTTCAGATTGTAATTTGCTCCGTTCAAAATTCCAGAATTGCGACAGCATCATGTTTGGACAGCTCCAAAGAATAGATATTTGATTGCACGAATGTTCCATTCTGCCTCATCATCGGTCCATAATCCTTCTGAAAGATGTTCAGAGTTTCTAGTTCCGTGAGATAACAACAACAACACATATCTGAGAGTTTCTGAATTGCAGGCACTTCAAAACTTGCAGTGCTCGAGTTAGGATACGTGGTCGTGGGGTGACTATTGTATATTTAATCAGACAGCGTCATTGTGTTGCAGGGAGCTCCGGTATCATTTCTGAAGGTCACTTGCCTTCCTTGATACCAAGAGAGACGTGCCTCCGTTTATATCCTTGTGATGCAGCCTTGCTGCAGTGCACTGATCCATATAATTTTCCCTTGGTTTCATCCATGTACTCGGGTTCAGCACAAGCACCATTCAAGTGAGTTTTTAACTGAATGTATGCTGCATGTCGCGGAACAAGTTGCAAGCCTATGGTTCGTTTCTTGCAAATAAGAGCAGGTGGATCCAATGGATGGGTATTCACGCATATCATGCATGTTCAGATCCTTCCCACACAGTGCAGCTGTCCTTATGCTGGGGTCCTTCGGGGTTGATCTCCTAACGTGGGTGTTGTGGTGCGGGTTAATTGTGGTTTCGGCCTCGCTTGTTGTGAGGTACTGCAGCGACCACTCTTGTCCTGGCACATGAGACCATCGACATTATGTCCTTGGTAGTCTCACATTTCTGACCACTTGAAGAGCTTTGGCCAGTGGAGAGTTCCATCACCTCCGTCTAGCAGGCGCTGTCTGACACCTTCTTCCTCATACACGCCTGGATAATCGCATCACGAGCACATCTTCAGATGTCACATACTCGCAGTCAAGAGAGAGACGCAAGTCCTTAATAGTTGTCAACGATTCTCGGAGCTGTTTCCTCTTGAACAGCCGATGCCTCGCGATAACGCTTGTTTTTTCGGGGACGAAGAAACAATCAAATTTATCCAGAACTTTGTTTGGTCATCCTTCTCACCTTCAATCCATTCAAAAGTCTTGCATATCTCTCGTCTTGTTCCCGATCCATGTTCCAAACCAGCCTGCCTTGCGTTTGTCAGGCAGTCAGCCAACGGACCATCAAAACAAATCCAACGACATTGAAATCGAACAAATTTCCTGATATACGAAGCCAAATCCCAGTCAATCGGTGGGGCTGAAAGCTAAGGCCAGTCACACCTTGACGTTTAGCCAGCAATGGCAACGTATCAAATGTATGTACGGCTGGCTTACGCTGAACTTTTCGATGTTTTTTAAGAAGATTCGGACGTATTCATAACGAGTTGGTCGTATGCATAACATATTAGTAACGGACACAGAACGTTTCGTTGTCTTATAGATAACTTATACCAACGAATCTTAGCCTGTTGTCGGCGTTCAAACCTATGCCAACGATAGTCTAACTATGCATAGCGCGCTGCACGTATCGCCGACGATCACGTGGCGTATCCTATTAAAAGGCTGCCGCACAATGATTAAATCATAACTGCCGGAGAAATGGAAGTGTCAATATCGCAGTTCACCCTGGCGATCTTGCCAGCGTATGCCTGACTCTAAAAAAATGCGTCTAAAATGCTGGCGCACGTCGAATACGGTATGGGTAAGTTTGGTATCTTGAATAGAACGCTAAAGTACGCTATCATACGTCGTAGTAAGTGGAGTACGTCTTGAATTTTAACATGTTTAAAAATTTTACGATGTACTTGCCGTATGCCTCAACGTTCTGCATGCGATGGGAATGAGTTGTACGCACGATATGCGATCGTTGGCACACGTCGACAAAAGTTACTTGTAAGTTACTCATAAGTCGAACACGTCGAGGTAATGGTTAGCGTCTAGTGTTCCAGATCCCTGTTCTTTTTTATGTTTTGTTTTTCTTCGGTATGACAGTGATGTTGACACTTCGATTCGAGTGCGGTTATTATATAATATAATTAATAGGCTGCCTATCAACGATTTAAATCATAACGCACTAGAATCGAAGTGTCAACATCACCGTCGTACCGAGAAAAAAAAAAACCAGGGAGTCTGTGGGTTTTTATGAATACGCTAACCTTACCTTGACGTGTTATAACTTAAAGTATGTTGTGGACGTGTGTCAACGATCGCGTAACGTGCCTACAACACGTTACTCATAGGTTGGAAATAAGTTTCGGGATGCTAAACATTACCTCGACGTGTTTCGACTTATGATTCACTTACAAGTAACGGTGTGTCGACGTGTGTCAACAATCGCATAACGTGCCTACAACTTATGGCAGCGTAGCGGAACTTGTGAGTCATACCTGGCATAAGTCGTAAAATTTCAAGCATGCTAAAATTTGAGGACAACCGCAAAGTACGATGAAAGCCAGCGTACTACGACGTATGGCAGTGTTTTTCAGCGTGCTCTCAATGTTTCCAAAACTTACCCATAACGTATTCGACGTGTGCCAGCGTTTAGACAATTTTTTTCAAAAATCGCATAAGCTGGGCTAAAACGTCAAGGTGTGACTGGGCCTTTAACGAGATGCCATAGTTATGTATCTCAGATACCAGATTCAGTGGCAGAGAATGAACGATTATTTGCAGATAAACTTCTGACACCATGTAACATACGCAAGCACTCCAGCTTGTCAGCCATCCGGGCGTACGGAAGTCGTTCTTTTATTTTCTTGTTCTGTTGAGATAACCAACACAAACAACACAAAAGTTGTTTCTGAATTGCAGGCACTTAACATTACATTACAGGCAGGATCTTCCAGGAATCCCTTTTTTGTTCTTGCCCATAAGATTAGCCGATCGCAGCAAAGAATCGATTCCGTCAACGAAGCAATGGGTCTTCTATGCCAGCACATCTGAAATACCAGTGGGTGTGTTTCAGTTTCTGTTTCTTTTTAATAAGTGTATGTATATATGTATATATATAATATGTATATGTATTTATATATATATATATATATGTATATATATATAGGGTGGATCAGAAGTAGCGCCCGATTCTGTCAGTTTATTGTTTGTTTTCCATTTGTATTACAGTGTACAAGAAGGTAGAAATATGAATGACATGTTTATCTAACCATTTATTCAAGAAAAAATTATTACGGAACTGTACCAAGCTGTTTTACTTGCAATTTTCAATGTGCCTCCCTCGTGATCGATGCACATTGCAGCCGAGCAGGCACAGAGCGGCGCACACGTCTGCAGAGTTCGATATCAATTTCTCACTTTGCAGTGATTGAGCTTGAATTCCTGAATGGTACGAGGCTTTTCAGATAAACAAGGTCTTTCATGAGCCTCCAAGAAAGAATCTGGAGTGTAAGGTCGGGGAGCGTGCGGCCACTCAATCGACCGCGGCGGCCCGATCCACTTTCTGGGATGAAAATAATAATCTGCAAGACAATTATTAACAACATGACTTCCAGAAAGAACTGTACAGCTGAAAAACAGAAATCGGGCACTACTTTTGACTCACCCTGTATATACTGAACGGATGGCCGAGTGGGATTGCACACTTGCCTCTAAGCTTTGTAACCTGGGTTTATATCAAATTTGTTTTTATACACCATCTTCCATAACGTGGTTCAATCTGATTTTCCACAAACTTCTCCACTTGTTAGTTAATTTCATGAATTGCATTTGTGATCATAGCCCGAAGTTCGTCCAAATGTGTGGTTTTGATGCGTAAACAATAGTTTTACATAGCCCCATAAAATGTAGTGCAATGGAGACAGGTCAGGCGAACGAGGTGGTGGCAAGCAATAGTCCACGTCTCCTGATCCACTTGTCTCGGAAGACGTCTTTAAGAACCGTTGCACATTCGAAGCATATCGGCAGGTAGCTTAGTCCTGCTGATACAAGGTGATTTTTAAACGATTTCATCGTCGTAGTTTGGGAATCAAATGCGGTAATTTGTGGTGTCGACTTGACCACTTATGTAGAAATCGTCTCATTCAAAATTTCAACTCGTCAATAAACCAGGGATTGTTGCATTTAACAACACCAATAACAAGTTAATAGCAACATTAACAAAACTTGACAAACTATTCTTTCTTGCACCATTTACAGTTTGTTTCTATCTTGTGTTCATCAAAAGGTTTCCTCGCACTCTTAAGTAGAATGGTCACCGATGACCATGACCTCTGTGGCACCAGCACTTGCTGCAGGGTTCTTGACAAACAGAGATGAACCAAACCTAACCAGAAAGACCATGGATAGGGCAGTGACATCGTATATGTCTTTGGTTTGAATTCACTGATTTGAGCCAGTAATTCCATAATACTTGATCATGATGCCACCATGTAAGCCACATGGCCATTGTTTGACATAAATATGGAGTTTTTTTTAATTGCAAGTACTAAATGGATTAAGTTCCTTTATGCAGATGGCTCCAATTATGGTATACTGTACACATCCCTCCAACAGAGAGCCAGCAGTTGTATCACTCTTACTATCTGGAATTGATTACATTCTAGTTTGACAAATGGAAAATGTCCTTCAATCCTAACAAATCTCACAATCTCACCCTGTCACTTCAGAAGGATCGCAAACCCACCTCTCTTTTACGATCAGCCATTGGAGGAGGTTCAGTCTCATGAACATTTCATCCTCAGCATCAGCCATCACATCTCCTGGACTGAACAAACTTCAAATTAAGATGCATATGGAACATCCTTCATTCCCCCCCCCCCCCCCCAAGTCATTTATTTTAAAATCTAGAACTACTTGCAGCCTACTTAGATTTGAGGCTCATGGAGGAGCTAGATCACAGAACTGACCAGGACATAACAGAAGGAACGAACAGTGGAATGGGGGTGGGGGATGCAATGGACGCACCAACAGCAGGGTGGAGGGACAAAATTAGTGACACTTGAAGGAATAAGGGAGGGACATGGGGAATAACGAGAACAAGAGGAGGACACAGGGGGTGATCAAGGTGGACGCATCAGCAAACTCTTAATCACAGAAGTGGAAGGAAATATTGAAACTTGGAAAGAGGTGGGCTGGTGTACTGCTCCCCTGCCCCTGCCCTCCACTACGGGTAGTTTTTCCAGAATCACATCTGTCTATCCTGCATTCTGTCCCATCTAAAGCTCTCCACATTAATGGCAACTCCTCCAATGAACAGAATTACAACATATGTTGCTCTCACCTCACAGTCAGGTAGGTGGGTGGCCTCTTTTTCTTGTTGTTGTGTGTTGTTGTTGTTCCACTTCTCTTCTTTTTCTCCCTCTGCTCTCTCCTTCTTCTGACCCTCCCAGCTCTTCCAGAATTGCCACCTTCTTCCAGTACACACCTCCTGGTTAATCTCAAAATGTAGGATCCATTCTTTTTGTTCCTCCTTTCACTCATTGGAGTGAGATCTCATGATGGTCCAGAGATATGCACACTCGCCTCTAAGCTGTCTTGCCTGGGTTCGATCCTGACCCAGCTATAACTGTCATCCTGGTGGTCACAGGCAGGGTGATTCATCAATGTGTGTGCCGTCCTCGGATGGACTCAACGGGGCGTCCTGTCTGCCGGCATTTGTTGGTGGATGTTAAAGATCCCATGGTGTCCTTCATGAAGAGTAAGCTAGCTATCGCTCTGCACCATGAACAAATTACAACTCCTGATCTCACTACCACTGGGAAGGCAACGGCAAACCACCTAGTGTAGCCCTTGTCAAGAAACTGCTTCGGCAGCACTGATGCTCTGAAACAGAGTATGGTAATAAAATCACAGATCTTTCATTTGTGAACTTTCTTTGGAGGATCTTCAATTCCACTCTCCTTCAATGGCATCAAGTTGGAATAACACCACCAGTCCACCACCTTATGTCATTCTCCATCCTCACCTGTGATATTTTCTTACCCATTAACCACTCCCTAAACAAACCTTCTGACTTGAAAGGTTGTCGTGTTTCCTTCCATCTTTCCACCCTCTTTTCCTGTCCGTTCATTCCCTTGCTTTGCGTTTGTTTGTTTTTGTCCAACTGCATCACCTTCACCACTATCAGTTTGTTGCCTTTTTTGCCACCTGTCACTTCACTCCTCCAAAAGCCAGATTTTGAATCGAAAAATACTTTTCAAACCGATACCATAAACAGAACAGTTGTTTTCATTGCATGTCAGTTAGCCAGTTGAATAGTCAAATGTCAATGCATTTGTAATATCCTTGCATAATCAAATGCATTCAAACTTGCATGACCAGACACATGCGAAAAATGAATAAAAACGGATGAACGTGAACGGCTTTTACAAACAAGTTTTAAACGATCTTTGCCTTGTTTTGTCATGGTTTGTTAAATTTAGTGCCCTTTGACTTTCCCTCCTGCATTACCGATATGGATAAAATACAAGCAATTCAGTATTCAGACTGCAGCCTTTATTTCGCATGATCTCTCACAGTAGAACAACGTGACTTGATGACCAACGCACTTCCATTGAAACATCCTGGGAAACCCCAAGTGCATTCTTGCAGCATTCGCATCATTTCTCCAAACAAGAAAACGTGATGCGGAATGGTGTGAGATCGATGCATTCCTGCGTCTGATGATTATCGATGTAATAATTATCAACCGGCCAGTTGTTTGTAATCACATTGTACATGGCATGGACAACCGTCCACCTCTGCACAGCAGTCTGTGCGCAACCCTGAGAAAAACAATTAACTTGTTGTTTTTTTTTCATACATAGTTGAGGCTCATCGAGGAGCTGGAACAAAGAATGGATCACGACGTCACAGAACAAAAGGAACAGTAGAAAGAGAGGGAAACACACCAACAGCAGGATTGAGGGACAAAATAGAGGGAGACTTGGACAACTAAAGGTGTGGGGTAGGGGAGGACGCACGAGGTGGACAATATGGATACATAAGCAAACTCTCAGAAAGGAAAAACTGGAAATTGCAAGAAGGTGAGCTTGGAGAGGGTTAATAGTGGTAGAAAACAATTCATGGTTTTAGATGGGGAATGGTCTGAGATAATGGTGAATAGCTGCTGTTTTGAAGACCTGGAGGGAAGAATGAGATTGATGATCTGAGAATGTGGAAGTTATTTCCATGGGTGAGGAAAAAGAGAATGAATTCTGGATTTTAAGGTTTGCCAGATTGGGTGAACTGCATGCCCTGGGGAAACCTGGGATGGGGAGGGTAGGGGGGGGGCAGAGCATGGAAAGATCAGAGGGACCAGAAAGGAGGTGGGAGAGAAGAGACAGAGACAGAGACATGCATGTATGTCTGCGATGGGAAAGTGAAGGCCCATATATTCAGCTTCATCGTGGAGATTCCAATGATCTTTAAGCCTTGGTTTCCATGGTGTCAAGTTCAGAAAGGTGTTGAGGCGGTGGTGCAACCCAGAGGGGAGAGCAATACTCCATCAATATGTGGATTAAGGCTTGTAGGTGGAAAGGAATTCAGGTGTGCCAAGAAAGGACTTTGCAGATAGAGGATGACCAGTCGGCGACTGCCTTTGGAGGCCAATTTAGAATCTGGATTGCACAAGAAAGATCATCGCTGATCATGAGGCCCATACGTTTGAGTGACTGAACTTCTTCAAGAGGTTATTACGTCCATTGTCTTGTGCTGGAAAATTTTGAACCAATTTGTGGACATGCCATCCAAACTCAATGCGTAAACCACTTAGGATCCAGCTTGAAGACTATTACTCATTAGGCATGTTTTACGGGTATTAATAATTTGGAACCTGACAAGCATGCAATTCCCTTCACTTAGTGCTTGTATTGGCATATTTGCATACTAATTGGCAAGTTTATTTTCCAACCTAATGATGACAATCCTTAGAAATGCTAGGTCACGTGATGTTTGATAATTAATTTTGTCTGATTATTTCAAGGCATACACTTGAATGGCCCTAATATGGAAAACATTTACATCAGTGGAAAACCAAGGTGCACAAAAGGTGCTGATAAATTCTCAGGTTTAAATTACAAATTGAATTGTCCCACGTCTACAAGTAAACTCAATAGAGTAACCACAGCCAATTATGCAAGAAAGTGGAGAATAACCTCATACATCGTTTTTTAGCCTGGATCTTTGCTGAAATTGATTTGAAAGTTAACATGTCGTCGTTGGGTTCACCTGACAACCCAGTCCTGGGTCCACTATGGACTCCGGTGGCTGGTTCTACTGGGCACCCTGGTCAATTGGTTCACTGCGGACACCCCAGTCAATGGGCCCACTATGATGTCTGGTCACTGGATCCATTTGGTACCATGGTCACTTGGTTCACGTAGACCCCAGTTGTGGAGTCTGCTGGACACCCTGGTGTGTGTGTCCACTGGACCCCCAGTCACTGGTTTCACTGGACAACCAGTCGTTGAGATCACTGGACACCCTGGTCGCTGGATTCATTTGACACCCTGATAGCTGAGTCCACTAGCACACTACTGGTCGCTGAGTCCACTGGGCACTCCTTTTGCTGAGTGTGCCTGACATTCTGTCGCTGGGTCCACCCGATATCCCGGTCACTGGATGACCTGGACACCCCAGTCAATGTGCCCAGTATGGGCTCCAGTCGCTGGGTCTTCTGGCACCCTGGTTCTCTGGATCATGTGGACACCCCGGTTGTGGAGTCCACTGGGCACCCTGGCATTTGTGTGTGTCCACTGGCCCAGTCACTGGACACCCTGGTCACTGGGATCACTGGACACCCCGGTTGCTGGTTCCACTGGGCACGCTGGTTGCTGGATCCACTGGGCACCCATTTTCCTCAGTCCACCTGACACCTGGTCGCTGGATCCGCTGGGAATCCCAGTGGATAGTTCCACAATGGACCCGGTTGCTGGGTCCACTGTGAGCACCTCGGATATGAGGTTCACTGAGCACCCTGGTGTGTTGTGTGCGTGTGTGCGTGCGGCGTGCGTGCGTGCGTGCGTGTGATTATTTATTTTCCATAAGTTTCCCACTGGAATGTCTGATTTGGTGAGGAATAGAGGAGTGCAAAGGAATATTGGAACCCAGAGAAGTTTGGCCAGCCAACATTTGGCCTTAGAAGCCATCTTATACATGTCGTCTGCCCAGGATATGTCAGGTCTGATGAGTGAGGTGCATTTCTTCCAGAGGTTCATTAATAAAATAATGAATTGTGAAATACAACGTGGTCGTTTGAGAATGACACCACAAGGTTGTGGTACTTCCTTGCTTTAATTGGAAGTTCAGTTGCCAGACAATCTTTCGATGTAATGTGGATTTCTATCGGGTGTGAGGTCTTTGATAAAATTGTTTATATTACATAGTTTGTAACCAACTATCCTCGTATTATAATGACAGAAAAAGAGAAATGTTCAGATTATACTTTGCTGGAGTATAGCTTCGTTTTATTTAATGCTACATTCATCCAAATGCACATGTTTGTTTGGTCTCACCCAGGCTTTGAATGTCAGTCAAAAAACACTCAGTTTTTTCTTTTTTTCATTGTTCTGAGAGTTGACGAGTTGCAATAAATGGAGTCAGCCAAGTGACCTTTACTGGCTTGTGATCATCCAAATGATGACAAGCTGCAATGCCTGAAACGTTTGCCTCATTTGTTCCCATGGGGGGGGGGTAAATTGTGCTTTTTTTTCAAATCCACTGTTTGGGAAGAAAAAAAAAACACGATTTGGCTTTGCCAGTCTGTCGGAGGCTCGAGATGCTCAGATGTTCCTTGCCTGTTGGCATTTCTTGGCATCTGTTTCCTCCAATTATTAACATACAACAAACCTTCTCTCCCCCATAATGGACACACTTTATAACTAAAAATGTAATGTTTTGTTGTTATCCACTGGTGTTATCAGGGGAAGCATTGTGTATGCTCTTCCCTCCAGGGATTCATGATGTCGGGTTTACTCATCCATACTCATGATCTTTTATGCTTTCATTAACCCTCCCCAACCCTCCTCTCCAGGTTATTGTGCCCCCCTCTCCTTTCCCCTTCCTTTTGCATTTTTGTATCCCCGTACCCCCCCCCCCCCAAGCATAATCGCTGGTTTTCCATTCCTGTTATTTTAGCCCCCCTTCTTGCTGTGTTTGAGCTTGTATCCGGCTGATTTATTCCATGTGTCCCACTTCCTTCCCTTGCTCTCATTCTTCCCCCAAGTATATCCCTCTGTTGTGTCCCTCTACCCCGTGAATTTCCCCCGCTTACCATTGTCATCCTGTTCTGTGTTATGGCTCTTCCATGAGCCTCGACTTTGTACACAAGAAATACATGTTTAACGAATGAAAACAAATAATTCCAATTAGTTTGCTTTGTTCCATTAATTCTCTGTCCGTTGTTTACATTTATAAACAGTTGATACTTTGCTGCAGGAGTTAACCAAATGTATTATTGAACGTTTTGTGAATATATTGTTGCGGGCCGGCGGGGTCAGGTGAGAAAACGACCACAGGTGGGGGAAACTAAGTCGATTCCCACCAGACTCCCCGGAATTGTAAGCCGTCGCTCACGGATAATTCCGTGACCGGCGGGTCGCTTAACGACCGTGGACGCCAATACCTCAACCGCGTGGCGTAGGGTCCTCCTGTCTAGAATCAAGTTACCTAATTAACCACGCGGTTTCATTACCGGGGAACCACGCCCTCGGTACGCCTTGCCCGAACTGGATCACTCTACACAACTACCGACTACCTTTCCGGATCGGATGCAGTCCGAGCGGCACTGCCCAAGAACATACCGGCTCGAAGGAACGGAA
>CM068960.1:6875668-6900355 GCA_035128595.1 Eptatretus atami
CACGGCGGGTCGCTTAACGACCGTGGACGCCAATACCTCAACCGCGTGGCGTAGGGTCCTCCTGTCTAGAATCAAGTTACCTAATTAACCACGCGGTTTCGATTACCGGGGAACCACGCCCTCGGTACGCCTTGCCCGAACTGGATCACTCTACCAACTACCGACTACCTTTCCGGATCGGATGCAGTCGAGCGGCACTGCCAAGAACATACCGGCTCGAAGGAACGGATTATCGGGAATAAAGACCCGGCTAAACTTAGATTCGAACCATGCTGGACCAATGGAGGAAAGACAAAGGTGAGCTGGGAACATTTCTACAATTGTTATTTATTTACAATAAGGCGGGAAAAGCGTGTGGCACAATAAAAAGGGTTATTCGGTATGTAATGCAGGGAAAGATGAGAGAGGTGTGGTGCGGCAATTTTACAAGCAACTTACACGGACACAGTGCAGACTTGATGCGAGATTAATAAAAGCAATAATTACAACAATGAAGATCTTATACAGGCTTATCTAACAGACAGGCGCCACACACTCAGACACACACTCAGACGAAATAAACCCAATGAAAAGCAAAGGACTTTTGCAGCCAGGGAGGGAGTTGAGGTCACAGTTTTTGGTACCTGAGCGTTTCAAGGAAGGGACGCTCCATGGTGTGGCTCCCGACAAAAGCTGCGCAGTTTGGTCCACAGCCACACGTGTGGTAATCGTGTCTGGTGGAGTCCAAGAGGCGAGAGAGATGAGCAGTAGGCAGGACCAGGTTAGAGGCTTGGTCGAGGTCCTTCGCATCCACCAACTCCACTTCTCCCTTTCAAAACCAACCGCGACCTTTCAAATCCAACGACAACCTTCCCTCGCATCGAACTCAACCTTCCCTCACATCGAACTCAACTCTGAGGATTGTCCCATACTTTATAGATCACGGATTAGGGTGGAGCCATGGCGAAGCCGACATCATTGTCCATCCTGATTGGACCGGCCTTCATGTTGTCCACCTTTCTGGCGGCGTTTCGGCCAGACACTGGTGAGGACCGCCCACACCGCCGTGTCTGGGTTTGGAAAGTGGAAGCCGATGCGGCTTTCATAGCGAACTTCGTGATTCTGCCTCAGAAAACGAGTCGCTGGATAGACAGTGGTACGCTTGGTAAGCGAGATGAGGGTTTCACAATTCACCTCAGAAAATAAATGAGAAGAGTGGAAGGAATGGAGGGAAATAGATATAATAAAATAAAAGGGAAAAAATGATTTATTAATCCTAACTATAGCACATCGCAACACACTCCCTCGTCTTCCCATTACACAAAAGTAGGGACGTAACTACACGTATATTAATGAAATAACTGACTCGGGACAACTGTATGTTGTATGCAGACTGTTCCGAGAACCCGTAACAATATTAACTTTGTGAGGTTTACACACTATTTATACCTTTCAATATTCTGTTCACTTCGTATTTTAACCCCAGTCCGACTAACAGTGGTCTTTTTGAACCCAGGCATACATTTTTATGTGTTATTTCGGTATTAGTTTTTACAATTATATTTCATGTTCTATTAGTTTGTTTACCTATGCGTGCCGGTAATATAGTGTTGCGGAAATGGCCCTTAGTGTGTTATTAAATATAGGATTAGCCCAGATCCCCCATTAAATGCATGTTTAGCCAGGTTGTTCGGTAAATGGACGCTACATGTGTGTCGGGAGGTGTAAGAGGCTGTTCATTGTTCGTACATTGGTGGTGGACCGAGAGATTCTTCTTCCTTCCTCTCTCCGGACAATAGTCCCCACCCAGCTCTGAGGGGGAGTGGCCTAGAGAAGGAAGTGAAACTGAAGGGAGGAGCCAGTGGGCTTCGAGGCGAGTGAGCAAAGGAAAGGCAGGGTGAATCTGCCGGGAGAAAAACTGAACCTGAGCCAGCCGAGTCTGCGATCGGCAGTGGTGAAACTGAGTGTGTGGGGCGGATCGGCTTTCGTGAGGAGCATATCGACAGGTTCATCCGGAGTCCAGTGACGGAGCCTCTGACTGTCCCTACTCACCTCACGGCTCGACGACGTCTTTGATCCCATGGACCCAGCCTGCGGAGCCCAACACCTCGATTTGGCCTGGTTGGTGAACAGGCCAGGCCTGGACTTGTATACTGGACTTTGTGAGAAGCCAGCTTGGACCCATCATCGACCTGACGGTCTTTGTGCCGTCGACGTTGCACGGGGTCAGAACGTGCTGAGGAGGGCGTGCGCAAGCGGTGCCTTGAGAAGAAAGAGTACGACGCCGCCATCTTGCCACGCGGCGTGCTCGAGCTTAGGTGCTCGAATCCGTGGACATCGGCTTGTCACGAGCCACATTCGTGCTTTTGACACTTTCCTCTCGTCCATGAAACATCACCAAGTACTCTCTGTCTGTCTGCATGTCGTTTAAGGTTTATCTCGTTAGGGTCCCTTCGAAACCCGTAATCCTAGCTCCCTAGTTAAGAACGGGTAATAGATTAATTATAACATTGTCGTGAATACTTTGCTTGTATTGTGTTTCCCCGAATGTTTCCCAATAAATCTGGCTTATTCGGATGAAGTTGCCGCTTTGAATTAATTCGTGCCGCGCCGAGGAACGATCCGCTCGACTTGGATATAAATACCAAAATGGTTACAGACTGGCAGAATTCGCTTGATCTCTGACAAAACCAGTCTGTAACCGGGGTTTATTTCCCCAACTGGTAAGGTCCAGGGGTACGTTGGTATCGCGATTCGAGATGCGTGACCGAGGCCTGTGCCGAACCGGCCGGCGTTATAACCCGGAGACGGCGGTGGTTAGGGTGGCGCCGAATCTGTAACATTTGGCTGTCGAGAGTAGGGTGTGAAAACCCAAACTGGTTACGGACAGTGATTGACACACTCGTCGAAGCACCCCCCCCCCAACCCCGAATCTACATATATATATATAATATACTATATATATATTTATATATATATATATATATATGTATATATCCCTGTGTCGTAAGAGGCGACCAGGGTTGCGTCAGGAAGGGCATCCGACGTAAAACCTGTGCCAAATCATTATGCGGATCATAATGGATGATCCGCTGTGGCGACCCCTAACGGGAGCAGCCGAAAGAAGAAGAGAAGATATATATTATATTATATATATAATATTTATATATATATATATATTATATATATATATATATAAAATGTTTTAAGATCCCACCTTGCTGCATAGAGTTACAAGCAAATCCTTTCTGGGGTCCAAAGAGACTCCAGTTGTTTTTGTTCAATTTCTTGGATATATGATTACTTCATGTGGTATTTGTATGGAGCAAGTCCTCCAATTAATTTTTTTCTGCTTATGTTTGTTTACCTTATCACTGAAACATCATCAATCAAAATAATTGTGTGTCCTCGTTGATGTGAAACTTCAGCAGATTGAATGAAAGTTCATAGTGCTTCTAAGTTGGGGTCAAGACCTGGTGTTGGCTTAGCAGTTCAGGTGGCTGGCTTGGGACCTTAGAGTCCTGAATTTGAGTTTCTGTCAACTTTTGAATTAACACTAGGTGGGGTTGACTCAGCCTGTCGTCCTTCTGAGGTGGTGGAAATGAGAACCAGTGTACTGGGGTAATAACCATTGGGGTAACCTGTGTCTGAGTGGCAACCCGTCTAGACTGTATTCCTTGCCAATGAAACTGCCTCGGTAGCACGAAGCGCCTTTACAGCACAAAAAGAATGTTGTTGTTACCTCCGCCACCGAAGGTGAAGGATGTATGTGTTTCACCCCTTTCTCTCTGTCTGTTTGTGTACAGGATATCTCAAAAAGTTGTGAATGGATCCGGATTAAATTTTGTGGACAGGTTCGGTGTGTGACAAGGACGAACTGATTAGATATTGGTGAAGATCCGGATCCGGATCCGACTACTAGAATTTTTTAATTATTATTCACCATTGAGAGATAGGATGACAAATGATATATAGTACGATATCTCAAAAGTTGTAGACCGATTTGGATGAAACTTGGTGGATATGTTGGGTGTGTGTTAAGGAAGAATATGTTCAATTTTGTTGAAGATCCGGATCCGGATACGAGAATTTAATTTTAAAAGTGATTCTTCACCATTGAGAGATAGGACCAAAACGATATAGTACTGGTCTCGCATGGTATTTAAAACATGTATTGGGCTCAGTATGTTCTCGGGGATCAGGCATTGCGTGGCGGAGGTATGTGCTCTACTGAGCGCTCTTCTAGTTATTATTTAGTTGGGGTGCGAAAAGACCCCGGTTGATAAGATGAAGTAGTAAAATATGTTTGGTAGGACTAGAGTTAAGGCCATGAGAAACCAATTAAAATGAACAATCTGTCTAATAAACACAGGAAATAATTTCCTTATCGGGAAGTTTCAAGAATCCCTGTTGGAGTAAATAATAGTAATATATTTTCGATAAATAAGTAATTTCAATACCTACTCACTTTCATTTCTGTATTGAAGAGCGGATTCTTCCACAAACCAATGCCACATCGATTTAAAGACAATAATATCTGTCAGAGACTCGTGAAACATGCCGTACCGCCATCACGTTTCAATATTCAGATTGTGAACCTGTTTTTGCCTGTTGTAAAGTTGTTCTGTTCAAATTAAACTTATCCTATTGTTCAGACTTGGGACAGTGGAGATGAGACAATTATTGAATTATGTTGTTCCTCGGAACCATCCTTTGGAGATGGTTAAAATTATTAAATTTTTTTGACACAAACCAACCCGCTACCTCTTGACAAGGACAAGGTCAGGTGTTGACGAACACACAACAGGGACAATTGTCGAGAGCGCAGTTGGTAGGGAGAGACGTACTGTACTCTATAATCACGCCAGTCGATAAACTCGTTACTATGGGCCTGTCGGTAAACACAAAGATCATTTGACTCTTTCCGTAACCCATTCAATGAAAGGTACAGGCACAAGCCTTAAGGATGAAGACTCAATAGTGTTGCCAATGCTGGAGATTAATTTATGGCTTGGCATGGGAGTGGGATATAATAAGGCGATTTTGGACATATCTGTGTTCTTGACCAGATTATTTCACGAATGCTTGCTCACCTCCTTCCATCCTTCCATCAGATTTTTATCCCCATGCTATTTGAAAAAAAAACGGGTGATATTGTAATCTCCGTCCGTCTATCTGTCTATCTGTCTGTCTGTCTGTCTGTCCGTCATGCTATCTCCTCAAGGGTTGTGCAGAAATTCACCAAATCTGGTAGTTATGATCACCACATGGCAAGAAGGTGCAACAACAGTATCATTTTGGCCCCGTCTCCTGGGGTGGGTCAAAAGGTCGAATACCAAAAAAATGCAACTTTCGGGTACATTTTAAGACGTTTTTAATGAAACTTTGTATATGCAATCAACATTAGGGGGACGCATGAAATATGTAACGTTTTATATATTTGACCCCCGTTCATACCCAGGGGTTGGGGATTTTTGGTCGCAGGGGTCAACAGAAGATTTTTTTTTTACTCAAAATTTGATATCCAGTCATTCCTGGTGGAACTTTTTGGCATCTATCAACTTTGCTTTAGGTGGGAAGCGTGGAGATTTGCGATGGCGTGCCATCGACTTCGCTCAAGTTGTAAGCTACTCTGTACTGTGTTCACAAAGAAAACTTAATTCGCACTAAATTCAGGTATTCGATGCTTGAGATGATGTGCGAATGGAAGTTGGTACGTTTAAGTTTCGGACTAGTTATTCCTTGTGGGAAATTTCTCCCCTCTAATTTATATGGCTACTCGAGGAGTTGTAACACACGCACACGCACACGCACACGCACACGCATCACACACTCGCATCATCGTATGCACACAGACAACACAGGACTTGACATCAGACAAACACGTGGGTGTGGTACCATGTCGTGCCGGCACTGTTCTCTCCTCAACGTTTAGGGTGGTGTCTCTCACCAGGGATGGCAACCCACAAAGTTTCTCCACGCTCTATCCTTTTTAAGTGCTGAGCATCTAGCACAAGGCGTTTTAAAAGTCTTCAGTACGACTCGGCCGTGTGTTCGAACCGCCGCCTTCCTCGACTGAGCGGAGGCTCAAACCATGATGTCACTATTCCACTGCAGCTTACCTTTTCTTTACTATTTCTTCCCTTCTTTAAGTTTTTTTATTATTTTTTATTTTTGGTAGTTTACTTGGTGTCTCTGATCTCCCAGATCACTTGGTGCCTGACAAAGTTGAAACGACGATGCTATTGGAATTGTCTCCACGGACACTGCAGTAATAAATAAATATCAGGTAACCACTTTTAAACCGCCATATTTTAAGGGGCATCTGCTCTGCGAGCAGGATTGTCTGTCTCAAACTTTAAAACACTGTACGTTTCTGATGAATCTATTTCTGCTTGCTTCCATTTATTTGACCCTTTCAGCTGTTCCCACATACATGGTCGGGACGAGTAACAGACTTCACATCAATCTCTGAATAAAATCAAAATTTTAAGAATTTTACATTAATGTAAGAATATGATTTATATAACTGCTGTTAAAATGGGACGGACATCCTTACTAAATTCATGGACCGGTGTAGTTTGTTTGTTGGGGGACTACTCCTCCTAAAGTTCTGGGCCGATTACATCCAGACTTGCTACATAGGATCAGCATGATCCCAATTAATGTATAGGGGTGTTGTTATCTTTACTGGTGGTCTTTGTGGGGGTGAGGGGTATGGAAACGCACATTCTCAATGTAAATGTGTATCGTGTAGCGCCGCCTCCAGGTGGGAGAGGGTATTACAAGTCTCCACCATTTACAGCACAGTATTCCTGTCCCCAAATTTTCCTGCACAGTTGAGGTGTTTTGAATTATAAGTAGTAGGTATGTTTTCGCTTCATGCACCTAACCCTGGTTGTTTTTTATTTTTTTATTTCGGAGTGATTGAGGCAGCTTCAGTTGCCTATACACCACCCAAATAAAGGTGGTCGTCCATGTGGCGGGTACTCTGATATTAGTCTATTAAATACCTGGGAGAGGGATGTTGGGTTTTGAGGGTGGAGGGATGGGGGGAGGTCGGTTGGTTAGCCAATAGTAGCTTGTGTATGTACGAATAACTATTATCAATAATTATTTACCTTTTTGTTCTATTTTTCAACTAACTGTTTGTAATTTTTGTCTCAATTAAATGTTAATTGTTTTTGTTTGTTTTTTTTTAAGCTGTCAACATTTCTCTTTCAACACACTCATCTTGCAAGGTAGATTAATAATGCTGATCAAAATGTTTTGAGGTTTTTGTAATTTGGCCCATCATGCCTGTGCTTTATCCTGCCCTATTAACTTTCCTATCAACTTCCTTATCAAGAAGTCGGTAGACTTCTTATGTTGGGATGTCTGGACACTCCATTGCTCAATACAACATAAATCCTCAAAAATCATCTTCCAAGATAGAACTTATAAACCTATAAGTTACCTACCAGTCATCTGTGGAGAATTTCCCATCCATAACACTCATTAAACTTTGGGTTTTTAATATTATATATATATATAGTATATATATATATTATATATTATAATATTATATATATATATTATATATATTATATATATATATATATATATAATATATATATATATCTCTGTTCACGTCTGCGTGGCACAAGATGTCTATTAATCACATACTATTTGGACATCAGTTGCACGCTTTCTACACGTATGTACGTAGATTATTTCCTACTTTTTGAATCTACCTTTTAAACCTATCAACACTATAGACTGCTGAGACCCCTTAGACCTTTGAATACCCTTTAAGATGCCCTTGATCCTTAAGACCCTCAAAACCACTAAGACCCTTTAAACCCCTAAGCCCCCAAAGACCCCTCAGGCCCTTTCAAACCCAAAGATCCAAAAGACCCTCAATACCCCTAAGAACCTGGAAGACCCTTTAGACCCATGGGACCTTAAGACCCTTAGACCCTTAATACCCTGAAGACATTTGAAAACCCTTAAGACCTGGAAGACTCCTAATACCGTAAAGACCCAGAAGACCAGTTAAGACCCTTTTGACCCGTAAGCACACTTAGAGCCTTGAAGACCCTTAACATCCCTAAGATCCCTAAATACCTTTAAGACCTGGAAGGTCCTTTAGAAGCTTAAAGACCCCAAAGACCCTTTAAACCCTAAGCCACTCAATAACCCCCAAGACGCTTAAGACCCAAAATCCTTAAGACCTGGAAATCCTTTAAGACCAAAACCCTTGAACACTCCCAAGACGCATCACACCATAAAACCCCCAAGACCCTGAAGACCCTTTAGACCCCAAGACGCCTATGATTCTGAAGACCCTTTTAAGCTTGAATACCCTTTCGACACTTCAGATGCCTTTAGGTCCCTTCACCCTTAAGACCTTTTATACTCTTTATACCCATAGAACCTTAAGACTTTACACCCCTTAAATCTCTTTATACCCCTTAGACCTATGTGTCTGTGTGGTGTGTGGTCAGAGAGCCATACAATAAGAGAGCTGTTTGTGTCCCTGTCTGTCTGTTGGGATGTTCCTCAAAAAGTATGTAAACAAGGCAGGAATGGTCACAAGAAATGATCATATGAACCATCCCTACATTCTTCTTTGAATAAATGGTTGTCCTTACACAAGACACTAAGTGTGTGTGTGCACGTGGTAAGTGATTGATTGTTATTTCCATAATTCGTGTTTCAGAAAAGGTGGAACAGAGCCCTCCCAGGACTCGAGGTAGCCACCTTCGTTTCGGTGAAGGATCGTGATTCATGGCCTAAGTTGTGAAGTTTTGTTGTTCTCAGAGTTTTTGTTCCTGTGGCTCTTTTTCAGGATCGTCACTGAGCCCGGACAGCCTCCAACTGTAGTTATTTGTGGTAATATTCCAGGGATGGTTTGCAGGATCTTTGTGAGGTTCTTCTTTATCATTCCCATTGCTACAATTATCCCTGTATAATTTCAGTGTTGTTCAGTTTCCAGGATCTTTTCACTTCATCTTTGAGGCTCTGATATTTGATCATTTTCTTGATTTCTGCATTATATTAGACCAAAATCACTGGGTACTGAAACCTCAATTAGCAATGCCTTTATTTCCATTTTTTGTATCCGAGTACAATGTCCGGTCACGGTGCTTTGTTTTCTGTGTTCACGCTGGATGGGATCATTGTGTTGTACGTGAGCATTTTGTCCTTTTTTTCAATGATTACTTTTGGTTCATGTCTCCGTGAGTTTTCTGGTACTGGTATATTGAAGTTTTTGCAGATGTGCAATGGATTACTCCACATACCTTGTTGTGCCTTTGTGGTACAGCTGTTCTGACATGAGTTTTTTTTTTACACCGACTAGAAGGTGACTCGTGCTTTCTGTTTCTACCTTGCAGAACCACACACCTGTCCGATTGGCTCAGTCCTGCCATTTTTTTAAAGCCATATCGTGTCGCGTCCTTGGTTCTTGGGCATTTACAATGATTTTCTCCGTCCCAATTGAGTTGACCTCTTCTTATCCTTCCAGTGATTCTTCTTTATTGATCCACATTCTGTCCAACTCTTTTTTTTATATATTTCCCTGCTTTTTTGTCTTTCTTCCAGTTGGCTCACTACATATCATGTTGTATTTGACTTGTGTTTTTATTTTGTCTTTTTGCAATTGTTGAGGCTGTATTTGTTGCTGTTTTGGTTTGGTGTGTGACAATCTTCTATCTCGACCTGGTTTGGATTTTGTTTTTTGCAAAGTGAGTGAGAGATACCTTTTCTGGCTTGTGTTCATGCCTTGGTACAAATTGTATTCGGTAGTCTGTTGAAATTTGTACTCTGCTAATCCTACAGTCGGCGCTCTATGCACTTGATTGAGTTCCATCAGGCTGTCACCTCCTTTCCTCGGCAGGCTACATTCTCGGATGCATTGATTTTTGGAGAGCATTTTTGTGACCAGTGAGGAGTTTCTTGTTCTGACATCTAGTTTTCTGATTCCACTTGTGGCCAGTTTACTTATTCTGCAGCTGAATTGGAACACTGTACTGATAGGTTTGGTTATGGCTTTGATTTTGTTCCTTGGGGAGAGGTATGTTTTCAGGATCATCCTCGTTACATATGCAGGTTTCTTTTTTTTTTTTTTAATGATATATTGTGGACTCTTCTACTCCTAAGTATTGTAAAGATGCTTCGTTTGTCTCGCTCCTGTATCGTTGTACCAAGTCGATTATATATTGTCCATTTTTGTTGGTTCTACCTCGTGTGAATGTGCACTTGGCACACTTATCTAGGCCAAATTCCATTTGGATGTTGTCGAAGTACCGTTCCACTAATTCACTTGTTTATGTGAAATGTGTCGAGTGGTTTCACTAATGATTTAACACTTTGCACCGAATCGATTGAAAATTTAAAAAAATGTCAGTTTTCCGTTGTTTGGTGCAAATAGTTTTAAATCATCCATGTACAGTAGATGTGTCACCTTTTCTTGTTTCTCTTGGACATTGTTTTATTGGTTGTTCAAGGCATATCCGTGTCCTTGCTCATTAATGAGGTTACATAGTGGATCCAGAGCCAGGCAAAACAGGACGGGGAAAGACTGTCTACTTGGAAGATCGCCGCGTCGTATCTTCACTCCTAGTATTTCGATCTTTCCTTCCGAGTGCTGCAGGATTAGTGTGGTATTCCATAAATCCATGGCTTTCTCAATCACATTGAATTTATTTGGGATTTACTTGTACATTTGCATGCCTTTATCATCCATGAATGTGGGACACTATCAGAAGCTTTTTATATGGTCTATTCTAGGCTGTGGACAATTTTGTTCTATATTGCCAGTTTGGAGTCTGGTCTCTGTTTAGTAATAAGTGGTTTATTGCTTCCATAGCATCCCCTCTTGCTTCCCTTCTGTTCTGCCTCGAGGCCTCCTTGTTGTGTTCGGTGGGTGTACATTGTTTCTGTGATGATTCCTGTTAAAAGTTTTGTACGTCGTTGGTAGACAGGTTATTGGCCGGATTTTGTGAGATAGTTGGGTTTCTTCAGATTTTGGGATAAGGAAGGTGTTTACCATCTGTGAGCCATTAAACCATTTTCCTGATCCCCTTGGATAAGTTCATTGAATTATCGAGCGTAGTGAACGTGTGGAGATCATCAAATTGCTTTAGCCAGAAATTGGGATCCCATCTGGGCCAGGGCTTTTGAATTTGCCATGTTTTGCAAGTTGTTGTCTTATTCTTTTCTGCATCAACTATTACTGGGGGGCATTCCTCCAGATGGTGCTCTTCTCTCGGTTTAGGATCCATTCCGCCTCCTTATTGTGTTATTTTCGATCTTCATAAATTCCTTCCAGAATTGTTCCAGTTTATCTTTTCAGGAGGGGTTTACAACATTCTTCTTCTGTTTCCTAATCACGGGTAGAATCTTTTCGGGTTGTTTTCAAAAACAATCTGGCCCTATTTTCTCCTGCTATTAGCCTCGTTGTAGGTTTTTGGGTTTTTTTTTCCTTGCCCTATCACTTTATTTTCTGTTCGTTTTTAGCAACCATTACCTCAAGGTCTTTGTCTTCAATTTTATGTTTGTTTTTTATTTTTGGATCCTCTTTAGTTTTTGGGCTTTGAATTCATCTTTGGAATTGCTGAATCTGTTCCTGTCTCCTTTCTTTCTTGTCTTCCTTGCGGTGTTTTGGTGTTACTTTATCCTGAATTAGTAGTGCTGCTGCGAAATTTACTATGGTTACTTCTTTCAGGGGGACCGATTTGTATAATATTTTTGAAAGATTTGTTTGTTCTGCTCGATGAGCGTTTTCGTGCGTTTATTATTATGTAGTCGAATTTTGACCTGGTCTTTCTCAGTTGGTGTCATTCTCACCTTCTCTATCTTATGAGCCAGCTCCTCTTCTAGAGAACGTTGTTCTTCATCATCCTTCTTTCTTCTACCCCTCTGTTCCCCTTCATCCTTCTGCCCATTATCACTTGTCCTTTCCTCATCTAATGTGCTGTAGCATGAATCGATCTCCTCCACCGCCCATGTCCCATAGCTTGAAAATTCAGAGCATGTTCTGCTATGACGTCCTCCCTCCCATCAGCATTTCCAGCTTTCATTGTGTTGTGTTTTTGTTTGCAGTCCTGCTTAGGTCTTTCCTTTGAGACGGGCAGGCATCGTCGTAGCTTTGCACTTTGATGCAGTGCTCAATGTCTGCTTGAGGAAGGTGTAAGCCATTTATCTTAGCAGGACACACCCCTTCTGCCTGGTGTGTCTGCACAGATTTCACAGAAGCTTTAATATATTGTGGGGCCTGTGACCCTTTATTCGGAGTTTGTTTTTTTAATACTCTCCAACACACCGCCTGTCGTGCCATTCACGCATGGGCTTCCGTTTCGCCACTTGGGTTTCTCCGGGAGCTCCCTTGGCCTTTCACACAATACAGTATACGTGTGTGTGTGTGTTGTGTGTGGGTTGTGTGTGTTGTGTGTTTCAATGATCACTTTTTTTGACCATCCCTACCTTGTGTTTACATACTTTTTTGGAGGATCCCGACATCCTTTTGCATTTTTATGCCTCCGCTGACGTAGTCGCTGGAGCATTATGTTTTTCGGGTTTGTCTTTTCCGTTCCGTATCTGTACATACGTACATTCGCCCATCCATGCTATTTTATCTGTTTCTCTGCAACTAGCTTATCCACAATTGACACAAATTTTTACCATAGGAGAGAAGACTCATGTAGATAGATGTTTTATTGATAATTATGACGTCATAGGTCATGTGTTGTGGCAGCCATGTTTGGAAAAAAAGACAAACTTTTGGACCTCCTCTAGCTCCGAAACCACACGAAGGAAAAAATGGAAATGGCAAGTACTCCTCATGGGAAATAAGCTTGATTTGCTTATGAGTCATTAGGAGCCTTCATTTTGATGTCATAATTTCATACGTAGAACACTACATCGATCAGTATGAAAAATTTGTGGGTCATCTCAAGACAAAATTGGTTCACAGAAAAAACTTGATGATGTCATCGGTATGTGGTTCAGCAGTCATTAAAAAAAAAAAAAAAAAAACCAAAAATCTTATCTGAAATGGCCTGTACAGATTGAGGTGAAGCTTACACGTATGAACCGCCTATCCATGAGGAACAAAACATTCACACATATGACATCATAGGCCACATGGTTTGGCAGCCATATTGGATTTACCCTATGATCTTTAAAAATCTTTCTTTTCTTCCAGAACAACTCGACAGATCAAGGGGAAACCTCACACACATTTCCCAAGCCTCGGTGATACCTGGGTGCTTCACGAATAATTGATAGGTCACCTGTCTGGGTAGCCATATTGGACTGAGCAAAAATCTTGAAATAATATTTCTCGATCAACGCCTTCATCGAATCGATGTGAAATTCACCAATTATGTTCTCGGAGTGATTTGTTGGTATGTGTTTTATATTTCCAAACACTGCATCAGCAACACTGGTCTAGCAGCCAGAATTATTTATATTTTTTACTATATTAGATTTTTTATATTTTTATTTTTCTTCACAGGACTTCTCTGGCGTTGCTGCATAAGAGAGGTAGAGGGCTAGAGATAGTAGCTGAAAACCGATCCATCACAGGTTCATCCTGATGAACTCCATATTCGCTTTATTGTTGTTGGGTCTCTCTTCTGAATTACTCCAATTGCCAGGACCCTAGTACCTATTTGGTCACATTTGATTTGAATTTAATTTTATTTTAATCCCATTCTGTATTCAATTGATCTAGAGTAATACAAATAAATCATGGCGTCAGGGCTCAGAGTAATACACGATCAAAGCGGGCGTTGTATCAAAGCTGGGACAATCTTTGGTGTACCCAGTCGATGACTGACCAGTTATAAAGTGGCGTTCTATTTATGTCTTGTTATTAATTACATACACAGCAGTACACAAAATACACCCACACAAAAACTTCACAATCACCACCACAAACAAGTCCTGGCAAGGGTCTGCTCTTTTTTTGCTCTTTCTTGTTTTGGTGCTTTATACTTGGCAGATAGTTATCTCTAGTGTGAACACAATTTTGGGATTTACCTCGTCCTCTGCTGCTGCCCTAGTAATCCTAGCTGCATCCTCAGACATCGCTGCGTTAGAACCTGAAAAATCAATGTCAGAGCTCTTGCGCTAATATAAACTACTTGAAATAGCGGCTAAAGTCCTTACCCAGAACAAGGTCCACTAAAAACTGAACACAATAATGAAGATGTGTCCTCACTACGTTCCTTTTGTAATGTTCCAACACCACATCATCTATAAAACGAGCTCCTGCAAGTTCCAAGCGAAAGTCAGTGTTTGCTTTCCAAAAATTGCTGCCCTGCAAATGCACAGGACTCCTGAAGCCCCACTATATACAACCTCCCCTTAAATTCACATTGTTCTTCCGGTTCACATGCTATTCAAAACTGCCCTTATTATTATAGTAGGCACCCATTTCTGGGTATTCTCCAACTGCTCATGCCCAATCACGCTATTATATTTAAAACCTACACTTATTCCGGATTGCATCAAATGCTAAAATTTAGTTCAAAATATAGCAGATGGCAGTGTCTCAGCTTTCCGAACTCTGAACCCACCTCCCCCTCTTAGTGCATCTTCAAGCATGGTATGATTTCTGCGATATTATTATATTATTATTATTATTATTTTTTTAGCATCTTGACCATGCTAATATAAATTATAATGAATATATATTACAAAAAAACAGAGGCCTGAGTACCAAATCCCTGAGCTACTCCACTGATACTTACAATTTCCTGGTCTGCCCATAATTCTCACTTGCGCAAACCATTCTTTGTTTCCTATCCAAAAGCAACTTTCTTGATTCAGTTTGCTACTTCTACCAACGATGTCGTGAGCCCTTTGCATCTTCACTAATTGCATTTTCACGTTCTGTTTCCTGGAGGTCTTAGGTGTTATTTAAATTACATCACGCAATGCATTTGTCGACCTAACCAAGAAAACTCCTATATAAAATTCAAATCATATTTGTTCAACACGATCTCCCTTTAGTCAACAAATGCGACTAACTTTAAGTAATTTGGTTATTTTTAGTATCCATCCTGAATTTATTCAAGCTTCTGAATATACCCGTTAATATTTTCATTATGTGCAGGGCTATCTCCCCACTCTCAGATGGTCATTATACTCACCCTTAGAGCATTGGTCTGATTGGAGCTGAACATTACACTCGGAAGGGAGCTGTTAGGGTTTTAGCGCGTTGTATGTTCCACTGTCCCATAAAGTTATAAATATACTGTAATTGTTACGTGACGGTGTTATGGATTAGCTAGTATGTAAGTTAGCCGAGCCTGTGTAGGTTAGAAACATTTTCTATGTTAACCAGGGACCTGGTAGAGTGAAGTTGTTTGTTTTAATGTAGGCTGGTTGAGACCTGGCATTAGTTGGGATCAGCGGTAGATAGCGGAAAGTGGAATTATACGTGTCCTCTCTGTAAAGACAGACAAGAGTACCAAGCAAGCGGAAAAAAGAGCGGGTATACTTGGATGTTATTGGCGGTTCTTCTGTCTGGGGCTGATATACTTTCCCTCATGGCCTGCTGCTCTGCCAGTACCATGGCGCCTGGCATGGGCACGTAACCATTACAAAGGGACTCCGAGGTCCGTGCTGCCATTCGGCAACATTGCAAGGTTGTCACATTCATTGATTGGGCAAGCGCTGATTATCGGGAATAAAGACCCGGCTAAACTTAGATTCGAACCATGCTGGACCAATGGAGGAAAAGACAAAGGTGAGCTGGGAACATTTCTACAATTGTTATTTATTTACAATAAGGCGGGGAAAAGCGTGTGGCACAATAAAAAGGGTTATTCGGTATGTAATGCAGGGGAAAGATGAGAGAGGTGTGGTGCGGCAATTTTACAAGCAACTTACACGGACACAGTGCAGACTTGATGCGAGATTAATAAAAGCAATAATTACAACAATGAAGATCTTATACAGGCTTATCTAACAGACAGGCGCCAACACACTCAGACGAAATAAACCCAATGAAAAGCAAAGGACTTTTGCAGCCAGGGAGGGAGTTGAGGTCACAGTTTTTGGTACCTGAGCGTTTCAAGGGAAGGGACGCTCCATGGTGTGGCTCCCGACAAAAGCTGCGCAGTTTGGTCCACAGCCACACGTGTGGTAATCGTGTCTGGTGGAGTCCAAGAGGCGAGAGATGAGCAGTAGGCAGGACCAGGTTAGAGGCTTGGTCGAGGTCCTTCGCATCCACCAACTCCGACTTCTCCCTTTCAAAAACCAACCGCGACCTTTCATCAAACCACACAACCTTCCTCGCATCGAATCAACCTTCCTCACATCGAACTCAACTCTGAGGATTGTCCCATACTTTATAGATCACGGAGTAGGGGTGGAGCCATGGCGAAGCCGACATCATTGTCCATCCTGATTGGACGGCCTTCATGTTGTCCACCTTTCTGGCGGCGTTTCGGCCAGACACTGGTGAGGACCGCCCACACCGCCGTGTCTGGGTTTGGAAAGGTGGAAGCCGATGCGGTTTCATAGCGAACTTCGTGATTCTGCCTCAGAAAACGAGTCGCTGGATAGACAGTGGTACGCTATGGTAAGCGAGATGAGGGTTTCACAATTCACCTCAGAAAATAAATGAGGAAGAGTGGGAAGTGGAATGGAGGGAAAATGATATAATAAAATAAAAGGGAAAAAATGATTTTATTAATCCTAACTATAGCACATCGCAACACACTCCCTCGTCTTCCCATTACACAAAAGGTAGGGACGTAACTACACGTATATTAATGAATAACTGACTCGGACAACTGTATGTTGTATGCAGACTGTTCCGAGAACCGTAACAATATTAACTTTGTGAGGTTACACACTATTTATACCTTTCAATATTCTGTTCACTTCGTATTTTAACCCAGTCCGACTAACAGTGGTCTTTTTGAACCCAGGCATACATTTTGATGTGTTATTTCGGTATTAGTTTTTACAATATATTTCATGTTCTATTAGTTTGTTTACCTATGCGTGCCGGTAATATAGTGTGCGGAAATGGCCCTTAGTGTGTTATTAAATATAGGATTAGCCCAGATCCCCCATTAAATGCATGTTTAGCCAGGTTGTTCGGTAAATGGACGCTACATGTGTGTCGGGAGTGTAAGAGGCTGTTCATTGTTCGTACATTGGTGGTGGACCGAGAGATTTCTTCTTCCTTCCTCTCTCCGGACAATAGTCCCCACCCAGCTCTGAGAGGGGGAGTGGCCTAGAGAAGGAAGTGAAACTGAAGGAGGAGCCAGTGGGCTTCGAGGCGAGTGAGCAAAGGAAAGGCAGGGTGAATCTGCCGGGAGAAAAATGAACCTGAGCCAGCCGAGTCTGCGATCGGCAGTGGTGAAACTGAGTGTGTGGGGCGTGATCGGCTTTCGTGAGGAGCATATCGACGGTTCATCGGAGTCCAGTGACGGAGCTCTGACTGTCCCTACTCACCTCACGGCTCGACGACGTCTTGGAATCCCTGGACCCAGCCTGCGGAGCCCAACACCTCGATTTGGCCTGGTCTGGTGAACAGGCCAGGCCTGGACTTGTATACTGGACTTTGTGAGAAGCCAGCTTGGACCCATCATCGACCTTGACGGTCTTGTGCCGTCGACGTTGCACGGGGTCAGAACGTGCTGAGGAGGGCGTGCGCAAGCGGTGCCTTGAGAAGAAAGAGTACGACGCGCCATCTTGCCACGCGGCGTGCTCGAGCTTAGGTGCTCGAATCCGTGGACATCGGCTTGTCACGAGCCACATTCGTGCTTTTGACACTTTCCTCTCGTCCATGAAACATCACCAAGTACTCTCTGTCTTGTCTGCATGTCGTTTAAGGTTTATCTCGTTAGGGTCCCTTCGAAACCCGTAATCCTAGCTCCCTAGTTAAGAACGGGTAATAGATTAATTATAACATTGTCGTGAATACTTTGCTTGTATTGTGTTTCCCGATGTGTCCCAATAAATCTGGCTTATTCGGATGAAGTTGCCGCTTTGAATTAATTCGTGCCGCGCCGAGGAACGATCCGCTCGACTTGGATTATAAATACCAAAATGGTTACAGACTGGCAGAATTCGCTTGATCTCTGACAAAACCAGTCTGTAACCGGGGTTTATTTCAAATGGTAAGGTCCAGGGGTACGTTGGTATCGCGATCGAGATGCGTGACCCGAGGCCTGTGCCGAACCGGCCGGCGTTATAACCCGGAGACGGCGGTGGTTAGGGTGCGCCGAATCTGTAACATTTGGCTGTCGAGAGTAGGGTGTGAAAACCCAAACTGGTTACGGACAGTGATTGACACACTCGTCGAAGCACCCCCCCCCCCAACCCCGAATCTATAACAATATATATATATATAATATATATATATTTTATATACATTATATATAATGTATTCCTGTGTCGTAAGAGGCGACCAGGGTTGCGTCAGGAAGGGCATCCGACGTAAAACCTGTGCCAAATCATTATGCGGATCATAATGGATGATCCGCTGTGGCGACCCCTAACGGGAGCAGCCGAAAGAAGAAGAGAAGATATATATGTATGTATATATATAATATATATATATATATATATATATATATTATATATATATATATATAATGTTTTAAGATCCCACCTTGCTGCATAGAGTTACAAGCAAATCCTTTCTGGGGTCCAAAGAGACTCCAGTTGTTTTTGTTCAATTTCTTGGATATATGATTACTTCATGTGGTATTTGTATGGAGCAAGTCCTCCAATTAATTTTTTTCTGCTTATGTTTGTTTACTTATCACTGAAATCATCTCAATCAAAATAATTGTGTGTCCTCGTTGATGTGAACTTCAGCAGATTGAATGAAAGTTCATAGTGCTTCTAAGTTGGGGTCAAAGCCTGGTGTTGGCTTAGCAGTTCAGGTGGCTGGCTTGGGACCTTAGAGTCCTGAATTTGAGTTTCTGTCAACTTTTGAATTAACACTAGGTGGGTTGACTCAGCCTGTCGTCCTTCTGAGGTGGGTGAAATGAGAACAGTGTACTGGGGTAATAACCATTGGGGGTAACCTGTGTCTGAGTGGCAACCCGTCTAGACTGTATTCCTTGCCAATGAAACTGCCTCGGTAGCACGAAGCGCCTTTACAGCACAAAAAGAATGTTGTTGTTACCTCCGCCACCGAAGGTGAAGGAGGTTATGTTTTCCCCTTTCTCTCTGTCTGTTTGTGTACAGGATATCTCAAAAAGTTGTGAATGGATCCGGATTAAATTTTGTGGACAGGTTCGGTGTGTGACAAGGACGAACTGATTAGATATTGGTGAAGATCCGGATCCGGATCCGACTACTAGAATTTTTTAAGTGATATTCACCATTGAGAGATAGGATGACAAATGATATATAGTACGATATCTCAAAAAGTTGTAGACCGATTTGGATGAAACTTGTGGATATGTTGGGTGTGTGTTAAGGAAGAATATGTTCAATTTTGTTGAAGATCCGGATCCGGATACGAGAATTTAATTTTAAAAGTGATTCTTCACCATTGAGAGATAGGACCAAAACGATATAGTACTGGTCTCGCATGGTATTTAAAACATGTATTGGGCTCAGTATGTTCTCGGGGATCAGGCATTGCGTGGCGGAGGTATGTGCTCTACTGAGCGCTCTTCTAGTTATTATTTAGTTGGGGTGCGAAAAGACCCGGTTGATAAGATGAAGTAGTAAAATATGTTGGTAGGACTAGAGTTAAGGCCATGAGAAACCAATTAAAATGAACAATCTGTCTAATAAACACAGGAAATAATTTCCTTATCGGGAAGTTTCAAGAATCCCTGTTGGAGTAAATAATAGTAATATATTTTCGATAAATAAGTAATTTCAATACCTACTCACTTTCATTTCTGTATTGAAGAGCGGATTCTTCCACAAACCAATGCCACATCGATTTAAAGACAATAATATCTGTCAGAGACTCGTGAAACATGCCGTACCGCCATCACGTTTCAATATTCAGATTGTGAACCTGTTTTTGCCTGTTGTAAAGTTGTTCTGTTCAAATTAAACTTATCCTATTGTTCAGACTTGGGACAGTGGAGATGAGACAATTATTGAATTATGTTGTTCCTCGGAACCATCCTTTGGAGATGGTTAAATTATTAAATTTTTTGACACAAACCAACCCGCTACCTCTTGACAAGGACAAGGTCAGGTGTTGACGAACACCACAACAGGGACAATTGTCGAGAGCGCAGTTGGTAGGGAGAGACGTACTGTACTCTATAATCACGCCAGTCGATAAACTCGTTACTATGGGGCCTGTCGGTAAACACAAAGATCATTTGACTCTTTCCGTAACCCATTCAATGAAAGGTACAGGCACAAGCCTTAAGGATGAAGACTCAATAGTGTTGCCAATGCTGGAGATTAATTTATGGCCTGTGGCATGGGAGTGGGATATAATAAGGCGATTTTGGACATATCTGTGTTCTTGACCAGATTATTTCACGAATGCTTGCTCACCTCCTTCCATCCTTCCATCAGATTTTTATCCCCATGCTATTTGAAAAAAAACGGGTGATATTGTAATCTCCGTCCGTCTATCTGTCTATCTGTCTGTCTGTCTGTCTGTCCGTCATGCTATCTCCTCAAGGGTTGTGCAGAAATTCACCAAATCTGGTAGTTATGATCACCACATGGCAAGAAGGTGCAACAACAGTATCATTTTGGCCCCGTCTCCTGGGTGGGGTCAAAAGGTGAATACCAAAAAAATGCAACTTTCGGGTACATTTTAAGACGTATTTTAATGAAACTTTGTATATGCAATCAACATTAGGGGGACGCATGAAATATGTAACGTTTTATATATTTGACCCCCGTTCATACCCAGGGGTTGGGGATTTTTGGTCGCAGGGGTCAAACAGAAGATTTTTTTTTTTTACTCAAAATTTGATATCCAGTCATTCCTGGTGGAACTTTTTGCATCTATCAACTTTGCTTTAGGTGGGAAGCGTGGAGATTTGCGATGGCGTGCCATCGACTTCGCTCAAGTTGTAGCTACTCTGTACTGTGTTCACAAAGAAAACTTAATTCGCACTAAATTCAGGTATTCGATGCTTGAGATGATGTGCGAATGGAAGTTGGTACGTTTAAGTTTCGGACTAGTTATTCCTTGTGGGAAATTTCTCCCCTCTAATTTTATGGCTCATCGAGGAGTTGTAACACCGCACACGCACACGCACACGCACACGCATCACACACTCGCATCATCGTATGCACACAGACAACACAGGACTTGACATCAGACAAACACGTGGGTGTGGTACCATGTCGTGCCGGCACTGTTTCTTCCTCAACGTTTAGGGTGGTGTCTCTCCACCAAGGATGGCAACCACAAAGTTTCTCCACGCTCTATCCTTTTTAAGTGCTGAGCATCTAGCACAAGGCGTTTTAAAAGTCTTCAGTACGACTCGGCCGTGTTTCGAACCGCGCCTTCCTCGACTGAGCGGAGGCTCAAACCATGATGTCACTATTCCACTGCAGCTTACCTTTTCTTTACTATTTCTTCCTTCTTTAAATTTTTTTATTATTTTTTTATTTTTGGTAGTTTACTTGGTGTCTCTGATTCCCAGATCACTTGGTGCCTGACAAAGTTGAAACGACGATGCTATTGGAATTGTCTCTCACGGACACTGCAGTAATAAAATAAATATCAGGTAACCACGTTTTAAACCGCCATATTTAAGGGGCATCTGCTCTGCGAGCAGGATTGTCTGTCTCAAACTTTAAAACACTGTACGTTTTGATGAATCTATTTCTGCTTGCTTCCATTTATTTGACCCTTTCAGCTGTTCCCACATACATGGTCGGGACCGAGTAACAGACTTCACATCAATCTCTGGAATAAAATCAAAATTTTAAGAATTTTACATTAATTGTAAGAATATGATTTTAAATACTGCTGTTAAAATGGGAACGGACATCCTTACTAAAATTCATGGACCGGTGTATGTTTGTTTGTTGGGGGACTACTCTCCTAAAGTTCTGGGCCGATTACATCCAGACTTGTTACATAGGATAAGCATGATCCCAATTAATGTATAGGGGTGTTGTTATCTTTACTGGTGGTCTTGTGGGGGTGAGGGGTATGGAAACGCACATTCTCAATGTAAATGTGTATCGTGTACGCCCGCTCCAGGTGGAGAGGGTATTACAAGTCTCCACCATTTACAGCACAGTATTCCTGTCCCCATTTTCCTGCACAGTGAGGTGTTTTGAATTATAAGTAGTAGGTATGTTTTCGCTTCATGCACCTAACCCTGGTTGTTTTTTATTTTTTATTTTCGGGAGTGATTGAGGCAGCTGCAGTTGCCTATACACCACCCAAATAAAGGTGGTCGTCCATGTGGCGGGTACTCTGATATTAGTCTATTAATACCTGGAGAGGGATGTTGGGTTTTGAGGGTGGAGGGATGGGGGGAGGTCGGTTGGTTAGCCAATAGTAGCTGTGTGTATGTACGAATAACTATTATCAATAATTATTTACCTTTTTGTTCTATTTTTCAACTAACTGTTTGTAATTTTTGTCTCAATTAAATGTTAATTGTTTTTTGTTTGTTGTTTTTGAAGCTGTCAACATTTCTCTTTCAACACACTCATCTTGCAAGGTAGATTTAATGCTGATCAAAATGTTTGAGGTTTTTGTAATTTGGCCCATCATGCCTGTGCTTTATCCTGCCCTATTAACTTTCCTATCAACTTCCTTATAAGAAGTCGGTAGACTTCTTATGTTGGGATGTCTGGACACTCCATTGGTCAATACAACATAAATCCTCAAAAATCATCTTCCAAGATAGAACTTATAAACCTATAAGTTACCTACCAGTCATCTGTGGAGAATTTCCCATCCAATAACACTCATTAAACTTTGGGTTTTAATATATATTATATATATATTAATATTTATATATTATTATATATATATATATATATATATATATATATTATATATATATATATATATATATATATATATATATATCTCTTGTTCACGTCTGCGTGGCACAAGATGTCTATTAATCACATACTATTTGGACATCATTGCACGCTTTCTACACGTATGTACGTAGATTATTTCCTACTTTTTGAATCTACCTTTAAACCTATCAACACTATAGACTGCTGAGACCCCTTAGACCTTTGAATACCCTTTAAGATGCCCTTGATCCTTAAGACCCTCAAAACCACTAAGACCCTTTAAACCCCTAAGCCCCCAAAGACCCCTCAGGCCCTTTCAAACCCAAAGATCCAAAAGACCCTCAATACCCCTAAGAACCTGGAAGACCCTTTAGACCCATGGGACCCTTAAGACCCTTAAGACCTTAATACCCTGAAGACATTTGAAACCCTTAAGACCTGGAAGACTCCTAATACCGTAAAGACCCAGAAGACCAGTTAAGACCTTTTGACCCGTAAGACCACTTAGAGCCTTGAAGACCCTTAACATCCCTAAGATCCCTAAATACCTTTAAGACCTGGAAGGTCCTTTAGAAGCTTAAAGACCCCAAAGACCCTTTAAGACCCTAAGCCACTCATAACCCCACAGACGCTTAAGACCCCCAAATCCTTAAGACCTGGAAATCCTTTAAGACCATTAAAACCTTGACACTCCCAAGACGCATCACACCATAAAACCCCCAAGACCTGAAGACCCTTTAGACCCCAAGACGCCTATGATTCTGAAGACCCTTTTAAGCTTGAATACCCTTTCGACACTTCAGATGCCTTTAGGTCCCTTCACCCTTAAGACCTTTTATACTCTTTATACCCATAGAACCTTAAGACCTTTCACCCCTTAAGTCTCTTTATACCCCTTAGACCTATGTGTCTGTGTGTGTGTGTGTCAGAGAGCCATACAATAAGAGAGCTGTTTGTGTCCCTGTCTGTCTGTTGGATGTTCCTCCAAAAAGTATGTAAACAAGGCAGGAATGGTCACAAGAAATGATCATATGAACCATCCCTACATCTTTCTTTGAATAAATGGTTGTCCTTACAAGAACACTAAGTGTGTGTGTGCACGTGTGTAAGTGATTGATTGTTATTTCCATAATTCGTGTTTCAGAAAAGGTGGAACAGAGCCCTCCCAGGACTCGAGGTAGCACCTTCGTTTCGGTGAAGGATCGTGATTCATGGCCTAAGTTGTGAAGTTTTGTTGTTCTCAGAGTTTTGTTCCGTGGGCTCTTTTCAGGATCGTCACTGAGCCCGGACAGCCTCCAACTGTAGTTCATTTGTGGTAATATCCAGGGATGGTTTGCAGGATCTTTGTGAGGTTCTTCTTTATATCCCATTGCTACATTATCCCTGGTATAATTTCAGTGTTGTTCAGTTTCCAGGATCTTTTCACTTCATTCTTGAGGTCTTGATATTTGATCATTTTCTTGATTTCTGCATTATTTAGACCAAAATCACTGGTGTACTGAAACCTCAATTAGCAATGCCTTATTTTCCATTTTGTATCCGAGTACAATGTCCGGTCACGGTGCTTTGTTTTCTGTGTTCACGCTGGATGGATCATTGTGTGTACGTGAGCATTTGTCCTTTTTTTCAATGATTACTTTTGGTTCATGTCTCCGTGAGTTTTCTGGTACTGGTATATATTGAAGTTTTTGCAGATGTGCAATGGATTACTTCCACATACCTTGTTTGTGCCTTTGTGGGTTACAGCTGTTTTGGACA
>CM068960.1:6900380-6926888 GCA_035128595.1 Eptatretus atami
AAGAAACCCGTAATCACTGGCTCCAGACATCCATCATTCCGCACTTTGCCTCGAGGCCCCAAAAAGAGATATCTAAAGTCTCCGCAAAGTGACTGCATCACTGCGCAAAATCAAGTCTGAATGCTTGACATTCCCAACCATGCACCGCACTTGATTCTCCGAGTTCATCACCCAAATCATATGTCATACAAGTGCTAAAGGGGGAGTGCCAGTACACACCCTGACGACATCCCAGTAACAACCTGGAATAGTAGAGATGGGTAACCACACACTCACAGCACTCTCAAGACCAAGTAGAGTTCAGAATCAGAGATGATCAGATTATTGGTGCGCAACCCACAGGAAGACCGAAGAATCTCCAGAGGACATCGATTCACTGAATCGAACCCTTTAAACAGAGTACACATAGGCTGCAAAGGCTAGCCTCTGCCGAAACTCGACTTTAGACGCTCATGACCGTTCGGCTGAGACACATACTTGCAGTAGCGTAATCGCTGACCGGGAAAGTGTGTGGCGCGAGTGCTCAAGCGATGGGTGGCGAGAGCGCCATCAGAATTATCGAGCAAAGAGCCCGGCGGCACTGAGAGCAGTACCCCTCGGTAGTTGTTGAGTCTTGCGACTTCCAGTTTCAAGGAACAACACACGCCCCTCTTCCAATCAGTGATGATGCCTGTGTTCCAGGCAGAGCACAAAACTGCATGCAACACACGAGCTGCAGCATTTCACCAGCCTTGAGACAGTTTAGCATGATGTCCACAATCCTGGAGCTAGCCCGTTGTAGTGTCTTTACGCAGCCCGGTTTCCACAGCTAAGGTGACCACAAGTTGATTCGAGGGTCAGCACAGGGATTGGTAACACCCTTGACGTCCAACCGCGGGGGGATCAAGTTTGTACACCGCTTCAAAGAACCAGCTCGCTCCAGCCGGCCTCATTACAGCTCCTCTGTCAAGGCCCTCTACTACTCTCTGCTTAACTGGTGCTTTCCGCAGGGATGGGCTTGGATGACGCAATGCGGAATTCACCTGTAAGCGGGACGAGAATCACCTGTCCACGGTGATTGCTCTACCCCCTCACAGATTCTCGCACATGGCCTTCCTTCGTCCACCCTCAGTGCACCGTTACAGTTTTTACGCCTCACTCCTGAACATTTAAGCTCTGCCATTCAGCCTGGCCTAGCGCTTCTGGTCAATGGTATCCAGTGTCCTTTGAGAGACAAAATTTGTCTTTGCTCTGCGGTGAGTCCAAGAATTCCACCGGCAACATCAAGGACGGTGGTCTTGAAGGCACTCCAAAACTCTTACAGGACCCCCAAAGCTCCCAGACCCCCCAAGTGTCACACAGCCTGTTGCAAACTCCTCAGCTACTCTTCATCCTGAGCTTGCAACATCCAGCCTCATGGCTGGGATGGTACCATTTCTCCAGGACTTTAGAGTTTAGGCTTACTATACAAGCTGTGGTCAGTATTGAGTGAATGAGTCACTCCGGTAGACCCTTGCCAGTTCTGATCATCCTCCAAGACGCATGAGGCAATATGGTCAATCTCCTTTGCACACGCGTCGGATTCGGCGTTGGAATACCAAGTCAGCGATGAGCTGTGGGCGCTGAAACATGAACCAGCACCCTAAGTCCATGACTTCTTGCAAATCAGGAACTTAGTGCATATTCTGGTTCATATTCCTGACCCATGGACCAACACACACTCATACCATCCCTATCAGTTCCAGTCGATGCATTGATCCCCAAGACTGAAAAAAGTGTACTCGTCTGGGTCACTTGATCGAAGCAGAGCCAGCGTGGGGTAGACATGCTCCTTCCACGGTGAGATCCACTCGCATCAGTCGGAGCATAAACAGAGTACCAAGGGAAATGACTACCATAAGGAGTGAGAAGTCTCTAACTCATACATACGCTCGTTGACACGTGATACCTTCATATTTCTTCATTGGGGTCAGCTTAATTGAGACACGAGCTACAGTCTATCATCCTTGGTATGGTAACCATGCAGAGCGACCATTACCAATATAAGGTGTAATATCTTTCCGGAACCGTCGGAGTGCATCCGATGGTCATACCGCAATTGGTCTCGCGCACATGCAAAGCTACTGATCCATGTCCACTGAGCTGGTGATAAACAGGTATCTCTTCTTAGCGGTAGCACCATCCAGCACCCCACCCGAAGGACGTACAGGTAAAGCAAGGAGACCGCGTCTTGGGGACGACACCTCAGCACACCTTGAACACTCGGGTTCCGCAATTTGACCCAGATGTAACCCCGTGGTTTTCCCCCTATCATCAAGACTTGGGGTCCCTGAAGGCTTTGCCCAATCCCGTCATCGGTGGAGCTGCCCTGCGTAAGGAAGCTGCTACAGGAGTACTCCCGCGGAGTGGGTTTTTCAAGATTTTTTTGCCGTTTTTTGTATTTGCGGAATGAAGGTGTTTTAACGGGGCGGAGTGCAATCCTGCCACAAACCTTCCTATAAAAAGTACCCACTGCAGGAGGACGTCCGCAGACACAGTTGAGGCACTAGCATATGGATGGCTCTGGCTCACAAGGAGCTCCTCCGCCCTTTGATCATGGACCGAACATGACCCGGACCGTTCAGGACTGGAGTAGCTTTTTTGAAGATCCGCTGTTCCTCTCGTTCAGAAAAAGGATTAGAATGTTCGCATTGAATATGGCTCACCAGTTTGTCCAGTTCTGAAACGGTATCTGACAGGTATGCTCTATAAATGGTGTCTGAGTTGATATCCTCCTCTCCTTTGCTGAAAATGTTGAGGTCATACCATTGACCAATTGTAGTTAGCATGCTCTGCAGTCTCATTTGGAGTGCGAGCACGGCTTCTTGCGCGATCATTTCCAGAGGGCCCGCCCCTTTATGGCATTGAGACGTGCGTGGTTTTCAAAATATAACAATAAACTTCCTTATCAAGGCATGAACTATGGATAGCATCTCTTCTCTATTTGTGCATATATCCATTCTCCGTCTCGTCAGGGCCCTGGACTGTATTCTTCGGTTCGGATTGTCTGGAGAGACTGCATCAAGTCCACTTGGCGGGCATCACCATAGAACTCGACAACTGAGTTCTAGTTTAACATCAAAGTATGCAAAAGCAGAGACAGCATGTCCCTTACTTCAAAGCTCTGGTTTGAAGCTTGCATTGTATCACATCAATGATTTCAGTTGCTCATCGGGAAGACTAACTCGTCACTCAACCGAGGATGAACTTTGACCGATCTGTGATAATACCAATGAAGGCACTGCACACTCCTTTAATCGTGATCGGCTACATAAACTGCTTCACGCCACTCAGGTAGATAAATCCATCAGAACAGTATGTGTCTACGTACTGTACCTGTTAGACTGTGCATTTTGCACTCTTAGATTCAAACTTAGATTGAATTTTGCTCGCGTCTCAATAACTCCAGAATTCGCGAAGCAAATCATGTTGGACATGCTCCAAGAATAGATACTTTGATTGCCGAATGTTTCCATTGCTCATCATCGGTCATAATCCTTCTGAAGAGAGTTCAGGTTTCTAGTTCCGTGAGATAACAACAACAACACAATATGAATTGTTTCTGAATTGCAGGACATTCAAACATGCAGTGCTCAGGTTAGTGCTAGTGTGCAGTGTGGCAGTAGACTATTGATATTTAATGCAGACAGCGTCATTTGTGGTTGCAGGAGCTCCGGTATCATTCTGAAGGTCACTTGCCTTCCTGATACCAAGAGAGACGTGCCTCCGTTTATTACCTTGTGATGCAGCCTTGTCTGCAGTGCACTGATCCATATAATTTTCCCATTGGTTTCATCCATGTTAACTCGGTGGTATCAGCACAAGCACCATTCAAGTGAGTTTTAACTGAATGTATGCTGGCATGTGCGGACAAGTTGCAAGCCATATGGTTTCGGTTTCTTGCAAATAAGAAGCAGGTGGATCCAATGGATGGGTATTCACCATATTCCAGTGCATGTTCAGATCTTCCACACAGTGCAGCTGTCCTATGCTGGGTCTCTTCGGGGTTGATCTCCTACCACGGATGGTGTTGTGGTGCTGGGTTCAATGTGGTTTCGGCCTCGCTTGTTGGGCGTACTGCGCGACACTCTTTCCTGCACATGAGACCATTCGAATTATTCCTTGGAGTCTCACATTTCTGACCACTTGAAGAGCTTTGGCCAGTGTAGAGTTCCTCACCTCCGTTTAGCAGGGCGCTGTCTGACACCTTCTTCCTCATACACGCCTGGATAATCGCATCACGAGCACATCTTCAGATGTCACATACTCGCAGTCAAGAGAGAGACGCAAGTCCTTAATAGTTGTCAACGATTCTCGGAGCTGTTTCCTCTTGAACAGCCGATGCCTCGCGATAACGCTTGTTTTTTCGGGGACGAAGAAACAATCAAATTTATCCAGAACTTTGTTTGGTCATCCTTCTCACCTTCAATCCATTCAAAAGTCTTGCATATCTCTCGTCTTGTTCCCGATCCATGTTCCAAACCAGCCTGCCTTGCGTTTGTCAGGCAGTCAGCCAACGGACCATCAAAACAAATCCAACGACATTGAAATCGAACAAATTTCCTGATATACGAAGCCAAATCCCAGTCAATCGGTGGGGCTGAAAGCTAAGGCCAGTCACACCTTGACGTTTAGCCAGCAATGGCAACGTATCAAATGTATGTACGGCTGGCTTACGCTGAACTTTTCGATGTTTTTTAAGAAGATTCGGACGTATTCATAACGAGTTGGTCGTATGCATAACATATTAGTAACGGACACAGAACGTTTCGTTGTCTTATAGATAACTTATACCAACGAATCTTAGCCTGTTGTCGGCGTTCAAACCTATGCCAACGATAGTCTAACTATGCATAGCGCGCTGCACGTATCGCCGACGATCACGTGGCGTATCCTATTAAAAGGCTGCCGCACAATGATTAAATCATAACTGCCGGAGAAATGGAAGTGTCAATATCGCAGTTCACCCTGGCGATCTTGCCAGCGTATGCCTGACTCTAAAAAAATGCGTCTAAAATGCTGGCGCACGTCGAATACGGTATGGGTAAGTTTGGTATCTTGAATAGAACGCTAAAGTACGCTATCATACGTCGTAGTAAGTGGAGTACGTCTTGAATTTTAACATGTTTAAAAATTTTACGATGTACTTGCCGTATGCCTCAACGTTCTGCATGCGATGGGAATAAGTTGTACGCACGATATGCGATCGTTGGCACACGTCGACAAAAGTTACTTGTAAGTTACTCATAAGTCGAACACGTCGAGGTAATGGTTAGCGTCTAGTGTTCCAGATCCCTGTTCTTTTTTATGTTTTGTTTTTCTTCGGTATGACAGTGATGTTGACACTTCGATTCGAGTGCGGTTATTATATAATATAATTAATAGGCTGCCTATCAACGATTTAAATCATAACGCACTAGAATCGAAGTGTCAACATCACCGTCGTACCGAGAAAAAAAAAAACCAGGGAGTCTGTGGGTTTTTATGAATACGCTAACCTTACCTTGACGTGTTATAACTTAAAGTATGTTGTGGACGTGTGTCAACGATCGCGTAACGTGCCTACAACACGTTACTCATAGGTTGAAATAAGTTTCGGGATGCTAAACATTACCTCGACGTGTTTCGACTTATGATTCACTTACAAGTAACGGTGTGTCGACGTGTGTCAACAATCGCTAACGTGCCTACAACTTATGGCAGCGTAGCGGAACTTGTGAGTCATACCTGGCATAAGTCGTAAAATTTCAAGCATGCTAAAATTTGAGGACAACCGCAAAGTACGATGAAAGCCAGCGTACTACGACGTATGGCAGTGTTTTTCAGCGTGCTCTCAATGTTTCCAAAACTTACCCATAACGTATTCGACGTGTGCCAGCGTTTAGACAATTTTTTTCAAAAATCGCATAAGCTGGGCTAAAACGTCAAGGTGTGACTGGGCCTTTAACGCGATGCCATAGTTATGTATCTCAGATACCAGATTCAGTGGCAGAGAATGAACGAGTTATTTGCAGATAAACTTCTGACACCATGTAACATACGCAAGACTCCAGCTTGTCAGCCATCCGGGCGTACGGAAGTCGTTCTTTTATTTTCTTGTTCTGTTGAGATAACCAACACAAACAACACAAAAGTTGTTTCTGAATTGCAGGCACTTAACATACATTACAGGCAGGATCTCCAGGAATCCCTTTTTTGTTCTTGCCCATAAGATTAGCCATCGCAGCAAAGATCGGATTCCGTCAACGAAGCAATGGGTCTTCTATGCCAGCACATTCTGAAATACCAGTGGGTGTGTTTCAGTTTCTGTTTCTTTTTAATTTAAGTGTATGTATATATGTATATATATATATATGTATATGGTATTTATATATATATATTATATGTATATATATATAGGTGGATCAGAAGTAGCGCCCGATTTCTGTCAGTTTATTGTTTGTTTTCCATTTGTATTACAGTGTACAAGAAGGTAGAAATAATGAATGACATGTTTATCTAACCATTTATTCAAGAAAAAATTATTTACGGAACTGTACCAAGCTGTTTTACTTGCAATTTTCAATGTGCCTCCTCGTGATCGATGCACATTGCAGCGAGCAGGCACAGAGCGGCGCACACGTCTGCAGAGTTCGATATCAATTTCTCAACTTTGCAGTGATTGAGCCTTGAATTCCTGAATGGTACGAGGCTTTTCAGATAAACAAGGTCTTTCATGAGCCTCCAAAGAAAGAATCTGGAGTGTAAGGTCTGGGGAGCGTGCCGGCCACTCAATCGGACCCGGCGGCCCGATCCACTTTCTGGATGAAAATAATAATCTGCAAGACAATTATTAACAACATGACTTCCAGAAAGAATGTACAGCTGAAAAACAGAAATCGGGCACTACTTTTGACTACCCTGTATATACTGAACGGATGGCCAGTGGTTGCACACTTGCCTCTAAGCTTTGTAACCTGGGTTTATATCAAATTTGTTTTTATACACCATCTTCCATAACAGTGGTTCAATCTGATTTTCCCAAACTTCTCCACTTGTTAGTTAATTTCATGAATTGCATTTGTGATCATAGCCCGAAGTTCGTCCAAATGTGTGGTTTTGATGCGTAACAATAGTTTTACATAGCCCCATAAAATGTAGTGCAATGGAGACAGGTCAGGCGAACGAGGTGGTGGCAAGCAATAAGTCCACGTCTCCTGATCCACTTGTCTCGGAAGACGTCTTTAAGAACCGTTGACATTCGAAGCATATCGGCAGGTAGCTTAGTCCTGCTGATACAAGGTGATTTTTAAACGATTTCATCGTCGTAGTTTGGAATCAAATGCGGTATTTGTGGTGTCGACTTGACCACTTATGTAGAAATCGTCTCATTCAAAATTTCAACTCGTCAATAAACCAGGGTAATTGTTGCATTTAACAACACCAATAACAATGTTAATAGCAACATTAACAAAACTTGACAAACTATTCTTTCTTGAACCATTTACAGTTGTTTCTATCTTGTGTTCATCAAAAGGTTTCCTCGCACTCTTAAGTAGAATGGTCACCAATGACCATGACCTCTGTGGCACACAGCACTTGCTGCAGGGTTCTTGACAAACAGAGATGAACCAAACCTAACCAGAAAGACCATGGATAGGGCAGTGACACGTATATGTCTTTGGTGTTGAATTCACTGATTTGAGCCAGTAATTCCATAATACTTGATCATGATGCCACCATGTAAGCCACATGGCCATTGTTTGACATAAATATGGAGTTTTTTTTAATTGCAAGTACTAAATGGATTAAGTTCCTTTATGCAGATGGCTCCAATTATGGTATACTGTACACATCCCCTCCAACAGAGAGCCAGCAGTTGTATCACTCTTACTATCTGGAATTGATTACATTCTAGTTTGACAAATGGAAAATGTCCTTCAATCCTAACAAATCTCACAATTCACCCTGTCACTCAGAAGGATCGCAAACCACCTCTCTTTTCACGATCAGCCATTGGAGGAGGTTCAGTCTCATGAACATTTCATCCTCAGCATCAGCCATCACATCTCCTGGACTGAACAAAACTTCAAATTAAGATGCATATGGAACATCCTTCATTCCCCCCCCCCCCCCCAAGTCTTTTATTTTAAAATCTAGAACTACTTGCAGCCTACTTAGATTTGAGGCTCATGGAGGAGCTAGATCACAGAACTGACCAGGACATAACAGAAGGAACGAACAGTGGAATGGGGGTGGGGGATGCAATGGACGCACCAACAGCAGGGTGGAGGACAAAATAGTGACACTTGAAGGAATAGGGAGGACACGGGGAATAACGAGAACAAGAGGAGGACACAGGGGGTGATCAAGGTGGACGCATCAGCAAACTCTTAAATCACAGAAGTGGAAGGAAATATTGAAACTTGGAAAGAGGTGGGCTGGTGTACTGCTCCCCTGCCCCTGCCCTCCACTACGGGTAGTTTTTCCCAGAATCACATCTGTCTATCCTGCATTCTGTCCCATCTAAAGCTCTCCACATTAATGGCAACTCCTCCAATGAACAGAATTACAACATATGTTGCTCTCACCTCACAGTCAGGTAGGTGGGTGGCTCTTTTTCTTGTTGTTTGTGTGTTGTTGTTGTTCCACTTCTCTTCTTTTTCTCCCTCTGCTCTCTCCTTCTTCTGACCCTCCCAGCTCTTCCAGAATTGCCACCTTCTTCCAGTACACACCTCCTGGTTAATCTCAAAATGTAGGATCCATTCTTTTTGTTCCTCCTTTCACTCATTGGAGTGAGATCTCATGATGGTCCAGAGATATGCACACTCGCCTCTAAGCTGTCTTGCCTGGGTTCGATCCTGACCCAGCTATTAACTGTCATCCTGGGTGGTCACAGGCAGGGTGATTCATCAATGTGTGTGCCGTCCCTCGGATGGACTCAAACGGGGCGTCCTGTCTGCCGGCATTTGTTGGTGGATGTTAAAGATTCCATGGTGTCCTTCATGAAGAGTAAGCTAGCTATCGCTTGGCACATGAACAAATTACAACTCCTGATCTCACTACCACTGGAAGGCAACGGCAAACCACCTAGTGTAGCCCTTGTCAAGAAACTGCTTCGGCAGCACTGATGCTCTGAAACAGAGTATGGTAATAAAATCACAGATCTTTCATTTGTGAACTTTCTTTGGAGGATCTTCAATTCCACTCTCCTTCAATGGCATCAAGTTGGAATAACACCACCAGTCCACACCTTATGTCATTCTCCATCCTCACCTGTGATATTTTCTTACCCATTAACACTCCTAAACAAACCTTCTGACTTGAAGTTGTCGTGTTTCCTTCCATCTTTCCACCCTCTTTTCCTGTCCGTTCATTCCCTTGCTTGCGTTTGTTTGTTTTTGTCCAACTGCATCACCATTCACCACTATCAGTTTGTTGCCTTTTTTGCCACCTGTCACTTCACTCCTCCAAAAGCCAGATTTTGAATCGAAAAATACTTTTCAAACCGATACCATAAACAGAACAGTTGTTTTCATTGCATGTCAGTTAGCCAGTTGAATAGTCAAATGTCAATGCATTTGAATAATCCTTGCATAATCAAATGCATTCAAACTTGCATGACCAGACACATGCAGAAAAATGAATAAAAACGGATGAACGTGAACGGCTTTTACAAAAACAAGTTTTAAACGATCTTTGCCTTGTTTTTGTCATGGTTTGTTAAATTTAGTGCCCTTTGACTTTCCCTCCTGCATTACCGATATGATAAAATACAAGCAATTCAGTATTCAGACTGCAGCCTTTATTTCGCATGATCTCTCACAGTAGAACAACGTGACTTGATGACCAACGCACTTCCATTGAAACATCCTGGGAAACCCCAAGTGCATTCTTGCAGCATTCGCATCATTTCTCCAAACAAGAAAACGTGATGCGGAATGGTGTGAGATCGATGCATTCCTGCGTCTGATGATTATCGATGTAATAATTATCAACCGGCCAGTTGTTTGTAATCACATTGTACATGGCATGGACAACCGTCCACCTCTGCACAGCAGTCTGTGCGCAACCCTGAGAAAAACAATTAACTTGTTGTTTTTTTTTCATACATAGTTGAGGCTCATCGAGGAGCTGGAACAAAGAATGGATCACGACGTCACAGAACAAAAGGAACAGTAGAAAGAGATGGGAAACACACCAACAGCAGGATTGAGGGACAAAATAGAGGGAGACTTGGACAACTAAAGGTGTGGGGTAGGGGAGGACGCACGAGGTGGACAATATGGATACATAAGCAAACTCTCAGAAAGGAAAAACTGGAAATTGCAAGAAGGTGAGCTTGGAGAGGGTTAATAGTGGTAGAAAACAATTCATGGTTTTAGATGGGGAATGGTCTGAGATAATGGTGAATAGCTGCTGTTTTGAAGACCTGGAGGGAAGAATGAGATTGATGATCTGAGAATGTGGAAGTTATTTCCATGGGTGAGGAAAAAGAGAAATGAATTCTGGATTTTAAGGTTTGCCAGATTGGGTGAACTGCATGCCCTGGGGAAACCTGGGATGGGGAGGGTAGGGGGGGGCAGAGCATGGAAAGATCAGAGGGACCAGAAAGGAGGTGGGAGAGACAGAGACAGAGACAGAGACATGCATGTATGTCTGCGATGGGAAAGTGAAAGCCCATATATTCAGCTTCATCGTGGAGATTCCAATGATCTTTAAGCCTTGTTTCCATGGTGTCAAGTTCAGAAAGGTTATGAGGCGGTGGTGCAACCCAGAGGGAGAGCAATACTCCATCAATATGTGGATTAAGGCTTGTAGGTGGAAAGGAATTCAGGTGTGCAAGAAAGGACTTTGCATGATAGAGGATGACCAGTCGGCGACTGCCTTTGGAGGCCAATTTAGAAATTCTGGATTGCACAAGAAAGATCATCGCTGATCATGAGCCCATACGTTTGAGTGACTGAACTTCTTCAAGAGTTATTACGTCCATTGTCTTGTGCTGGAAAATTTTGAACCAATTTGTGGACATGCCATCCAAACTCAATGCGTAAACCACTTAGGATCCAGCTTGAAGACTATTACTCATTAGGCATGTTTTACGGGTATTAATAATTTGGAACCTGACAAGCATGCAATTCCCTTACTTAGTGCTTGTATTGGCATATTTGCATACTAATTGGCAAGTTTATTTTCCAACCTAATGATGACAATCCTTAGAAATGCTAGGTCACGTGATGTTTGATAATTAATTTTGTCTGATTATTTCAAGGCATACACTTGAATGGCCCTAATATGGAAAACATTTACATCAGTGGAAAACCAAGGTGCACAAAAGGTGCTGATAAATTCTCAGGTTTAAATTACAAAATTGAATTGTCCCACGTCTACAAGTAAACTCAATAGAGTAACCACAGCCAATTATGCAAGAAAGTGGAGAATAACCTCATACATCGTTTTTTAGCCTGGATCTTTGCTGAAATTGATTGAAAGTTAACATGTCGTCGTTGGGTTCACCTGACAACCCAGTCCTGGGTCCACTATGGACTCCGGTGGCTGGTTCTACTGGGCACCCTGGTCAATTGGTTCACTGCGGACACCCCAGTCAATGGGCCCACTATGATGTGCTGGTCACTGGATCCATTTGGTACCATGGTCACTTGGTTCACGTAGACCCCAGTTGTGGAGTCTGCTGGACACCCTGGTGTGTGTGTCCACTGGACCCCAGTCACTGGTTTCACTGGACAACCAGTCGTTGAGATCACTGGACACCCTGGTCGCTGGATTCATTTGACACCCTGATAGCTGAGTCCACTAGCACACTACTGGTCGCTGAGTCCACTGGGCACTCCTTTTGCTGAGTGTGCCTGACATTCTGTCGCTGGGTCCACCCGATATCCCGGTCACTGGATGACCTGGACACCCCAGTCAATGTGCCCAGTATGGGCTCCAGTCGCTGGGTCTTCTGGCACCCTGGTTTCTCTGGATCATGTGGACACCCCGGTTGTGGAGTCCACTGGGCACCCTGGCATTTGTGTGTGTCCACTGGCCCAGTCACTGGACACCCTGGCACTGGATCACTGGACACCCCGGTGCTGGTTCCACTGGGCACGCTGGTTGCTGGATCCACTGGGCACCCATTTTCCTCAGTCCACCTGACACCTGGTCGCTGGATCGCTGGGAATCCCAGTGGATAGTTCCACAATGGACCGGTTGCTGGGTCCACTGTGAGCACTCGGATATGAGGTTCACTGAGCACCTGGTGTGTTGTGTGCGTGCGTGCGTGCGGCGTGCGTGCGTGCGTGCGTGTGATTATTATTTTCCATAAGTTTCCCACTGGAATGTCTGATTTGGTGAGGAATAGAGGAGTGCAAAGGAATATTGGAACCCAGAGAAGTTTGGCCAGCCAACATTGCCTTAGAAGCCATCTATACATGTCGTCTGCCCAGGATATGTCAGGTCTGATGAGTGAGGTGCATTTCTTCAGAGGTTCATTAATTAAAATAATGATTGTGAAATACAACGTGGTCGTTTGAGAATGACACACAAGGTTGTGGTACTTCCTTGCTTTAATTGTGAATTCAGTTGCCAGACAATCTTTCGATGTAATGTGGATTTCTATCGGTGTGAGGTCTTTGATAAAATTGTTTATATTACATAGTTTGTAACCAACTATCCTCGTATTATAATGACAGAAAAAGAGAAATGTTCGATTATACTTTGCTGGAGTATAGTTCGTTTTATTTAATGCTACATTCATCCAAATGCAATCGGTGTTGTGTCTTCATAAGCTTTTTTGGATTTATGTCAGTTCAAAAAAAAAAAACAGCGTCCACGTTTTTTTTTTTTTCAATTGTTCTGAGATTGACGAGTTGCAATAAATGGGGTCAGCCAAGTGACCTTTACTGGCTTGTGATCATCCAAATGATGACAATGCAATGCCTGAAACGTTTGCCTCATTTTTCCCATGGGGGGGGGGTAAATTGTGCTTTTTTTTCAAATCCACTGTTTTGGGAAGAAAAAAAAAACACGATTTGGCTTTGCCAGTCTGTCGGAGGCTCGAGATGCTCAGATGTTCCTTGCCTGTTGGCATTTCTTGGCATCTGTTTCCTCCAATTATTAACATACAACAAACCTTCTCTCCCCCATAATGGACACACTTTATAACTAAAAATGTAATGTTTTGTTGTTATCCACTGGTGTTATCAGGGGAAGCATTGTGTATGCTCTTCCCTCCAGGGATTCATGATGTCGGGTTTACTCATCCATACTCATGATCTTTTATGCTTTCATTAACCCTCCCCAACCCTCCTCTCCAGGTTATTGTGCCCCCCTCTCCTTTCCCCTTCCTTTTGCATTTTTGTATCCCCGTACCCCCCCCCCCCCAAGCATAATCGCTGGTTTTCCATTCCTGTTATTTTAGCCCCCCTTCTTGCTGTGTTTGAGCTTGTATCCGGCTGATTTATTCCATGTGTCCCACTTCCTCCCTTGCTCTCATTCTTCCCCCAAGTATATCCCTCTGTTGTGTCCCTCTACCCCGTGAATTTCCCCCGCTTACCATTGTCATCCTGTTCTGTGTTATGGCTCTTCCTGAGCCTCGACTTTGTACACAAAGAAATACATGTTTAACGAATGAAAACAAATAATTCCAATTAGTTTGCTTTGTCCATTAATTCTCTGTCCGTTGTTTACATTTATAAACAGTTGATACTTTGCTGCAGGAGTTAACCAAATGTATTATTGAACGTTTTGTGAATATATTGTTGCGGGCCGGCGGGGTCAGGTGAGAAAACGACCACTAGGTGGGGGAAACTAAGTCGATTCCCACCAGACTCCCCGGAATTGTAGCCGTCGCTCACGGATAATTCCGTGACACGGCGGGTCGCTTAACCGACCGTGGACGCCAATACCTCAACCGCGTGGCGTAGGGTCCTCCTGTCTAGAATCAAGTTACCTAATTAACCACGCGGTTTCATTACCGGGAACCACGCCTCGGTACGCCTTGCCCGAACTGGATCACTCTAACAACTACCGACTACCTTTCCGGATCGGATGCAGTCCGAGCGGCACTGCCAAGAACATACCGGCTCGAAGGAACGGATTATCGGGAATAAAGACCCGGCTAAACTTAGATTCGAACCATGCTGGACCAATGGAGGAAAGACAAAGGTGAGCTGGGAACATTTCTACAATTGTTATTTATTTACAATAAGGCGGGGGAAAGCGTGTGGCACAATAAAAAGGGTATTCGGTATGTAATGCGGGAAAGATGAGAGAGGTGTGGTGCGGCAATTTTACAAGCAACTTACACGGACACAGTGCAGACTTGATGCGAGATTAATAAAAGCAATAATTACAACAATGAAGATCTTATACAGGCTTATCTAACAGACAGGCGCCACACACTCAGACACACACTCAGACGAAATAAAACCAATGAAAAGCAAGGACTTTTGCAGCCAGGGGGGGAGTTGAGGTCACGTTTTTGGTACCTGAGCGTTTCAAGGGAAGGGACGCTCCATGGTGTGGCTCCCGACAAAAGCTGCGCAGTTGGTCCACAGCCACACGTGTGGTAATCGTGTCTGGTGGAGTCCAAGAGGCGAGAGATGAGCAGTAGGCAGGACCAGGTTAGAGGCTTGGTCGAGGTCCTTCGCATCCACCAACTCGACTTCTCCCTTTCAAAACCAACCGCGACCTTTCAAATCCAACGACAACCTTCCCTCGCATCGAACTCAACCTTCCCTCACATCGAACTCAACTCTGAGGATTGTCCCATACTTTATAGTCACGGAGTTAGGGTGGGTGGAGCCATGGCGAAGCCGACATCATTGTCCATCCTGATTGGACCGGGCCTTCATGTTGTCCACCTTTCTGGGCGGCGTTTCGGCCAGACACTGGTGAGGACCGCCCACACCGCCGTGTCTGGGTTTGGAAAGGTGGAAGCCGATGCGGCTTTCATAGCGAACTTCGTGATTCTGCCTCAGAAAACGAGTCGCTGGATAGACAGTGGTACGCTATGGTAAGCGAGATGAGGGTTTCACAATTCACCTCAGAAAATAAATGAGGAAGAGTGGGAAGTGGAATGGAGGGAAAATGATATAATAAAATAAAAGGGAAAAAATGATTTATTAATCCTAACTATAGCACATCGCAACACACTCCCTCGTCTTCCCCCATTACACAAAAGGTAGGGACGTAACTACACGTATATTAATGAATATAACTGACTGCGGACAACTGTATGTTGTATGCAGATGTTCCGAGAACAGTAACAATATTAACTTTGTGAGGTTTACACACTATTTATACCTTTCAATATTCTGTTCACTTCGTATTTTAACCCCAGTCCGACTAACAGTGTCTTTTTGAACCCCAGGCATACATTTTGATGTGTTATTTCGGTATTAGTTTTTACAATATATTTCATGTTCTATTAGTTTGTTTACCTATGCGTGCCGGTAATATAGTGTGTGCGGAAATGGCCCTTAGTGTGTTATTAATATAGGATTAGCCCAGATCCCCATTAAATGCATGTTTAGCCAGGTTGTTCGGTAAATGGACGCTACATGTGTGTCGGGAGGTGTAAGAGGCTGTTCATTGTTCGTACATTGGTGGTGGACCGAGAGATTCTTCTTCCTTCCTCTCTCCGGACAATAGTCCCCACCCAGCTCTGAGAGGGGAGTGGCCTAGAGAAGGAAGTGAAACTGAAGGGAGGAGCCAGTGGGCTTCGAGGCGAGTGAGCAAAGGAAAGGCAGGGTGAATCTGCCGGGAGAAAAACTGAACCTGAGCCAGCCGAGTCTGCGATCGGCAGTGGTGAAACTGAGTGTGTGGGGCGATCGGCTTTCGTGAGGAGCATATCGACAGGTTCATCCGAGTCCAGTGACGGAGCCTCTGACTGTCCCTACTCACCTCACGGCTCGACGACGTCTTGGAATCCCATGGACCCAGCCTGCGGAGCCCAACACCTCGATTTGGCCTGGTCTGGTGAACAGGCCAGGCCTGGACTTGTATACTGGACTTTGTGAGAAGCCAGCTTGGACCCATCATCGACCTGACGGTCTTGCCGTCGACGTTGCACGGGGTCAGAACGTGCTGAGGAGGGCGTGCGCAAGCGGTGCCTTGAGAAGAAAGAGTACGACGCCGCCATCTTGCCACGCGGCGTGCTCGAGCTTAGGTGCTCGAATCCGTGGACATCGGCTTGTCACGAGCCACATTCGTGCTTTTGACACTTTCCTCTCGTCCATGAAACATCACCAAGTACTCTCTGTCTTGTCTGCATGTCGTTTAAGTTTATCTCGTTAGGGTCCCTTCGAAACCCGTAATCCTAGCTCCCTAGTTAAGAACGGGTAATAGATTAATTATAACATTGTCGTGAATACTTTGCTTGTATTGTGTTTCCCCGATGTGTCCCAATAAATCTGGCTTATTCGGATGAAGTTGCCGCTTTGAATTAATTCGTGCCGCGCCGAGGAACGATCCGCTCGACTTGGATATAAATACCAAAATGGTTACAGACTGGCAGAATTCGCTTGATCTCTGACAAAACCAGTCTGTAACCGGGGTTATTTCCCCAACTGTAAGGTCCAGGGGTACGTTGGTATCGCGATTCGAGATGCGTGACCCAGCCTGTGCCGAACCGGCCGGCGTTATAACCGCGAGACGGCGGTGGTTAGGTGGCGCCGAACTGTAACATTTGGCTGTCGAGAGTAGGGTGTGAAAACCCAAACTGGTTACGGACAGTGATTGACACACTCGTCGAAGCACCCCCCCCCCCAACCCCGAATCTATAAATATATATATATAAATATATATATATATTTTAATATATGTATTCCCTGTGTCGTAAGAGGCGACCAGGGTTGCGTCAGGAAGGGCATCCGACGTAAAACCTGTGCCAAATCATTATGCGGATCATAATGGATGATCCGCTGTTGGCGACCCCTAACGGGAGCAGCCGAAAGAGAAGAGAAGATATGATATGTATATAATATATATAAATATATATATATATATATATATATAATTATATATATATATATAAAAATGTTTTAAGATCCCACCTTGCTGCATAGAGTTACAAGCAAATCCTTTCTGGGGTCCAAAGAGACTCCAGTTGTTTTTGTTCAATTTCTTGGATATATGATTACTTCATGTGGTATTTGTATGGAGCAAGTCTCCAATTAATTTTTTTCTGCTTATGTTTGTTTACTTATCACTGAAACATCATCCAATCAAAATAATTGTGTGTCCTCGTTGATGTGAACTTCAGCAGATTGAATGAAAGTTCATAGTGCTTCTAAGTTGGGGTCAAAGCCTGGTGTTGGCTTAGCAGTTCAGGTGGCTGGCTTGGGACCTTAGAGTCCTGAATTTGAGTTTCTGTCAACTTTTGAATTAACACTAGGTGGGGTTGACTCAGCCTGTCGTCCTTCTGAGGTGGGGAAATGAGAACCAGTGTACTGGGGTAATAACCATTGGGGGTAACCTGTGTCTGAGTGGCAACCCGTCTAGACTGTATTCCTTGCAATGAAACTGCCTCGGTAGCACGAAGCGCCTTTACAGCACAAAAAGAATGTTGTTGTTACCTCCGCCACCGAAGGTGAAGGAGGTTATGTTTTCACCCCTTTCTCTCTGTCTGTTTGTGTACAGGATATCTCAAAAAGTTGTGAATGGATCCGGATTAAATTTTGTGGACAGGTTCGGTGTGTGACAAGGACGAACTGATTAGATATTGGTGAAGATCCGGATCCGGATCCGACTACTAGAATTTTTTAAGTGATTATTCACCATTGAGAGATAGGATGACAAATGATATATAGTACGATATCTCAAAAATTGTAGACCGATTTGGATGAAACTTGTGTGGATATGTTGGGTGTGTGTTAAGGAGAATATGTTCAATTTTGTTGAAGATCCGGATCCGGATACGAGAATTTAATTTTAAAAGTGATTCTTCACCATTGAGAGATAGGACCAAAACGATATAGTACTGGTCTCGCATGGTATTTAAAACATGTATTGGGCTCAGTATGTTCTCGGGGATCAGGCATTGCGTGGCGGAGGTATGTGCTCTACTGAGCGCTCTTCTAGTTATTATTTAGTTGGGGTGCGAAAAGACCCCGGTTGATAAGATGAAGTAGTAAAATATGTTGGTAGGACTAGAGTTAAGCCATGGAAACCAATTAAAATGAACAATCTGTCTAATAAACACAGGAAATAATTTCCTTATCGGGAAGTTTCAAGAATCCCTGTTGGAGTAAATAATAGTAATATATTTTCGATAAATAAGTAATTTCAATACCTACTCACTTTCATTTCTGTATTGAAGAGCGGATTCTTCCACAAACCAATGCCACATCGATTTAAAGACAATAATATCTGTCAGAGACTCGTGAAACATGCCGTACCGCCATCACGTTTCAATATTCAGATTGTGAACCTGTTTTTGCCTGTTGTAAAGTTGTTCTGTTCAAATTAAACTTATCCTATTGTTCAGACTTGGGACAGTGGAGATGAGACAATTATTGAATTATGTTGTTCCTCGGAACCATCCTTTGGAGATGGTTAAAATTATTAAATTTTTTTGACACAAACCAACCCGCTACCTCTTGACAAGGACAAGGTCAGGTGTTGACGAACACACAACAGGGACAATTGTCGAGAGCGCAGTTGGTAGGAGAGACGTACTGTACTCTATAATCACGCCAGTCGATAACTCGTTACTATGGGCCTGTCGGTAAACACAAAGATCATTTGACTCTTTCCGTAACCCATTCAATGAAAGGTACAGGCACAAGCCTTAAGGATGAAGACTCAATAGTGTTGCCAATGCTGGAGATTAATTTATGGCCTGTGGCATGGGAGTGGGATATAATAAGGCGATTTTGGACATATCTGTGTCTTGACCAGATTATTTCACGAATGCTTGCTCACCTCCTTCCATCCTTCCATCAGATTTTTATCCCCATGCTATTTGAAAAAAAAACGGGTGATATTGTAATCTCCGTCCGTCTATCTGTCTATCTGTCTGTCTGTCTGTCTGTCCGTCATGCTATCTCCTCAAGGGTTGTGCAGAAATTCACCAAATCTGGTAGTTATGATCACCACATGGCAAGAAGGTGCAACAACAGTATCATTTTGGCCCCGTCTCCTGGGGTGGGTCAAAAGGTCGAATACCAAAAAATGCAACTTTCGGGTACATTTTAAGACGTATTTAATGAAAATTTGTATATGCAATCAACATTAGGGGGACGCATGAAATATGTAACGTTTTATATATTTGACCCCGTTCATACCCAGGGGTTGGGGATTTTTGGTCGCAGGGGTCAAACAGAAGATTTTTTTTTTTTACTCAAAATTTGATATCCAGTCATTCCTGGTGGAACTTTTTGGCATCTATCAACTTTGCTTTAGGTGGGAAGCGTGGAGATTTGCGATGGCGTGCCATCGACTTCGCTCAAGTTGTAAGCTACTCTTGTACTGTGTTCACAAAGAAAACTTAATTCGCACTAAATTCAGGTATTCGATGCTTGAGATGATGTGCGAATGGAAGTTGGTACGTTTAAGTTTCGGACTAGTTATTCCTTGTGGGAAATTTCTCCCCTCTAATTTATATGGCTCATCGAGGAGTTGTAACACACGCACACGCACACGACACGCACACGCATCACACACTCGCATCATCGTATGCACACAGACAACACAGGACTTGACATCAGACAAACACGTGGGTGTGGTACCATGTCGTGCCGGCACTGTTCTCTCCTCAACGTTTAGGTGGTGTTCTCCACCAGGGATGGCAACCCACAAAGTTTCTCCACGCTCTATCCTTTTTAAGTGCTGAGCATCTAGCACAAGGCGTTTTAAAAGTCTTCAGTACGACTCGGCCGTGGTTCGAACCGCCGCCTTCCTCGACTGAGCGGAGGCTCAAACCATGATGTCACTATTCCACTGCAGCTTACCTTTTCTTTACTATTTCTTCCCTTCTTTAAGTTTTTTTTATTATTTTTTATTTTGGTAGTTTACTTGGTGTCTCTGATCTCCCAGATCACTTGGTGCCTGACAAAGTTGAAACGACGATGCTATTGGAATTGTCTCTCACGGACACTGCAGTAATAAATAAATATCAGGTAACCACGTTTTAAACCGCCATATTTAAGGGGCATCTGCTCTGCGAGCAGGATTGTCTGTCTCAAACTTTAAAACACTGTACGTTTCTGATGAATCTATTTCTGCTTGCTTCCATTTTTTGACCCTTTCACTGTTCCCACATACATGGTCGGGACCGAGTAACAGACTTCACATCAATCTCTGGAATAAAATCAAAATTTTAAAGAATTTTACATTAATGTAAGAATATGATTTTAAATACGCTGTTAAAATGGGAACGACATCCTTACTAAAATTCATGGACCGGTGTATGTTTGTTTGTTGGGGGACTACTCCTCCTAAAGTTCTGGGCCGATTACATCCAGACTTGCTACATAGGATCAGCATGATCCCAATTAATGTATAGGGGTGTTGTTATCTTTACTGGTGGTCTTGTGGGGGTGAGGGGTATGGAAACGCACATTCTCAATGTAAATGTGTATCTGGTAGCGCCGCCTCCAGGTGGGAGAGGGTATTACAAGTCTCCACCATTTACAGCACAGTATTCCTGTCCCCACATTTTCCTGCACAGTGAGGTGTTTTGAATTATAAGTAGTAGGTATGTTTCGCTTCATGCACCTAACCCTGGTTGTTTTTATTTTTTTTATTTCGGGAGTGATTGAGGCAGCTGCCAGTTGCCTATACACCACCCAATAAAGGTGGTCGTCCATGTGGCGGGTACTCTGATATAGTCTATTAAATACCTGGGAGAGGATGTTGGTTTTGAGGGTGGAGGGATGGGGGGAGGTCGGTTGGTTAGCCAATAGTAGCTGTGTGTATGTACGAATAACTATTATCAATAATTATTTACCTTTTTGTCTATTTTTCACTAACTGTTTGTAATTTTTGTCTCAATTAAATGTTAATTGTTTTTTGTTTGTTTGTTTTTTGAAGCTGTCAACATTTCTCTTTCAACACATCATCTTGCCAAGGTAGATTAATAATGCTGATCAAAATGTTTGAGGTTTTTGTAATTTGGCCCATCATGCCTGTGCTTTATCCTGCCCTATTAACTTTCCTATCAACTTCCTTATCAAGAGTCGGTAGACTTCTTATGTTGGGATGTCTCTGGACACTCCATTGGCTCAATACAACATAAATCCTCAAAAATCATCTTCCAAGATAGAACTTATAAACTATAAGTTACCTACCAGTCATCTGTGGAGAATTTCCCATCCAATAACACTCATTAAACTTTGGGTTTTTATATATATATTATATATATATTATATATATATATATATATATATATATAATATTATATATATATATATATATATATATATATATATATATATAATATATATCTCTGTTCACGTCTGCGTGGCACAAGATGTCTATTAATCACATACTATTTGGACATCAGTTGCACGCTTTCTACACGTATGTACGTAGATTATTTCCTACTTTTTGAATCTACCTTTAAACCTATCAACACTATAGACTGCTGAGACCCCTTAGACCTTTGAATACCCTTTAAGATGCCCTTGATCCTTAAGACCCTCAAAACCACTAAGACCCTTTAAACCCCTAAGCCCCCAAAGACCCCTCAGGCCCTTTCAAACCCAAAGATCCAAAAGACCCTCAATACCCCTAAGAACCTGGAAGACCTTTAGACCCATGGGACCTTAAGACCCTAGCCCTTAATACCCTGAAGACATTTGAAAACCCTTAAGACCTGGAAGACTCCTAATACCGTAAAGACCCAGAAGACCAGTTAAGACCCTTTTGACCCGTAAGACCACTTAGAGCTTGAAGACCCTTAACATCCCTAAGATCCCTAAATACCTTTAAGACCTGGAAGGTCCTTTAGAAGCTTAAAGACCCCAAAGACCCTTTAAGACCCCTAAGCCACTCAATACCCCCAAGACGCTTAAGACCCCCAAAATCCTTAAGACCTGGAAATCCTTTAAGACCATTAAAACCTTGAACACTCCCAAGACGCATCACACCATAAAACCCCCCAAGACCCTGAAGACCCTTTAGACCCCAAACGCCTATGATTCTGAAGACCTTTTAAGCTTGAATACCCTTTCGACACTTCAGATGCCTTTAGGTCCCTTCACCCTTAAGACCTTTATACTCTTTATACCCATAGAACCTTAAGACCTTTACACCCCTTAAGTCTCTTTATACCCCTTAGACCTTATGTGTCTGTGTGTGTGTGTGTCAGAGAGCCATACAATAAGAGAGCTGTTTGTGTCCCTGTCTGTCTGTTGGGATGTTCCTCCAAAGTATGTAAACAAGGCAGGAATGGTCACAAGAAATGATCATATGAAACCATCCCTACATCTTTCTTTGAATAATGGTTGTCCTTACACAAACACTAAGTGTGTGTGTGCCGTGTGTAAGTGATTGATTGTTATTTCCATAATTCGTGTTTCAGAAAAGGTGGAACAGAGCCCTCCCAGGACTCGAGGTAGCCACCTTCGTTTCGGTGAAGGATCGTGATTCATGGCCTAAGTTGTGAAGTTTTGTTGTTTCTCAGAGTTTTGTTCCGTGGGCTCTTTTCAGGATCGTCACTGAGCCCCGGACAGCCTCCAACTGTAGTTCATTTGTGGTATATTCCAGGGATGGTTTGCAGGATCTTTGTGAGGTTCTTCTTTAATTCCCATTGCTACAATTATCCCTGGTATAATTTCAGTGTTGTTCAGTTTCCAGGATCTTTTCACTTCATTCTTGAGGTCTTGATATTTGATCATTTTCTTGATTTCTTGCATTATTTAGACCAAAATCACTGGGTACTGAAACCTCAATTACAATGCCTTATTTTCCATTTTGTATCCGAGTACAATGTCCGGTCACGGTGCTTTGTTTTCTGTGTTCACGCTGGATGGGATCATTGTGTTGTACGTGAGCATTTTGTCCTTTTTTTCAATGATTACTTTTGGTTCATGTCTCCGTGAGTTTTCTGGTACTGGTATATTGAAGTTTTTGCAGATGTGCAATGGATTACTCCACATACCTTGTTGTGCCTTTGTGGGTACAGCTGTTCTGACATGAGTTTTTTTTTTACATCCGATAGAAGGTGACTCGTGCTTTCTGTTTCTACCTTGCAGAACCACACCTGTCCGATTGGCTCAGTCCTGCCATTTTTTTTAAAGCCATTCTGTCGCGTCCTTGGTCTTTTGGGCATTTACAATGATTCGTTCTCCGTCCCAATTGAGTTGACCTCTTCTTATCCTTCCAGTGATTCTTCTTTATTGATCCACATTCTGTCCAACTCTTTTTTTTATATATATTTCCTGCTTTTTTGTCTTTCTTCCAGTTGTCACTCTACATACTGTTGTATTTTGACTTGTGTTTTATTTTGTCTTTTTGCAATTGTTGAGGCTGTATTTGTTGCTGTTTTGGTTTGGTGTGTGACATCTTTATTCCGAACCTGGTTTGGATTTTGTTTTTTGCAAGTGAGTGAGAGATACCTTTTCTGGCTTGTGTTTCATGCTTGGTACAAATTATTCGGTAGTCTGTTGAATTTGTACTCTGCTAATCTACAGTCGGCGCTCTATGCACTTGATTGAGTTCCATCAGGCTGTCACCTCCTTTCCTCGGCAGGTACATTCTCGGGATGCATTGATTTTTGGAGAGCATTTTTGTGACCAGTGAGGAGTTTCCTTGTTCTGACATCTAGTTTTCTGATTTCCACTTTGTGCCAGTTTACTATTCTGCAGCTGTATTGGAACACTGTACTGATAGTTGGTTTAGGCTTTGATTTTGTTCCTTGGGGAGAGGTATGTTTTCAGGATCATCCTCGTTCATTGCAGGTATTCTTTTTTGTTTTTTTTAATGATATATTTGGTGGACTCTTCTACTCCAAGTATTGGTAAAGATGCTTCGTTTGTCTCGCTCCTGTATCGTTGTACCAAGGTCGATTTATATTGTCCATTTTTGTTGGTTCTATACCTCGTGTGAATGTGCACTTGGCACACTTATCTAGGCCAAATTCCATTTGGATGTTGTCAAGTACCGTTCACTAATTTCACTTGTTTATGTGAAATGTGTCGAGTGGTTTCACTAATGATTTAACACTTTGCACCGAACGATTGAAAATTTAAAAAAATGTCAGTTTTCCGTTGTTTGGTGCAAATAGTTTAAATCATCCATGTACAGTAGGATGTGTCACCTTTCTTGTTTCTCTTTGACATTGTTTTATTGGTTGTTCAGGATATCCGTGTCCTTGCTCATTAATGAGGTTACATAGTGGATCCAGAGCCAGGCAAAACAGGACGGGGGAAAGACTGTCTACTTGGAAGATCGCCGCGTCGTATCTTCACTCCTAGTATTTCGATCTTTCCTTCCGAGTGCTGCAGGATTAGTGTGGTATTCCATAAATCCATGGCTTTCTCAATCACATTGATTTATTTGGGGATTTATCTTGTACATTTGCATGCCTTTATCATCCATGAATGTGGGACACTATCAGAAGCTTTTAATGGTCTATCTAGGCTGTGGACAATTTGTTCTAGTATTGCCAGTTTGGAGTCTGGTCTTGTTAGTAATAAGTGGTTATTGTTCCATAGCATCCCCTCTTGCTTCCTTCTGTTCTGCCTCGAGGCCTCCTTGTTGTGTTCGGTGGTGGTACATTGTTTCTGTGATGATTCCTGTTAAAAGTTTTGTACGTCGTTGGTAGACAGGTTATTGGCCGGATTTGTGAGATAGTTGGGTTTCTTCAGATTTTGGGATAAGGAAGGTGTTACCATCTGTGAGCCATTAAACCATTTTCCTGATCCCCTTGGATAAGTTTCATTGAATTATCGAGCGTTAGTGAACGTGGAGATCATCAAAATTGCTTTAGCCAGAAATTTGGGATCCCATCTGGGCCAGGGCTTTTGAATTTGCCATGTTTTGCAAGTTGTTGTCTTATCTTTTCTGCATCAACTATTACTGGGGGCATTCCTCCAGATGGTGCTTCTTCTCTCGGTTTAGGATCCATTCCGCCTCCTTATTGTGTTATTTTCGATCTTCATAAATTCCTTTCCAGAATTGTTCCAGTTTATCTTTTCAGGATGGGGTTACACATTCTCTTCTGTTTCCTAATCACGTAGAATCTTTTCGGGTTGTTTTCAAAAAACATCTGGCCCTATTTCTCCTTGCTATTAGCCTCGTTGTAGGTTTTTGGTTTTTTTTTCCTTGCCTATCACTTTATTTTCTGTTCGTTTTTAGCAACCATTACCTCAAGGTCTTTGTCTTCAATTTTATTGTTTGTTTTTTATTTTTGGATCCTCTTTAGTTTTGGGCTTTGATTTCATCTTTGGAATTGCTGAATCTGTCCTGTCTCCTTTCTTTCTTGTCTCCTTGCGGTGTTTTGGTGTTACTTTATCCTGAATTAGTAGTGCTGTCTGCGAAATTTACTATGGTTACTTCTTTCAGGGGGACCGATTTTGGTATAATATTTTTGAAAGATTTGTTTGTTCTGCTGATGAGCGTTTTCGTGGCGTTTATTATTATGTAGTCGAATTTGACCTGGTCTTTCTCAGTTGGTGTCATTCTCACCTCTCTATCTTATGAGCCAGCTCCTCTTCTAGAGAACGTTGTTCTTCATCATCCTTCTTTCTTCTACCCCTCTGTTCCCCTTCATCCTTCTGCCCATTATCACTTGTCCTTTCCTCATCTAATGTGCTGTAGCATGAATCGATCTCCTCCACCGCCCATGTCCCATGCTTGAAAATTCAGAGCATGTTCTGCATGACGTCCTCCCTCCCATCAGCATTCCAGCTTTCATTGTGTTGTTTTTTGTTTGCAGTCCTGCTTAGGTCTTTCCTTTGAGACGGGCAGGCATCGTCGTAGCTTTGCACTTTGATGCAGTGCTCATGTCTGCTTGAGGAAGGTGTAGCCATTATCTTAGCAGGACACACCCCTTCTGCCTGGTGTGTCTGCACAGATTTCACAGAGCTTTATATATTGGGGCCTGTGACCCTTTATTCGGAGTTTGTTTTTTTAATACTCTCCAACCACCGCCTGTCGTGCATCACGCATGGGCTTCCGTTTCGCCACTTGGGTTCTCCGGAGCTCCCTTGGCCTTTCACACAATACAGTATCGTGTGTGGTGTGTTTGTGTGGTGTGTGTGTGTGTGTGTTTCAATGATCACTTTTTTTGACCATCCCTACCTTGTGTTTACATACTTTTTGGAGGATCCCGACATCCTTTTGCATTTTTATGCCTCCGCTGACGTAGTCGCTGGAGGCATTATGTTTTTCGGGTTGTCTTTTCCGTCCGTATCGTACAATACGTACATTCGCCCATCCATGCTAATTTTATCTTGTTTCTCTGCAACTGCTTATCCACAATTGACACAAATTTTTACCATAGGAGAAGAAGACTCATGTAGAATGTTTTATTGATAAATTATGACGTCATAGGTCATT
>CM068960.1:6928203-6939240 GCA_035128595.1 Eptatretus atami
CATACATATCTTCTTCTTCTTCTTTCGGCTGCTCCCGTTAGGGTCGCCACAGCGGATCATCCATTATGATCCGCATAATGATTTGGCACAGGTTTTACGTCGGATGCCCTTCCTGACGCAACCTGGTCGCCTCTTACGACACAGGGATATATATATTATTATATGATTCGGGGTTGGGGGGGGGGGTGCTTCGACGAGTGTGTCAATCACTGTCCGTAACCAGTTTGGTTTTCACACCCTACTCTCGACAGCCAAATGTTACAGATTCGGCGCCACCTAACCACCGCCGTCTCCGGGTTATAACGCCGGCCGGTTCGGCACAGGCCTCGGGTCACGCATCTCGAATCGCGATACCAACGTACCCCTGGACCTTACCAGTTGGGGAAATAACCCCGGTTACAGACTGGTTTTGTCAGAGATCAAGCGAATTCTGCCAGTCTGTAACCATTTTGGTATTTATATCCAAGTCGAGCGGATCGTTCCTCGGCGCGGCACGAATTAATTCAAAGCGGCAACTTCATCCGAATAAGCCAGATTTATTGGGGACACATCGGGGAAACACAATACAAGCAAAGTATTCACGACAATGTTATAATTAATCTATTACCCGTTCTTAACTAGGGAGCTAGGATTACGGGTTTCGAAGGGGACCCTAACGAGATAAACCTTAAACGACATGCAGACAAGACAGAGAGTACTTGGTGATGTTTCATGGACGAGAGGAAAGTGTCAAAAGCACGAATGTGGCTCGTGACAAGCCGATGTCCACGGATTCGAGCACCTAAGCTCGAGCACGCCGCGTGGCAAGATGGCGGCGTCGTACTCTTTCTTCTCAAGGCACCGCTTGCGCACGCCCTCCTCAGCACGTTCTGACCCCGTGCAACGTCGACGGCACAAGACCGTCAGGTCGATGATGGGTCCAAGCTGGCTTCTCACAAAGTCCAGTATACAAGTCCAGGCTGGCCTGTTCACCAGACCAGGCCAAATCGAGGTGTTGGGCTCCGCAGGCTGGGTCCATGGATTCCAAGACGTCGTCGAGCCGTGAGGTGAGTAGGGACAGTCAGAGGCTCCGTCACTGGACTCCGGATGAACCTGTCGATATGCTCCTCACGAAAGCCGATCCGCCCACACACTCAGTTTCACCACTGCCGATCGCAGACTCGGCTGCTCAGGTTCAGTTTTTCTCCCGGCAGATTCACCCTGCCTTTCCTTTGCTCACTCGCCTCAAAGCCCACTGGCTCCTCCCTTCAGTTTCACTTCCTTCTCTAGGCCACTCCCCCTCTCAGAGCTGGGTGGGGACTATTGTCCGGAGAGAGGAAGGAAGAAGAATCTCTCGGTCCACCACCAATGTACGAACAATGAACAGCCTCTTACACCTCCCGACACACATGTAGCGTCCATTTACCGAACAACCTGGCTAAACATGCATTTAATGGGGGATCTGGGCTAATCCTATATTTAATAACACACTAAGGGCCATTTCCGCAACACTATATTACCGGCACGCATAGGTAAACAAACTAATAGAACATGAAATAGATTGTAAAAACTAATACGAAATAACACATCAAAGTATGCCTGGGGTTCAAAAAGACCACTGTTAGTCGGACTGGGGGTTAAAATACGAAGTGAACAGAATATTGAAAGGTATAAATAGTGTGTAACCTCACAAAGTTAATATTGTTATGCGGTTCTCGGAACAGTCTGCATACAACATACAGTTGTCCCGAGTCAGTTATTTCATTAATATACGTGTAGTTACGTCCCTACTTTTGTGTATGGGAAGACGAGGGAGTGTGTTGCGATGTGCTATAGTTAGGATTAATAAATCATTTTTTCCCTTTTATTTTATTATATCATTTTCCCTCCATTCCATCCCACTCTTCCTCATTTATTTTCTGAGGTGAATTGTGAAACCCTCATCTCGCTTACCATAGCGTACCACTGTCTATCCAGCGACTCGTTTTCTGAGGCAGAATCACGAAGTTCGCTATGAAAGCCGCATCGGCTTCCACCTTTCCAAACCCAGACACGGCGGTGTGGGCGGTCCTCACCAGTGTCTGGCCGAAAGCCGCCCAGAAAGGTGGACAACATGAAGGCCCGGTCCAATCAGGATGGACAATGATGTCGGCTTCGCCATGGCTCCACCCAACTCCGTGATCTATAAAGTATGGAGACAATCCTCAGAGTTGAGTTCGATGTGAGGGAAGGTTGAGTTCGATGCGAGGGAAGGTTGTCGTTGGATTGAAAGGTCGCGGTTGGTTTTTGAAAGGGAGAAGTCGGAGTTGGTGGATGCGAAGGACCTCGACCAAGCCTCTAACCTGGTCCTGCCTACTGCTCATCTCTCGCCTCTTGGCACTCCACCAGACACGATTACCACACGTGTGGCTGTGGACCAAACTGCGCAGCTTTTGTCGGGAGCCACACCATGGAGCGTCCTTCCTTGAAACGCTCAGGTACCAAAAACTGTGACCTCAACTCCCTCCCTGGCTGCAAAAGTCCTTTGCTTTTCATGGGTTTATTTCGTCTGAGTGTGTTGGCGCCTGTCTGTTAGATAAGCCTGTATAAGATCTTCATTGTTGTAATTATTGCTTTTATTAATCTCGCATCAAGTCTGCACTGTGTCCGTGTAAGTTGCTTGTAAAATTGCCGCACCAACCTCTCTCATCTTTCCCTGCATTACATACCGAATAACCCTTTTATTGTGCCACAGCGCTTTTCCCCGCCTTATTGTAAAATAAATAACAATTGTAGAAATGTTCCCAGCTCACCTTTGTCTTTTCCTCCATTGGTCCAGCATGGTTCGAATCTAAGTTTAGCCGGGTCTTTATTCCCGATAATCCGTTCCTTCGAGCGGTATGTTCTTGGCAGTGCCGCTCGACTGCATCCGATCCGGAAAGGTAGTCGGTAGTTGGTAGAGTGATCCAGTTCGGCAAGGCGTACCGAGGCGGCGTTTCCCGGTAATTGAAACCGCGTGGTTAATTAGGTAACTTGATTCTAGACAGGAGGACCCTACGCCACGCGGTTGAGGTATTGGCGTCCACGGTCGGTTAAGCGACCCGCCGGTCACGGAATTATCCGTGAGCGACGCTTACAATTCCGGGGTCTCTGGTGGGAATCGACTTAGTTTCCCCACCTGTGGTCGTTTTCTCACCTGACCCGCCGGCCCGCAACAATATATTCACAAAACGTTCAATAATACATTTGGTTAACTCCTGCAGCAAAGTATCAACTGTTTATAAATGTAAACAACGGACAGAGAATTAATGGAACAAAGCAAACTAATTGGAATTATTTGTTTTCATTCGTTAAACATGTTATTCTTTGTGTACAAAGTCGAGGCTCATGGAAGAGCCATAACACAGAACAGGATGACAATGGTAAGCGGGGGAAATTCACGGGGTAGAGGGACACAACAGAGGGATATACTTGGGGGAAGAATGAGAGCAAGGGGAGGAAGTGGGACACATGGAATGAATCAGCCGGATACAAGCTCAAACACAGCAGAAGGGGGGCTAAAATAACAGGAATGGAAAACCAGCGATATGCTTGGGGGGGGGGGGGGTACGGGGATACAAAAATGCAAAAGGAAGGGGAAAGGAGAGGGGGGCACAATAACCTGGAGAGGGAGGGTTGGGGAGGTTAATGAAAGCATAAAAGATCATGAGTATGGATGAGTAAACCCGACATCATGAATCCTGGAGGGAAGAGCATACACAATGCTTCCCCTGATAACACCAGTGGATAACAACAAAACATTACATTTTATGTATAAAGTGTGTCCATTATGGGGGAGAGAAGGTTTGTTGTATGTTAATAATTGGAGGAAACAGATGCCAAGAAATGCCAACAGGCAAGGAACATCTGAGCATCTCGAGCCTCCGACAGACTGGCAAAGCCAAATCGTGTTTTTTTTTTTCTTCCCCAAACAGTGGATTTGAAAAAAGCACAAGTTTACCCCCCCCCCCCCCATGGGAAACAAGATGAGGCAAACGTTTCAGGCATTGCAGCTTGTCATCATTTGGATGATCACAAGCCAGTAAAGGTCACTTGGCTGACTCCATTTATTGCAACTCGTCAACTCTCGAAACAATGACCTAACACTTGGTGAGACTCAAACAAAACACATGTGGCATTTGGGATGAATGTAGCATTAAATAAAAACGAAGCTTATACTCCAGCAAAGTATAATCTGAACATTTCTCTTTTTCTGTCATGTTATAAATACGAGGATAGTTGGTTACAAACTATGTAATATAAACAATTTTATCAAAGACCTCACCACCCGATAGAAATCCACATTACATCGAAAGATTGTCTGGCAACTGAAACTTCCCAATTAAAGCAAGGAAGTACCACAACCTTGTGGTGTCATTCTCAAACGACCACGTTTATTTTCAGACATATATATATATATATATATATATATATATATATATATATATATATATAAAATGTTTTAAGATCCCACCTTGCTGCATAGAGTTACAAGCAAATCCTTTCTGGGGTCCAAAGAGACTCCAGTTGTTTTTGTTCAATTTCTTGGATATATGATTACTTCATGTGGTATTTGTATGGAGCAAGTCCTCCAATTAATTTTTTTCTGCTTATGTTTGTTTACTTTATCACTGAAACATCATCCAATCAAAATAATTGTGTGTCCTCGTTGATGTGAAACTTCAGCAGATTGAATGAAAGTTCATAGTGCTTCTAAGTTGGGGGTCAAAGCCTGGTGTTGGCTTAGCAGTTCAGGTGGCTGGCTTGGGACCTTAGAGTCCTGAATTTGAGTTTCTGTCAACTTTTGAATTAACACTAGGTGGGGTTGACTCAGCCTGTCGTCCTTCTGAGGTGGGTGAAATGAGAACCAGTGTACTGGGGTAATAACCATTGGGGGTAACCTGTGTCTGAGTGGCAACCCGTCTAGGACTGTATTCCTTGCCAATGAAACTGCCTCGGTAGCACGAAGCGCCTTTACAGCACAAAAAGAATGTTGTTGTTACCTCCGCCACCGAAGGTGAAGGAGGTTATGTTTTCACCCCTTTCTCTCTGTCTGTTTGTGTACAGGATATCTCAAAAAGTTGTGAATGGATCCGGATTAAATTTTGTGGACAGGTTCGGTGTGTGACAAGGACGAACTGATTAGATATTGGTGAAGATCCGGATCCGGATCCGACTACTAGAATTTTTTAAGTGATTATTCACCATTGAGAGATAGGATGACAAATGATATATAGTACGATATCTCAAAAAGTTGTAGACCGATTTGGATGAAACTTGGTGGATATGTTGGGTGTGTGTTAAGGAAGAATATGTTCAATTTTGTTGAAGATCCGGATCCGGATACGAGAATTATTTAATTTTAAAAGTGATTCTTCACCATTGAGAGATAGGACCAAAACGATATAGTACTGGTCTCGCATGGTATTTAAAACATGTATTGGGCTCAGTATGTTCTCGGGGATCAGGCATTGCGTGGCGGAGGTATGTGCTCTACTGAGCGCTCTTCTAGTTATTATTTAGTTGGGGTGCGAAAAGACCCCGGTTGATAAGATGAAGTAGTAAAATATGTTGGTAGGACTAGAGTTAAGGCCATGAGAAACCAATTAAAATGAACAATCTGTCTAATAAACACAGGAAATAATTTCCTTATCGGGAAGTTTCAAGAATCCCTGTTGGAGTAAATAATAGTAATATATTTTCGATAAATAAGTAATTTCAATACCTACTCACTTTCATTTCTGTATTGAAGAGCGGATTCTTCCACAAACCAATGCCACATCGATTTAAAGACAATAATATCTGTCAGAGACTCGTGAAACATGCCGTACCGCCATCACGTTTCAATATTCGAGATTGTGAACCTGTTTTTGCCTGTTGTAAAGTTGTTCTGTTCAAAATTAAACTTATCCTATTGTTCAGACTTGGGACAGTGGAGATGAGACAATTATTGAATTATGTTGTTCCTCGGAACCATCCTTTGGAGATGGTTAAAATTATTAAATTTTTTTGACACAAACCAACCCGCTACCTCTTGACAAGGACAAGGTCAGGTGTTGACGAACACACAACAGGGACAATTGTCGAGAGCGCAGTTGGTAGGGAGAGACGTACTGTACTCTATAATCACGCCAGTCGATAAACTCGTTACTATGGGGCCTGTCGGTAAACACAAAGATCATTTGACTCTTTCCGTAACCCATTCAATGAAAGGTACAGGCACAAGCCTTAAGGATGAAGACTCAATAGTGTTGCCAATGCTGGAGATTAATTTATGGCCTGTGGCATGGGAGTGGGATATAATAAGGCGATTTTGGACATATCTGTGTTCTTGACCAGATTATTTCACGAATGCTTGCTCACCTCCTTCCATCCTTCCATCAGATTTTTATCCCCATGCTATTTGAAAAAAAAACGGGTGATATTGTAATCTCCGTCCGTCTATCTGTCTATCTGTCTGTCTGTCTGTCTGTCTGTCATGCTATCTCCTCAAGGGTTGTGCAGAAATTCACCAAATCTGGTAGTTATGATCACCACATGGCAAGAAGGTGCAACAACAGTATCATTTTGGCCCCGTCTCCTGGGGTGGGGTCAAAAGGTCGAATACCAAAAAAAATGCAACTTTCGGGTACATTTTAAGACGTATTTTAATGAAACTTTGTATATGCAATCAACATTAGGGGGACGCATGAAATATGTAACGTTTTATATATTTGACCCCCGGTTCATACCCAGGGGTTGGGGATTTTTGGTCGCAGGGGTCAAAACAGAAGATTTTTTTTTTTACTCAAAATTTGATATCCAGTCATTCCTGGTGGAACTTTTTGGCATCTATCAACTTTGCTTTAGGTGGGAAGCGTGGAGATTTGCGATGGCGTGCCATCGACTTCGCTCAAGTTGTAGCTAGCTACTCTTGTACTGTGTTCACAAAGAAAACTTAATTCGCACTAAATTCAGGTATTCGATGCTTGAGATGATGTGCGAATGGAAGTTGGTACGTTTAAGTTTCGGACTAGTTATTCCTTGTGGGAAATTTCTCCCCTCTAATTTATATGGCTCATCGAGGAGTTGTAACACACGCACACGCACACGCACACATATCACACACTCGCATCATCGTATGCACACAGACAACACAGGACTTGACATCAGACAAACACGTGGGTGTGGTACCATGTCGTGCCGGCACTGTTCTCTCCTCAACGTTTAGGGTGGTGTATCTCACCATGGGATGGCAACCCACAAAGTTTCTCCACGCTCTATCCTTTTTAAGTGCTGAGCATCTAGCACAAGGCGTTTTAAAAGTCTTCAGTACGACTCGGCCGTGGTTCGAACCGCCGCCTTCCTCGACTGAGCGGAGGCTCAAACCATGATGTCACTATTCCACTGCAGCTTACCTTTTCTTTACTATTTCTTCCCTTCTTTAAGTTTTTTTAATTATTTTTTATTTTTGGTAGTTTACTTGGTGTCTCTGATCTCCCAGATCACTTGGTGCCTGACAAAGTTGAAACGACGATGCTATTGGAATTGTCTCTCACGGACACTGCAGTAATAAAATAAATATCAGGTAACCACGTTTTAAACCGCCATATTTAAGGGGCATCTGCTCTGCGAGCAGGATTGTCTGTCTCAAACTTTAAAACACTGTACGTTTCTGATGAATCTATTTCTGCTTGCTTCCATTTTATTTGACCCTTTCAGCTGTTCCCACATACATGGTGGGGACCGAGTAACAGACTTCACATCAATCTCTGGAATAAAATCAAAATTTTAAGAAATTTACATTAATTGTAAGAATATGATTTTAAATACCTGCTGTTAAAATGGGACGGACATCCTTACTAAAATTCATGGACCGGTGTATGTTTGTTTGTTGGGGGACTACTCCTCCTAAAGTTCTGGGCCGATTACATCCAGACTTGCTACATAGGATCAGCATGATCCCAATTAATGTATAGGGGTGTTGTTATCTTTACTGGTGGTCTTGTGGGGGTGAGGGGTATGGAAACGCACATTCTCAATGTAAATGTGTATCGTGTAGCGCCGCCTCCAGGTGGGAGAGGGTATTACAAGTCTCCACCATTTACAGAACAGTATTCCTGTCCCCACATTTTCCTGCACAGTGAGGTGTTTTGAATTATAAGTAGTAGGTATGTTTTCGCTTCATGCACCTAACCCTGGTTGTTTTTAATTTTTTTATTTTCGGGAGTGATTGAGGCAGCTGCCAGTTGCCTATACACCACCCAAATAAAGGTGGTCGTCCATGTGGCGGGTACTCTGATATAGTCTATTAAATACCTGGGAGAGGGATGTTGGGTTTTGAGGGGTGGAGGGATGGGGGGAGGTCGGTTGGTTAGCCAATAGTAGCTGTGTGTATGTACGAATAACTATTATCAATAATTATTTACCTTTTTGCTCTATTTTTCAACTAACTGTTTGTAATTTTTGTCTCAATTAAATGTTAATTGTTTTTTGTTTGTTTGTTTTTTGAAGCTGTCAACATTTCTCTTTCAACACACTCATCTTGCAAGGTAGATTAATAATGCTGATCAAAATGTTTGAGGTTTTGGTAATTTGGCCCATCATGCCTGTGCTTTATCCTGCCCTATTAACTTTCTCTATCAACTTCCTTATCAAGAAGTCGGTAGACTTCTTATGTTGGGATGTCCTGGACACTCCATTGGCTCAATACAACATAAATCCTCAAAAATCATCTTCCAAGATAGAACTTATAAACCTATAAGTTACCTACCAGTCATCTTGTGTAGAATTTTCCCATCCAATAACACTCATTAAACTTTTGGGTATATTATATATATATATATATATATATATATATATTATATATATATATATATATATATATATATAATATATTAATATCTCTGTTCACGTCTGCGTGGCACAAGATGTCTATATATCACATAATATTTGGACATCAGTTGCACGCTTTCTACACGTACGTATGTAGATTTATTTCCTACTTTTTGAATCTACCTTTAAACCTATCAACACTATAGACTGCTGAGACCCCTTAGACCTTTGAATACCCTTTAAGATGCCCTTGATCCTTAAGACCCTCAAAACCACTAAGACCCTTTAAACCCCTAAGCCCCCAAAGACCCCTCAGGCCCTTTCAAACCCAAAGATCCAAAAGACCCTCAATACCCCTAAGAACCTGGAAGACCCTTTAGACCCATGGGACCCTTAAGACCCTTAATACCCTGAAGACATTTGAAAACCCTTAAGACCTGGAAGACTCCTAATACCGTAAAGACCCAGAAGACCAGTTAAGACCCTTTTGACCCGTAAGACCACTTAGAGCCTTGAAGACCCTTAACATCCCTAAGATCCCTAAATACCTTTAAGACCTGGAAGGTCCTTTAGAAGCTTAAAGACCCCAAAGACCCTTTAAGACCCCTAAGCCACTCAATACCCCCAAGACGCTTAAGACCCCCAAAATCCTTAAGACCTGGAAATCCTTTAAGACCATTAAAACCCTTGAACACTCCCAAGACGCATCACACCCATAAAACCCCCCAAGACCCTTTAGACCCCAAGACGCCTATGATTCTGAAGACCCTTTTAAGCTTGAATACCCTTTCGACACTTCAGATGCCTTTAGGTCCCTTCACCCTTAAGACCTTTTATACTCTTTATACCCATAGAACCTTAAGACCTTTACACCCCTTAAGTCTCTTTATACCCCTTAGACCTTATGTGTCTGTGTGTGTGTGTCAGAGAGCCATACAATAAGAGAGCTGTTTGTGTCCCTGTCTGTCTGTTGGGATGTTCCTCCAAAAAGTATGTAAACAAGGCAGGAATGGTCACAAGAAATGATCATATGAAACCATCCCTACATCTTTCTTTGAATAATGGTTGTCCTTACACAAGACACTAAGTGTGTGTGTGCGCGCGTGTGTAAGTGATTGATTGTTATCTCCATAATTCGTGTTTCAGAAAAGGTGGAACAGAGCCCTCCCAGAACTCGAGGTATCCACCTTCGTTTCGGTGAAGGATCGTGATTCATGGCCTAAGTTGTGAAGTTTTGTTGTTCTCAGAGTTTTGTTCCGTGGGCTCTTTTCAGGATCGTCACTGAGCCCCGGACAGCCTCCAACTGTAGTTCATTTGTGGTAATATTCCCAGGGATGGTTTGCAGGATCTTTGTGAGGTTCTTCTTTATCATTCCCATTGCTACAATTATCCCTGGTATAATTTCAGTGTTGTTCAGTTTCCAGGATCTTTTCACTTCATTCTTGAGGTCTTGATATTTGATCATTTTCTTGATTTCTGCATTATTTAGACCAAAATCACTGGGTACTGAAACCTCAATTAGCAATGCCTTATTTTCCATTTTTGTATCCGAGTACAATGTCCGGTCACGGTGCTTTGTTTTCTGTGTTCACGCTGGATGGGATCATTGTGTTGTACGTGAGCATTTTGTCCTTTTTTTCAATGATTACTTTTGGTTCATGTCTCCGTGAGTTTTCTGGTACTGGTATATTGAAGTTTTTGCAGATGTGCCAATGGATTACTCCACATACCTTGTTGTGCCTTTGTGGGTACAGCTGTTCTGACATGAGTTTTTTTTTTACATCCCGATAGAAGGTGACTCGTGCTTTCTGTTTCTACCTTGCAGAACCCACACCTGTCCGATTGGCTCAGTCCTGCCATTTTTTTTAAAGCCATTCGTGTCGCGTCCTTGGTCTTGGGCATTTACAATGATTTGTTCTCCGTCCCAATTGAGTTGACCTCTTCTTATCCTTCCAGTGATTCTTCTTTATTGATCCACATTCTGTCCAACTCTTTTTTTATATATATATTTCCCTGCTTTTTTGTCTTTCTTCCAGTTGTCACTACATATCTGTTGTTATTTTGACTTGTGTTTTTATTTTGTCTTTTTTGCAATTGTTGAGGCTGTATTTGTTGCTGTTTTGGTTTGGTGTGTGACATCTTCTATTCCAACCTGGTTTTGGATTTTGTTTTTGCAAGGTGAGTGAGAGATACCTTTTCTGGCTTGTGTTCATGCTTGGTACAAAT
>CM068960.1:6939250-6972252 GCA_035128595.1 Eptatretus atami
TCCTCGGCAGGTACATTCTCGGGATGCATTGATTTTTGGAGAACATTTTGTGACCAGTGAGGAGTTTCCTTGTTCTGACATCTAGTTTTCTGATTTCCACTTGTGGCCAGTTTACTATTCTGCAGCTGTATTGGAACACTGGTACTGATAGTTGGTTTATGGCTTTGATTTTGTTCCTTGGGGAGAGGTATGTTTTCAGGATCATCCTCGTTCTATGCAGGTATTCTTTTTGTTTTTTTTTTAATGATATATTTGGTGGACCTCTTCTACTCCAAGGTATTTGTAAGATGCTTCGTTGTCTCGCTCCTGTATCGTTGTACCAAGGTCGATTTATATATTGTCCATTTTTGTTGGTCTACCTCGTGTGAATGTGCACTTGGCACACTTATCTAGGCCAAATTCCATTTGGATGTTGTCAGAGTACCGTTACACTAATTTCACTTGTTTATGTGAAATGTATCGAGTGGTTTCACTAATGATTTAACACTCTTTGCACCGAACGATGAAAAATTTAAAAAAATGTTAGTTTTCCGTTGTTTGGTGCAAATAGTTTTAAATCATCCATGTACAGTAGATGTGTCACCTTTCTTGTTTCTTTGGACATTGTTTTATTGGTTGTTCAGGTGCATCCGTGTCCTTGCTCATTAATGAGGTTACTTAGTGGATCCAGAGCCAGGCAAAACAGGACGGGGGAAAGACTGTCTACTTGGAAGATCCCCGCGTCGTATCTTCACTCCTAGTATTTCGATCTTTCCTTCCGAGTGCTGCAGGATTAGTGTGGTATTCCATAAATCCATGGCTTTCTCAATCACATTGATTTATTTGGGGATTTATCTTGTACATTTGCATGCACTTTATCATCCATGAATGTGGGACACTATCAGAAGCTTTTTTATGGTCTATCTAGGCTGTGGACAATTTGGTTCTAGTATTGCAGTTTTGGAGTCTGGTCTTGTTTAGTAATAAGTGGTTTATTGTTCCATAGCATCCCCTCTTGCTTCCCTTCTGTTCTGCCTCGAGGCCTCCTTGTTGTGTTCGGTGGTGGTACATTGTTTCTGTGATGATTCCTGTTAAAAGTTTGTACGTCGTTGGTAGACAGGTTATTGGCCGGATTTGTGAGATAGTTGGGTTTCTTCAGATTTTGGGATAAGGAAGGTGTTACCATCTGTGAGCCATTAAACCATTTCCTGATCCCCTTGGATAAGTTCATTGAATTATCGAGCGTAGTGAACGTGGAGATCATCAAATTGCTTTAGCCAGAAATTTGGGATTCCATCTGGGCCAGGGCTTTTGAAGTTTGCCATGTTTTGCAAGTTGTTGTCTTATCTTTTCTGCATCAACTATTACTGGGGGCATTTCCTCCAGATGGTGCTTCTTCTCTCGGTTTAGGATCCATTCCGCCTCCTTATTGTGTTATTTTCGATCTTCATAAATTCCTTTCCAGAATTGTTCCAGTTTATCTTTTTCAGGAGGGATTTACACATTCTTCTTGTGTTTCCTAGATCACGGTAGAATCTTTTCGGGTTGTTTTCAAAAACATCTGGCCCTATTTTCTCCTGCTATTAGCCTCGTTGTAGGTTTTTTGGTTTTTTTTTCCTTGCTATCACTTATATTTTCTGTTCGTTTTTAGCAACCATTACCTCAAGGTCTTTGTCTTCAATTTTATGTTTGTTTTTTATTTTTTGGATCCTCTTTAGTTTTGGGCTTTGATTTCATCTTTGGAATTGCTGAATCTGTCCTGTCTCCTTTCTTTCTTGTCTCCTTGCGGTGTTTTGGTGTTACTTTATCCTGAATTAGTAGTGCTGCTGCGAAATTTACTATGGTTACTTCTTTCAGGGGGACCGATTTTGGTATAATATTTTTGAAAGATTTGTTTATTCTGCTGATGAGCGTTTTCGTGCGTTTATTATTATGTAGTCGAATTTGACCTGGTCTTTCTTCAGTTGGTGTGATTCTCACCTTCTCTATCTTATGAGCCAGCTCCTCTTCTAGAGAACGTTGTTCTTCATCATCCTTCTTTCTTCTACCCCTCTGTTCCCCTTCATCCTTCTGCCCATTATCACTTGTCCTTTCCTCATCTATATGTGCTGTAGCCATGAATCGATCTCCTCCACCGCCCATGTCCCATGCTTGAAATTCAGAGCATGTTCTGCATGACGTCCTCCCTCCCATCAGCATTCCAGCTTTCATTGTTGTTGTTTTTTGTTTGCAGTCCTGCTTAGGTCTTTCCTTTGAGACGGGCAGCATCGTCGTAGCTTTGCACTTTGATGCAGTGCTCAATGTCTGCTTGAGGAAGGTGTAGCCATTTATCTTAGCAGGACACACCCCTTCTGCCTGGTGTGTCTGCACAGATTTCACAGAGCTTTATATATTGGGTGCCTGTGACCCTTTATTCGGAGTTTGTTTTTTTAATACTCTCCAACACACCCGCCTGTCGTGCGTCACGCATGGGGCTTCCGTTTCGCCACTTGGGTTCTCCCGGGAGCTCCCTTGGCCTTTCACATAATACAGTATCGTGTGTGTGTGTGTTTGTGTGTGTGTGTGTGTTTCACATGATCACTTTTTTTGACCATCCCTACCTTGTGTTTACATACTTTTTGGAGGATCCCGACATCCTTTTGCATTTTTATGCCTCCACTGACGTAGTCGCTGGAGGCATTATGTTTTCGGGTTGTCTTTCCGTCCGTATGTACATACGTACGTTCGCCCATCCATGCTAATTTTATCTGTTTTCTCTGCAACTGCTTATCCAATTGACACAAATTTTTTTTACCATAGGAGAGAAGACTCATGTGGAATGTTTTATTGATAATTATGACGTCATAGGTCATGTGTTGTGGCAGCCATGTTGGAAAAAAAGACAAACTTTTGGACCTCTCTATCTCCGAAACCACACGAAGGAAAAAATTGAAATGGCACATGGCAAGTACTCCTCATGGGAAATAAGCTTGATTTGCTTATGATGTCATAGGAGCCTTCATTATGATGTCATAATTTCATACGTAGAACACTACATCCGATCAGTATGAAAAATTTTGTGGGTCATCTCAAGACAAATTGGTCCACAGAAAAAAACTTGATGATGTCATCGGTCATGTGGTTCAGCAGTCATTAAAAAATAATAATAATAACCAAAAATCTTATCTGAAACGGCTGTACAGATTGAGGTGAAGCTTTACACGTATGACCGCCTATCCATGAGGAACAAAACATTCACACATATGACATCATAGGCCACATGGTTTGGCAGCCATATTGGATTTACCCTATGATCTTTAAAAATCTTCTTCTCCAGAACAACTCGACAGATCAAGGGGAAACCTCACACACATTTCCCAAGCCTTCGGGATACCTGGGTGTTCACGAATAATTGATAGGTCACCTGGTCTGGTAGCCATATTGGACTGAGCAAAAATCTTGAAATAATTATTTCTCGTCAACCGCTTCATCGATCGATGTGAAATTTCACAATTATGTTCTCGGAGTGATGTGGAATGTGTTTTATATTTCAACCTGATCAGACACATGGTCTAGCAGCCAGAATTATTTATATTTTTTATATATAGGTTTTTTTATTTTTTATTTTTCTCTAAGGCTTACTTGGCTGTGCCTGGATGGGGTTGAGGGTAGAGGAGTAGTAGCTGAAACCCGAATCCTATCCAGGTTCCTCCTGATGACTCCATATTAGCTTTTTGCTTGTTTGGGTTCCTTCTGATTACTCCAATGCAGGACTGTACCTATTTGGTCTTACATTTGATTTGAATTTAATTTATTTTAATCCCATTCTGTATTCAATTGCATAATAATAAACATCATGGGTCAGGGTCGAGTGTCCGATCAAAGCGGGGTTGTATCAAAGCGGGACATCTTGGTACCCAGTCATGACTGACCAGTTATAAAGTGGCAGTTCTATTTATGTCTGTTATTAATTACAAAACACAGCAGTACACAAAATACACCACACAAAACTTCACAATCGCCACACAAAACAAGTCCTGGCAAGGGTCTGCTCTTTTTTTGCTCTTTTTCTTGTTTGGTGCTTGTATCACTTGCTGATAGTTATCTCTGTGTGAGACACATTTGGATTTACCTCCTGTCCCTGCTGCTGGCCCTAATCCTAGCTGCTCCTCAGATCCTCGTCTCTAGAACCTGAAATCAATGTCAGAGCTCTGCGCTAAATATAAACTACTTAAATAGCAGCTAAGTCCTTCCTCAAACAGGTCCACTAAAACTGAACACAATAATGAAGATGTGTCCTCACTCGATTCCTTTGTAATGTTAACACCACATCCAATCTATAAACGATGCTCCTGCAAGTTCCAGCGAAAGTCATGTTTGCTTTTCAAATTGCTGCCCTGCAATGCACAGACTCCTGAAGCCCCATATATACAACCTCCCCTAATTCACATGTTCTTCCTGTTTCACATGCTTCAAAACTGCCCTTATTATTATGTAGGCCCCATTTCTGGTATTCCTGCTCATGCCCAATCCTATTATATTTCCTAACATATTGGATTGCATCTGCTAATTTTTCCTATGCAATGAGAGTGTCTCAGCTTTCCTAACTCTGAACCCACCTTCCCCCTCTTAGTCATCTTCAAGCATGGTATGATCTGCGATTATTATTATTATTATTATTATTATTTTTTTTTTTAGCATTTACCATGCTATATAAATTATAATGAATATATATTACAAAGAACAGAGGCCTGAGTACCAATCCCTGAGCTACTCCATGATACTTACAATTTCCTGGTCTGCCATAATCTCACTGGCAACCATTCTTTGTTTCCTATCCAAAAGCAACTTCTTGATTCAGTTTGCTACTCTACCAACGATGTCGTGAGCCCTGATCTTCACTAATTGCATTTCACGTGCTGTTTCCTGGAGGTCTAGGTGTATTAATTACATCCACTGCAATGCATTTGTCGACCTAACCAAGAACTCCTATATAAAATTCAAATCAATTTGTTCAACACGATCTCCCTTTAGTCAACAAATGCTGACTAACTTTAAGTAATTTGGATTTTAGTATCCATCCTGAATTTATCAAGCTCTGGAATATACCCGTTAATATTTCATTTATGTGCAGGGCTATCTCCCCACTCTCAGATGGTCATTATCTCACCTTAGAGCATTGTCTGATGGAGCTTGAACATTACACTCGTGAGGGAGCTGTTAGGGTTAGGGTTGTATGTCCACCTGTCCCATAAAGTTATAAATATACTGTATTGTTACGTTGGACGGTGTATGGATTAGCTAGTATGTTAAGTTAGCCGAGCCTGTGTAGGTTAGAACATTTTCTGTAACCAGGGACCTGTTAGAGTGAAGTTGTTTGTTTTAATGTAAGCTGGTGAGACCTGGCATAGTTGGCATCAGGGTAGATAGGAAAGTGGAATTTATACGTGTCCTCTCTGTAAAGACAGACAAAGTACCAAGGCAAGGGAAAAAGAGGGGTATACTTGGATGTATTGGCGGTTTCTGTCTGGGCTGATATACTTCCCTCATGGCCTGTGCTCTGAGTACATGGCGCCTGGCATGGCACTAACCATTACAAGGACTCCCGAGGGCGTGCTGCCATTGGCACATTGCAAGGTGTCACATCATTGATTTGGGCAGCGCTGGTGGCAACACTCCATCAGCGCGACGGCAACATGCCACCTTGTTGGCTAATGCCGGATGGAGCGTGAGCAAAGATGTTGTAAAGCATGGTGCGGCACCACGGGGGGAAAGAGAGATGTTATAAGGCTGTACATGGACTTGTTCATTCTCTTTTATCTTCTCTTCACTACTCTCCTTTCTTCTCGCTCTCTGCTGAGTAACACTCAGCGATGGGGTGGATCAATTTGGTCGGAGCCAGGGATGCTTGCACTCTCTCCGGAATCGGTATCGCCAGCGCAAAGTGAGCCGGCCTTCGTGGATACCGGAGTGATAACCTGTACCACCTTGCAGTCTTTCCCTGTGCTTCGCCCTGGACACCTGCTCACCCATATCCTTCAAGACCCTACCTGGTTTCTTTCTTTCGTGCATGAGTTGATGAGTACATGTGGCGCCATCGGTTCTTTCCTTTATTAAGTTAATTTTGGTTTAACGAATTTGTATTTATTTGTTTTTCTTCATTCATTGTTTCAGTCTGCCTTTCATCTTAGGATTCTCCATTTGTATTGTGCTGTCTCTCCTTTCAATAAACTTCCTTAAGAATATGTGTCGCCTGATACCCGCAAACCGTTTTGGCCCAGGTAGGTTAATCCCTGGGGGAGATGATATTTGTTAAAGATTAGTTTAAAGAGATCAGCAGGATTTTGATCATGACCTGTGAATGCTACGCCATCAGTCCAAGTGCAATTCCCTTTAATTCATGCCGAAGCGCATTGCTTCGGCGCAGCGAGTCCGCGTTAGCAGACCCTGTCGACGCGACAATATATTCCCTCTGCTTTGAGATGCTTTTGTAAACTAAGTATTTTGTGCCTCTCAGATCTTGACTCTGTGTCTCTATTGCACTGTGCCTTTTGGGTGGGTCCTTGGTGCTGTCCTGTAGATATGTATATCTCTGTGTTGGTTATGCAAGGGAGGCATTTCTTACAACTCCAGTTAATATATGTCAATGCGACATGGATGGATTGGTAGATTACATCAAAAAACTTTCTCATTAAGCACCGACCCTTGTTTCAATGCTGAGCAAATGTCGTGACATTATTGGTGGTTGCACTACAAAGCATAGCAAACAAGGGCCTTGAATAACATGTGTCCATACCAAGCAAGTTGATGTAACATTTCAATCAACATGGCCTGCAAGCTGAGTTTTTACGACGACGTATTTCAACGAGTTATTTTATATTCTGATGAGATGATGTACTACTTTAAATATTTAATATATTAACAAACCAGCATACATAATTTATCACACTAATCAGCATATTTTGTAAACTGCAAAATCACTGCTTTCAAATGTATATGCCAGATGATCCATAATTATAATAACAACTAGAAGGGCACTCGGTAGAGTGCATACCTCTGCCACGCAATGCCTGATCCAGTAGAACATATCGGGGCCAATTTTTTTGTTGTTGAAATGTCATGCTATATATCATTTTAGACCCCACCTCTCGATGGTGGAGAATCGCTTTAAAAATTAAAAAAATTCTCGTATCCGGATCTGATTCCGTATTTTCATCAAAATTGAATGAATTCTTCCATATCACACACCCAACATGTCCACCAAGTTTCATCCGAATATGTCCACAACTTTTTGACTGAAGTTTTGAAGTCTGAAGTCCTGAAGTCCACAACTTTGACTTTTTGTCCACATAACAACACAACTTTTTTGACACAACACAATCTCCATGAACCGCGATGATATGATGTCATGAACAATTGCTGAACAAACACCAAATGCAAAACGATGTCAGCGAGTGACGGTGGCCTTATTCACTTAATCATTTCTAATACCTGGCGACGATTGCTTTCCCTTTCCCCCCAATGTGTAAGCAGAACACTGTGTCCAGGACATGATATGATGGTCAGGAATCAACTTAACAAATATACAAGGTGTACAGGACATGATAGAATGGTCAGGAATCAATTTAACAAATATACCACAAGCAGCCCTCTTGTTTATGAGCCAAGTTTACGGAATTTGCGGGTAAATTAATTTTCCGAGTGTTGAACTTGTTTTTGTTTTTTTCGAAATGCGCATTTATCAATTTTGGGACCTTGGTGTTTGCTTAGCGACTAGGGTGGCTGTCTTAAGATCTTAGGATCTTGAGTTAGAGCCCCTGTCTGTGTTGAATTAACACCAGGTGGGGTTGACTCAGTAGGTTATCCTTCCGAGGAAGGCGAAATGAGTACCAACTTATTGGGAACAGGGGCACTGGGGACAGGGGCACATCAACGGCACAGCCGCGCCACAAGAAAATGATGCAACCAGCAGCCATCGGCTGCATACGAAACAACAACAACAAGATTCCATATCCTGAGTTCCTGAACAATGATGACTGGTGACAGGGATGAAGTTTGGACACTGTCATGCAATGGTGTGAACATCACTTCTTGGTAATGAATTCAACAACAACGAAAGTGATGATCAATCAGTTTCAGAAGTTCAAAGTAACCTATGTTATAATTCAAGGTAAATGGGTTGAGTTGAAGTCCAGTCGCAAATATCTCGGTTTTAGGATGGATGATAATCCCAAAGTATCAGATAATGTGGAAATGATCAGAGAGAGAGAGAGAGAGAGAGAGAGAGGAGAGAGAGAGGAGAGAGAGAGAGAGAGAGAGGAGAGGAGAGAGAGAGAGAGAGGGAGATATATATATATATATAGATATATATAGATATATATATAGAGATATATTGTTACTGGAGCGAAACATTTGTGTCTAAACATCTTGACCTTGGAGGAAGGAGTTGTACCAATCCTCTGTTATTGGTAGAGTGTTGGCCTTGATGTACCCATTTGGCATTAAATTTCGTTCTTAGAATTTTGGTCTTTGAACAAATCGATTTTATTAACTCATCCCCCACACATGCAATTGTGTGTGTGTGTTTTCGTTTGTGTGTGTGTGTGTGTGTTTTTGTTTGGGTGTGTGTGTGTGTGTGTGTTTGCTTCTGTGTGTGTGATTGTTAGGAACAGTGTGTGAAAAAACGAGATGTGTGTGTGTGTCCGTCCAAGCATCTTTTTATTATTTTTGCCTTTTGAGATTGTTATAAATTTTGAACAAACGTTTTATTATGAGCATATGGAGAAAAATAATAAAATATTTGGTCAAAATATCAAAGAACAAAGTCATACTAACTATAAATAGCCCTTATTAGCCCCACCACACTACAGCTGCATGAGACTGCGGGTTTATTTCGCCTTGGAGACGAGTTTCTGGGAATGTCGTTGCTCAGGAATAGCCCTGTATTCCTATAACATGGAGGCCCTTCCCTGTGAAATGTTTTTCTCAGCAGAGAAAACGATTAAAAGTGTTCAGGGCAGTGATAATGATGATAATAATGATAATGTCAATAATTATAATGGTCCATAATGATAGTGATAATGATAACAATGATAATGATACGTCAAGATGATAATAATAATCATGATAATGTTAATGATATTGGTGCATAATGATAATGGTCAGGTCAGTGAGGTAGGGGAGCATGCGCCGGAGCAGCGCATCGCTGCGTCCACTTTCCGCCACTACTCCAGGGGCCTCTGTCTGGTACATTATGATAATAACTGTCTTTGTGTCCAGGCCATAACATTTTTTATGAATTGAGCTTTTGTCGTCAAATTTTCACCAAGCCTTTATTTTGAGAATAGGGAGAAGACTAATTAATAATATGGTCAAAATATCAAAGGGAAAAAACAGTGAGTACAAGTAGGCGTCAACCTAATTTTTCCCCCCCATTCATCCTGATGTACCTTCCCGCGAGAAATGTATATATATACTCTCATGGAGAATCCGGTAACTGTTGCAGTGGTTAAAGCAGGTGGATTCACATCTGCCATGGTGGGACAAATTGGAGTGCATCCAGGCAGCCTTTGTGACTGGAAGAAGTGTAAGGCTAAGATGTTGGAAGTGTATACTACAGAGGAAACGTGGTTGCATTGGAAAATTTCATCAAATGGAGGACATCTTGACCATTCTCTTCCAGCACTTGGGAAGAGAAATCATTCTCTAGTCTGCTACTCCAAAACAAACCGCTGGAAGTTTACAACATTCGCTCAGTGTAGTATACACTTGTATAGCGAATTCAGAGACGGATATCGACAGCACAGTACCAAGCTCAGCATCTTCAAACTCATTCATCGAAATAGCACGAGATCTCAGCTGACAACTCCTCTGCCCTTTTATTTTTTTTATTCTCAACCTCTTTTACAACTTTGCAATTTACAACAGCCTACAGAAAAATCTGGCATTGAGCAAGGGGAGTCATTCACTGCAGATGTTTGCTGGCAGACCTGCTTAAAAATTCATCACGGCTTCCACTTTTCATCCATGCATGGAGAGAATGCAGGTGTGTGTGCCCATGCATGTTCATTTCAGATTTCATCATCTGTCTTTTTTTGACCTTGCATTCTGGTAAAAGCTTTCGATGGTGCTTGTAAATAGACAAAATGATTTGAGCAGTACTTTGGAGTTGTTTCAGAAATCCCTCACGCTCTCAGCTGCACTTCACTGCGTGAGTTACAACACCAGGTAGACAAGTTGCCAAAGCACCGTCATGTTTAGTACTGTACCCGTTGTTTAATGTTTAAAGGGATTTGTAAATCGACCATTTTCTGTTGCTCGCAGTGTCGTACCTGTAGAAAGAAATACTCATGGTGTCATCTGTACACTGCATGCAAATGGTTATTTTGTTCAAAACGGTCATATTACGATTAATTTTGCAACACGATGAAAATATAGTGGAGTACAGATAAACTACAATTTATCCGATGAACTGGGAAGAAAATAATTAAATAATCAACTGACTGGGTACTTATTTAATTAATTATCACTTATGAATTTGTTTGTCTCTGAGCAGGGTATCTCAAAAAGTTGTCTGGATTCGAAGGACATTTCGTGGACTGGTTGGGTGTGTGACAAGGACAAATTGATTAGTTTTTGGTGAAGATACGGATCCGGATACTATAATTTCTAAGTGATTCTTCACCATTGAGAGATTGGGCCAAATATGACAGATAGCATGATATCTCAAAATGTTGTGGACGAGTTATGACAAAACTTGGTGGATGAGATAGGTAGGTGATCAGAACAAGCCGATTCAATCTACTTAAGTAGAATGTTTGAATGATCATTGTGACATCATTGGTCACGTGGTGTGGCAGCAATGTTGCAAAAAAGGAGAAATGTTTCTCAAAAACTGCTTCTTGGAAAAAATTGAAACTTGGCACCTGTCAATTACTCCACATGGGGAATAAGTGTGATTTTTTTTTTTAAATGATGTTATAGGTGCCTTTGTTATGATGTCATAATTGCATACGTAGAATGCTACATCCGATCAGTATGAAAAATTTTAATGGTCATCTCGGGATAAATTGGTCCACAGAAAAAAAAACAATTATATCATCGGTCATGTGGTTCAGCAGCCATATTAAAACAAAAAAAAAACAACAAAAGAAAACCTTCAAAAATCTTCTCCGAAACGGCTGAAGAAATCGAGGAGAAACTATACAGGTATGACTGCCTATCCATGAGGAACAAAAACTTCCCCACCTATGACATCAGAGGTCATATGGTTTGGCAGCCATATTGGATTTCCTCTGAAACCTTTAAAAATCTACCTCTCCAGAATAGCTAGACAGATCGAGGGGAAACTTCACACACATGTTCCCTAAGCCTTGGGGATACCAGGGTGTTCATGAATAATTGATAGGTCGCATGGTTTGGCAGCCACATTGGATTGACAGAAATTTTTTTTTTAATTTTCTCACTTGAACTGCTGCATCAATCAACATGAAACTTCAAAATTATAATCTAGTATTGATGGGGAATATCTGTTTTAAATGTCAATCTGATTGGATGCATGGTCTGGCAGCCATAATTGTTTAATTTTTTTAATCAGTGTTGTCTTGCTGTGGTTTTTTTTTGAATAAGGCTCACTTGGCTGCTTCTGGGTGGGTTTGAGGGTAGATGAGTAGCATCAAAGTCCTGAAATCCAAGTCCTATCCAGGTTCCTCCTGATGACTTCGTCTTTGCTTTTTGCTTGTTCGGGTTCCTTCTGATGACTTCAATGCTATACCTTTTTTATTTGGTCTTCCATTTGATTTGAATTTTATATTTTTAATTAAAAATTTGCCGCCAGAAGTGTTGGCTCCCACCAAGTCCTTCTCAAGACTGCACGGGGTAAGTATTCTAGATGAATACCATCTAGATATATATGGAATTATATTTTTTTCTGAAGATTGAGAATATGTTTGTTTTAAAAGATTATCTGGTTAAAAACATGTGTTAGTTAATGATTAATGATTGCATCAATCATTAGCATGCAATAATCAATTCAGGCTCAGATGGAGACAAGGTCAAGGAAGTCGATTTGGACAACTGCACACTTTAGGTCTCAGCACAAGCAATAAGCCTGGTGTTGGCTTCGTGGTTAAGGTGGCGGCTTGGGATCCTAGGGTCTTAAGTTCAAGCCCCGTTGGCGGCTGAATTAAAATACACCAGGAGGTTGACTCAGCCTGTCATCCTTCCGAGGTCAGCAAAATGAGCACCAGTGTACTGGTAAGGGGGACACTGCACCAGCGGCATATCCACGTCCCAATCAATGATGCAACCAGCAGCCACAGGCTGCACTCGATAGAGAGAGCACAAACAATGATTGGGTTCTTCAGCTTGAGCGTCAGCTGGATACTGTCTGGGAGCATGAAAGAAAGACCTTGCACTTCCAGCTCAGTTATGATGTTGACTTCTTACTGTGGGAGCATTTGACAACTTGTATCTCAACCCTTCAAGTACACTAGCCAATGGCTCATTTTATGGTACAAGCATCGTTCTATTTCAATCTTACACTCAGTTCAATATGGGAGAAAAGCAGAATGACACAAAATTACCCTCTCCCAACGAGTCTGACACCAGTCTGCTGATTGATGTGCAAGAATCACTGAATAATGGTTCAAGCATCTGTTTGGTATGAACGGTTGACAATGATGTTCTTATTAAACTCATTGGCAAGTTCCACTATCGAACCACTTTGTGCAGTGCTGAACACATTTGGGCAGCTTTTGGTGGAGTCATAAACTTTACATATTATCACATCAATTCTATCTGCCATATTCTTGGTGAGGATAAATCTCTGGCACTGCCAGTCTTCCATAGACTCTGACACAACCTCGGCCTTCTTTGTGAAGGGTAAAAATTCAACATGGGAAGCATGGGATTGCTATCCTGAAATGACCTAAGCCTTCACCTTCATGGCATTAAAACCTTATGCTCCTATATCCATATGCTCACCACTTCCAAGTTCTGGAGCACATTATCACTTGCATAAGTATTCAACCCCCTTTGCCTAATTAATCCTAAATCACTTCAGGAGCAAATTATTTGTTTGGAAGGGAACAAAATAAGTGTAATAGGTGTCACCTGTATGTAGTTAGTGATTTAACTTAAAAATTCAGCTCCCCCACTTGTCTAAGGAATTTTAAGGTGCAACTCACTTGGTCAACCGGTAAGGGAAACATGAAGACCAAGGAGTTTCCCAAAGAAGTGACATAATTGGTGGAGAAGCATCGTTCAGGAGAGGGTTATAAGAAGATCTCAGTCACTCATTATCCCTTTGAGTACGGTGAAATTAATCATTAAGAAGTGGAAGATGTATCATACCACCGAGACTCTACCCAGATCAGGTCGCCCAACCAAACTCAGCAGCCGGGCAAGCAGGAAACTGGTCCGGGGTGCAACTGTAAATCCAACAATGGCTTTGAAAGATCTGCAAGGTTCCATGTCTGAGATAGAGTTCAGCGTTCATCAATCAACAATATCTCGTTCCATTCACAAAGCTGGCCTCTATTGACAGGTGGTAAAAAAAAGAAGCCATGACAGAACAAATATGACCACACTGTGGTCACAACTTGACAAAATTCAGTAATGCGGTGATTGCGAAATGCGCATTTACAGCACTCTCTTAAAAGATGAACAGCGTGATTGTGAAACACACATTTACTGTGCAATTAAAAGATGAATTTGTCACCTCTTATCCATGTCAACCTCCGCCACAGTTATATCAGAACGAGCTGTTTTGTCACATTCATGGATTGTTTAACGCCAGTTTGGGGCCGTTCAAAAACGACGTAACGTTTATAAATTTATTTAACTTGATTACATAATGTAATGCTTGATTCCCATGCGTTCTGTGACGGATCGCACGTTCTGATGGGTTTGATTAAACCTTTCCATTATTCGACTTGTATTATGTTTGGAATTTTCGGAGTCCCTCATTGTGATTGACACTCAACCCAAACAAAGCCAATGGAAACCTGATGCAACAAAGCCGGATAGTGTATCATCGGCAAAGGCTTACAGGCCTAATGTGTTAGGCCCACCAGAAAACCAAGATGGTGGCAATATCATTATGTATGGGTGCTTTGGTGGGTGAAGTCAAGCGAAAGATGTGGTTGTGGTCAGGCAGCTGTCCAACCAATGCATGCACTTTTCATAAATCAACCACCAACAAGAACCCCAACAATAACAGCAGCTGCAACACAAAGCTATTGTGGACCTGCAACATGTCGCTGGTAAAGATACACATCTCAAAGCTCATGTGGAGTTTGTGGGGGGGAAAATGAATCTTAATGATACTGTAGGCATGTAGAGAAACGTTTTTTGCTCGAAGGAGACAAAAATTGAACAATTGAATGTCTGGCGCAAACCTAACACTGCACATCACTCTGTTAACACCATCCCTCCTGTCAAGAATGGTGGTGGCAGCATCATGTTATGGAGCTGCTTCAAGGATTATCCTGTACTTTGACCGACCATGTATATATATATGTATATACAGTCAACCCCCGCTTCATCGCGGTTCACCTTATCGCGCCCGCGGTTCATCGCGGGTTTTCCCTTGGAACGTAACTAATTTTTTCTGCGGATTCCCCGGTACATGCGGTAATAATGTATAAAATATAAATTATTTAAGCAATAATTATAACGCGTGGTGCTCGACCAGTCAACAACGCACGAAACAAAGTTTCGCTTGTGAACTTCGAATATTTTCTACGTTTTTTCTCCAAGCACCACGATGGCGCCCAAACGCCTGCACCTTCGAAGGTTTCTGGCAAGGAACCGAAGCGCCAGAGGAAGGTCCTGGGACGCTCCAGGAGAAGGTTAAGGTAAAGGTGCCGATATATGCTTCGGGAAGGAAAAAGGTTTGCCGCCGTTGGACGAGCACTGCTCATACCCAGCACCTCAAAACCGACCAGACCAGACTAGTCGATCTCCGGCACCTCAAACCAATCACTGCCAAACCGACCAGACCAGACTAGTCGATCTCCGGCACCTCAAACCCAATCACTGCCAAACCGACCAGACCAGACCAGTCGATCTCCGGCACCTCAAACCCAATCACTGCCAAACCGATCAGACCAGTCGAATCGATTTTTTGGGGAGGCGTCCATTCATCGCGGATTTTCACTTAGCGCGGGGAGGTTTGGAACGTAACCCCCGCGAGAAACGGGGGATTACTGTATATGTAATATATATATATGTATATATGTATATATATATAATATATTGTTGCAAATTCGCGCCCGCCGATGTGCGATCGGCCGCGTACCTCTAATCACAACCGCATCGCCCACCGGACGGCCAATTCAGTCGTGACCCTCCTGGAACTACGCCAGGAACCAGTCACGGGTGGGGTTTAACCTCACCACAGCCCAGTCCGCATTCTACCCGCGCGAAATAGGGTGAATCGCCGAATGTCGATATACTAAGTACCCACGCGGGTAACCTACTGAGGGGCTGCACCGCGCCGCAGTCGGCCTGGGACACGAACCGCGTAAGCGGTCCGTTTCGTACTACAGTGATAACCGAGCGGTGTTATCGCGACCTCGACGGATCCGATTCTCTTTACCGGGCGTTCAAAACCCACTACTCATTCAACGATGCAAGATAGCTTTTCAAAAGGGAAATAGGACACGACGAACGGGGTACATTGCACACAAGGACATTTATTCACTATACAGCAAAACACAAGCAAGGGCAGTCATGCAATATACAAGTAACAAATAGAATGCAAAAGCAATACGACCGACTATAATTATTATTTACAAGCACAGTCACTTATACAGTCGTTACTTAACAGGACACGGCGCCACAGCATGCATACAAAAACAAAAGGAAAGACCTCCCCATAGGCAGGGAGGTAGACGGGGTCCGGGGACCTTTATAACGTAGGCCTTGGCTGACCGAATGGGCCCACGAGACCATGCAGGTTACCTGCCCCCCCCCCTTAGTGGTCGTCGAGTCGTGACGTCCCGCTCCCCGACAGCTAGCGTGGACGCGCCTGGTTTCCGGGCCTCCCGCGTGGCCGGCGAACTCTCTCCGGCACTCCTCGTCCGGACGCGCAGGTCCACACCACACAGCCGGCAGAGCTGCGCCTTCCGTCCGCGTCCCCGTTGCACGGGCCCTCCACCGACCCCGACCACAGGAACAGCTGAACCACCCTAGGAGCGCTGAACCACAGGAAGCACGAGCACCGGACCACCAATGGCAGGTGAGTGTACCACGAGCCGGAAGAAGCAGCAGGGCATGGACCATCGGGAGACAGGGGAAGAGAGTCATGAACCACAGGGAGATCTCTCAGAGAGCGCCCCGAGCCTCGCGTACGGTCCCGCCTTAATAGCGCGGGGCTCCGCCCTTCATAGCGTGGAGCTCCGCCCTTCACTCCACCCGATTTTCGGCTCCACCTCCCTTCGAGGCGTTTCGAGAAGCCTCCCGAAAAGGGGCGTGCCCTCTCGCCCCCTCCCCGCGCGCCGTGCGGGGACGGGGGAAGTCGGTTTTGGCTCAGGTCCAAGGAATTATTCCCCCAAAAAGAGGCCCCCACCTTTTCTCACCTTTGACCCCCGGCTGGATCGCACTTCCCCCACACCAAGCGCGGGGAAAATCAGGCGGGAGAAGCCGCGCGCCATCGGAGATCCTTCTTGCTTCCCTCCTCGCGTTCTCGGACGGTTTCCGATGCGGAAAGGGGTTGTAGCGTGTTCGGTGGAGGATGGCGTTCACAAGCGGGCGTAGTGGCGAAGATGGTGGTGATGTAGCGTGGTTGGCGTTGTGGCGTAGTTGGTAGTGGCGGTTGTTGGCGTGGAGGTTGTTGCAATGGTGGTTAAAAAAATAACGATAGATAAAGAAAACACTATCTCAAAGGGTCGCAGCCCAGTGAACACGAAGAATTCCCTCTAAACAACGGTGGGGAAACCTATCTGAACACTCACTTACCGGGATAACTGATCTAAGGAACCTTTATGGTGTTCTGCGAATTTCCACAGCCGTAACAATATATATATATATATATATATATATATATTATATATATATATATATATATACATATATAAAAATATACAGTTTCTATAGAAAGTCTACACCCTTTTCAAAATTTTTACCTTTTGTTTCCTCATAACCTGGAATGAAATTGCATTAAATCAGACCTTTTTCCACCTTTATTTACAACTCATCACCCACAACTTCCAAGTGAAACACAAATTCTAGAAATTTCAAAAATGTTTATTAACAAACAAAACTAGATATTTTGCTTCGATAAGTGTCCACTCCCTTAAAATAGCACTTGTAATTATCTCAGGTGTAACCAATCACCTTCAAAATCACATATCAAGTTAATTGGCCTCCGCCTGTGTTAAATTGTAGTGATTCTGTATATTTCAGAATAAACAGCTGTTCCTGTAGGTTTCCTTTGCTGGGTAGTGCATTTCACAGCAAAGACTCAACCATGAGCCCCAAGGAGCTTTCAAAAGACTTCTCGGATAAAGTTGTGGAAAGACACAGATCAGAGGGTGGGTATAAAAATATTTCAAAGGCTTTGAATATCCCTTGGAGCACAGTCAAGACAATCATTAAGAAGTAGAAAGCATATGGTACCATCAAGACCCTGCCTAGATCAGGCCATCCCTCCAAACTGGATGACCAAGCAAAGAGGAGACTGATCAGAGAGGCCACCAAGAGGACAATGGCAACTTTGAAAGAGCTACAGGCCTTTATGGTAAAGATTGGTTACTGTGTGCATGTGACAACAATATCCCAATCACTCTACAACTCTGGTCTGTATGGTAGGGCAGCAAAAAGGAAACCATTACACAAAAAGCCCACCTTGAGTCCTGTTTGAGGTATTAAAAAACCACTACAGACATTTTGAAGCCATGTGGCAAAACGTTTTGTGGTGTGGCGAAACAACGATGGAACTTTTTGGCCGAAATGCAAATGTTGCATTTGGCACAAACCCAACACAGCACATCACGAAAAGAACACCATCCCTACTGTGAAGTATGGTGGTAGCAGCATCATGTTACGAGGGTGCTTCTCATCAGCAGGGACTGGGGCACTTGTCAGATGGGGATGTTTCTCATGAGCAGGGACTGGTGCACTTGTCAGGATAGAAGGGAAAATGGATGGAGCAAAACACAGAAAAATCATTGAGGTAAACCTGCTGCCCTCTGCAAAAAAAGATGAAATTAGGATGGAAGTTCACCTTTCAGCATGATAACAACCCGAAGCACACAGCCAAAGCTACATGGGAGTGGCTAAGGAGCAAAATGATAAATGCCCTTGAGTGGCCCAGTCAGCCCTGACCAAAATCCAATCGAAAATCTGTGGCATGACTTGAAGATTGCTGTCCATCAACGTCCCCCACGCAACTTCACTGAGGTTGAACAGTTTTGTGCAGAAGAATGGGCAAATGTTGCCCAATCAAGGTGTGCAAAGTTGGTAGAGACCTATCACAACAGACTCACAGCTGTAATTGCTGTTTAAGGTGCTTCCAGCAAGTAATAGCTCAGTGGGGTGGACACTTCTCCAACCAAGATATTCTAGTTTTGTATTTTTAATTAATTTTTTGAAATTTGTAGAATTTGTTCTTCCCTTGGAAGCTTTGGGTTACGACGTGTAAATAAAGGTGGATAAAGTCTGGTCTAATGCAATTTAATTCCAGGCTGTAAAGCAACAAAACGTAAAAATTTTGAAAGGAGTTGTCGACTTTCTATAGGCACTGTCTGTATGTATAACGCACCTCCTGACTGGTATGGTGAGCATCGCCACGGATTATGTCTCGCATGGTAAAACCACATAATCCGCAAAGAGCAACCATCACTGTGCCACCCAGACAATTGTTCCCGCTAATGCAAACCATTCATCCAGAAGGCACGTGACGTAATCAGCGGGTAAATTGAAACATGTGGAGTGTAACGAGCACTCCCCCAATCCTCATTGGACATCGTCCTCCACTGCAGCCTCAACTCCAACCCAGAGGCCTTGGCCCAGTGACTCTGTCGAACAGACAAAGACTACATGGTCAACATCAGTTAAACATCAAGTGGAGCTGCCTCTCCAGATTTCTGGCTTATTTGCCCTCACCAGGATGGCATATCGATAAATATCTAACCAATGATGACCACATTTGTTGTGTATATATCAGACGCACCTCCTGACTTATGGTGAGCATTGCCGCGGATAATGTTTCTATAATTCTAACCACTGACTCTATGTACAGTGTATATATATATATATATACACACACACATCTCTTCCATTATAGACAGATCTATCTTTTTGAAGTGGCCAGAGTCCACTGTAATGTTCCTAACAGAATTGATAAAAACTATGGACGATAAATTCCATAATCTCCCCTTCATTGAAAGATTTCCAAAAATTCACAAGGGTCTGTGCAAGAAGAGCTTTATCATGTACAATGTCATTTTAACGATTTTCAAAACGTACTCCTGGAACGATACTTTACCGAAAGTAATTCAGCCTTTGGTTTATGAGGCCTGTACAAAATGACCACTGCGGTTATCTGTCATGGTAAGTTACCCTCAAGTGTTGTACATTTGAGCGATATGGTGTTCCCCATAAAATCCCGTCGTTTAAGCGCACCTGCTGATCATCAATTGTGAAATGAAAATAAACCAATTTTACATTTTGTTTGGAAAAATATTTTCATGAAAAGCAAGCCAGTACTTGGACTCCAGATTGAGTCGAATCAAACTCGTACTCACTCAGTTTCAATGCAGAGATCTTTATTTTATTTTATTGCATGGTCTAAGGCTCGTGGAGGAAATGCAACACAAATTACACACATACACAAGATTTCCACACCAGACTTGACTTCACAGAAACAGCAACGAAAGTTGGGAGAAGTGATTTTACTCATCACTGCAGGAAACTAAGGAGAAATGTACTCTTTCCCCATGGATGCCAACTTATGAGGTTTTTTTAATCTATGCTCTATCGTTTAAAAGCTGAGAGTCAAGCAAGGAAGCAGCCAGCACATTTTACATTTTATGTACATCAAACACAAACTAGTTTCAGTGTTTCCCCCTCCTCCCTCAACTGCCGATCATCAAACCCTGTTTGTTCATTCCCTTGATGTTTGTTCCACCGTCAGTTCTACCTTGCTCTACCAAGAACCTCATTCCTGTAAAGAAGAAGGAAAGTGTTGCCCTGAGATGGAGCATGTTACTACAATGGGGGTGATGGAGTGTTTTTAACCAATTGATGCATCCTGAGTGGCTAATCCATTTGATTTTCGATGCACACATTTAAATGCAATTAAATCAAACCACCTTGTAGGTGGTGTCATGTAATCACAACAACTACTCTTCGAGTATTTCTGACTGTTTGATTAATTTGGGGTGAATCTGAAGGTAAATTGTGTTATTGCTCAAGTGATTCGAGAGGATTTATGTGGTTGTGAACCATGAATGTGAAATTGACTGAATACATAGAGACTGTGGACAATTGCAACCCAAAATTTTCGATGAAGCAGCTTCACCAAGGACATGTGCACAGCATCCTGGTGTCGAAGAAGAATATGGGTTTTTACAAAAAAGAGAAAGCCTTCAGACAAGAGTCAAACTCGAGTCGGTCTGCATGATCGTCCAAATAAGGACAACAAACTTCTTCAACCAAACATTGAGAGATGTATGGTGAGAGAGAAGATGAAAAGACATTTTGGGTGTGAACCCTTCTTCAAGTCAAGACTCGGACCTTCTTTCTCATGGTGGTTAGCTAGCAGGTCTCTCTGTCTGTCTGTCTGTCTCTCTCTCTCTCTCTCTCTCTCTCTCTCTCTCTCTCTCTCTCTCTCTCTCTCTCTCTCTCTCTCTCTCTCTCTCGCTCTGTCTGTCTCAACATATGGTTGAAAGAATTTGTTTTCATTTGAAGAAAGAACCAACTTATGTACACATCTGTCAAAGGCCATTCCCTTTTGTCCCAAAACTTCCACCCCGTAATGGTGATGTTAAAGCTGATTAACGCATTTGGCTGTATTTCATGGACACCGGAAACACCAGCTCCCTTCGGGAGCATTGGCAAGTCATTTCTCACCCCCGCCTCCTTTGTTGGGGGGGGGGGGGTGTTACCCTGGATACTACAAACACGTATGCAAAATTTGGTGGAGACTGTGCCAGCCATGTTTTTTCTATGATTTTCAGATGTACAGTACATACGTATATACATACATACATACATATCATTGCCTTATTTAACATAGTAGAATTTCAAGCCATGCACACTAATGACAAGATTCATACACATTTGATGAATTATGATTTTACCATTTCATTCGTTTGCACAACTCTTGGGAAGCGTGCTTTGCTTCCGATGTGGATTATTAAAAACAAGATTGTTCGTAATCTCTGAATTATTTCCATACAAGTTCATTATAATCGTAATGAGATACCAAATAAGTTTGTTAAAAGAACCTTCATTAGTTAGTATGCCTGGTGTTGGCTTAATGGTTCGGGCGGTGGGTTTGGGATCCTAGGATCCTGAGTTCAAATCCCACTCGGTTGTTGAATTAATACGAAGTGGGGTTGACTCTGCCTGTCATCCTTCCGAGGTTGGCAAAATGAGTGCCACCTTGCTGTTGTCCTGTGTTGGAGTGGTGACCCATCTAGGATTGTACCCAATCGCCAAGGAGACTGCTTCGGCAGCACCAACGCTCTGCACAGAGTATGGTCCTGATGGATGGATAGGACAAGTTAGTTCCTCCTGTCATGTTTGGGACATCGGGCAGCAAAATAACCTTAACAACTATAAAACTCAATGCTACATATGACTGTGTAAATCAGTGCGTTACATTTGGCTCTAAATAATTTAGTATAAAGACTTGAATGTGAAAAATGCGAAACCAAGAAAGAAATTAAAATTAATTGCTGATTTTGCGCTTTTGCATTTAATAACCGATGGATGTCCTTTGCACCCTTGGAGAGGATAAAGTTGTGGACGAAGTTAATTAGAATGTAAAAATTGAAAAAATAAATAAATAAATAGAAATAAAAACGAAGAAAAGTTATCAAAAGGCAAATGTTTGATGTCAGGAAATGTATTTTTAGAATTCCGAAGGAGTAAACGTGATTTTAAGGAGATGATTGAGGAAAACATGAACGAATTGTTCCATCAAGTTGAACTTGAACAAGAATTAAACCCGTGGTGTTGCTGCACATCCTGATGCTGTGATCCCAGATTAAGATCCCATATTTAGGTTCACAGAGCTGACAGGATGGCCTCGACCTAGAGGTCCTAAGCTTTCCTACCTGGGTTTGAATCCCGACCTATCTCTAAACTGTCATCCCAGTGTTTCACAGTCAGGGTGATTCATCAATATGTGTGTGCCATCCCTCGGATGGATGTTAATCTGGCCGTCACATCACCAACATTCGTTGGAGGATGTTAAAGATCCCACCGTGTCCTTTGCGAAAAGTAGGCGAGCTATTGCCGGAACCTTGGACAAATTGCAAATTCCTGTCCGAACTACTGCTGGGAAGGCAATGGCAATCCTAATGTCCTTGTAATTCACATAAAAGCACACTGGTAACTTTCTAATTCTTTGTACTGGCTTTTTTGTTTTTGTACAAGTTCTCCCGTGAGTTTCCGATCAAAATAATAATGCCACTGGTTTTGAAACATTTAAATAACCTTCCTGTTCCCATCCGGTTTAGAATTGTGATCATGACTCTTCCTGTAATGTTATAAGAAGGATCATTTGGCTGAAACAGGCCTGTATCTGAAGGTTAAGCGAAGTCAATGTAATATTTTCACGATATTGTGAGCAGAAATCATTCGTTTTATCAAGTGGTCCAATACCCAGACTCATCCAGTTATGATTGTTTTACCTCTTGAACCTATGCTATAGGCCAAGGTCATGTGACCTAAGAGGTGCATATTTTGACACATGTGAAACTCGTGATCCCTGTTTCAGACATTCCATTGTGTTCCACTTAAGCATTTTCAGATTGCTCTTGTGGGTGACTTGAAAATAATAATTCATTTTCATCGAATTAACCTGTGTTACCTTTATTTTTAAAATGTCACACTTATATATTACCATCCCGTTGTTGTTACAATACTTGTATTAAAAATGAAATGTTTGGGGTGAGCTTGCGTATATGTCCACACGAACGTATTGAGTTCTGTCCTGCGCGTCCCACATGCAAGTACTATGCTCACCTTGTTGCGAGTGCTGTCCTGCTTGAGAGCTCGTTTCTATCTCTTGGATTTTTACCTCCGCCACCGAAGGTAAAGGAGGTTATGTTTTCACCCCTTTCTGTCTGTTTGTCTGTTTGTTTGTTTGTCTGTTTACAGGATATCTCAAAATGTTGTCGATGGATCCGGATTAAATTTTGTGGACAGGTTCGGTGTGTGACGAGGATGAACTGTTTCGATTATGGTGAAGATCCGGATCCGGATCTGGAAACGAGAATTATTTAATTGTAAAGTAATTCTTCAACATTGAGAGATAGTGCTAAAAACGATATAGTACTGTATAGCATGATATTTCAAAAATGCATTGGGCCCGATATGTTCTCATGGATCAGGCATTACGTGGCGGAGGTTTGCGTTCTGCTGAGTGCCCTTTTAGCTATGCTTGTCATGATAAACCAGATGGACATTGGCATTAAATGATTCTGCTTCTGAACAGAACACTTGCTACAAAATAACAGCTAACTTTTCAAGGTCACTAATTAAGGGGTGAGCTATCTCCGCTGTTTTTTAAGGCCTCGGTTCTGCGATCAGGGTGTGGGCAGCTGTATCTTGGATGTTGAACTATGCAATTTGCTGTACTATTTGTATCTGTTCACTGCTAGAGGGCACAGCTGATCCGTGAAAGGCAACTTTGAACTAAATGATTGTGTTGCCACCTCAACCTGTTTTTCACACTGTTGAACATGGGGATGTTGTGCTAAATTATTGCACTCTGATTGTGACTCCTGTGACCTTTAAAACACTATTTGCCTCTGGCTCGTAATGCTTCGACTTGACGGTTCGGTTCGAGCATCTAACCGGTTATTAAGGTTCTCAACCTGAATTCGGCCTCATGCATGTATTGTCTTATTCTTTTTCACTTCGAAATTAATTTTGACATGTAATCTACAACACTCCGCTCATAGTTTGATATCGTGGCAGCATTTTCAAACTGCGAAGAATAATAATTCCAGATTCTTGCCTTTTATTGTTGCTTCAAATTTCAGGGTGGATATTCCTTTTTTTTTTTTCCTTTTACTATCAGGAGAGGAGGGTGAAAGTTAATGATATGCATTTATGTGAACAGCAAGGACGTCCTAACGTTGCAACAAAGGTGGTCAAATTGTATTGAGATGATTTGATTGTTAAATTTACTTTTACCACGTCGTGGTCAACAAAAACTAAATATCTACCTTCCAAGCAACTCCACATACACTTAAATACACCATCTGTTGGTCCCTCTTTGTTCATCGATTGCGCAGATCGATGTTGGCTCATCTGTAACATGAACTTGAACGTCCAAGCGTGGTCTGTTTCTCCTATAGATATCACCATGTGTGGTTGAGGTAGCTCACAATAGAAAGTGAGGACGTCACAAATGCAAACTGATGGATTTAGCCTGGAGAAGAGAATGATAAACATGATCAGTCATCCATTATCACTGGTATTTCTTTCCAAAGGTCAAAATCTTTCTTTTGAACCGTCTATTTGTTCCAAAGCAGAATTCCATGAAACATCGTCTTGTTGTTTCAGCCAGGAGTTAAATATTGAGATGTTGCAGGGGTGCTGGCACAACCTTGAGAGACGTATACGACGATGATGAACACCCATTGCACCTGCTGTATGTGGATTCTCTTTTGTTATGTGCGCTTTCGATGACCCTTTTCTCCATCAATATGCACTCTATGATCTAGCTTCACTGTCCTTATTCTGAACTCACGCAATATTCTGGTAACGACGAAGTGTTTTTAACCCCACGTGTGCAAAGTGAAAAGCAGGGTTAAACAATTGGCTCACTTTGTCTGTCTGTCTGTGTACAAATGTCAGTTGATGATCGACGAGCAACTTAATTTCTATCGAATTTTGTATTTTGAACACGAATCGGATCATGAATCAGAACACGAACCTGCAGTTTTGGATTTGAATTTAGTCACGATGTCAAAGCTAAATCTTTGAATTTGTACTTTAGTTCTGAATTTGTCCCGATCAGCACATGGAGTGAGATAATTTTGTTTTCTTTTTCTCTCTTCTCTCTCTGTCTCTCTCTGTCTCTCTCTGTCTCTCTCTGTCTCTCTCTGTCTCTCTCTGTCTCTCTGTCTCTGTCTCTGCTCTGTCTTCTCTCTGTCTCTGTCTCTGTCTCTGTCTCTGTCTCTGTCTCTGTCTCTGTCTCTGTCTCTGTCTCTTGTCTCTCTCTCTCTCTCTCTCTCTCTCTCTCCTCTCTCTCTCTCTCTGTGTCTCTCTCTGTCTGTCTGTCTGCTCTCTTCTCTTCTCTTCTCTCTGTTCTCTCTCTTTCTCTCTCTCTCTCTCTCTCTCTCTCTCTCTGACAATCAAACAAAATTGAAAATAATTCCAAACAGGAAACTTACTGTATTTAAGGACGTCATAAAGGACACAAACTACAGGCATGAAGAACTAATGTAACATGTTAAACAAAGTGGTGTAAAAGACTCTGCATCAATGGCGGTAAACTTCTGAATTTTTTTTTTCTACAACCTTTAAAATACATATTTAATTTCAATTGAATTACATACCTGAACACTGTAAAACACAAATCACATTGTTTGCACTTCCAAAAACCTCCAGTTTAGTAGTATTTAGGCAAAATTGTACGTGGTCTCGACCAATCAAATTTGCCGCGTGCTCTGAGGGCAGAGTAATAGCGAGATTCAGACAAAATGGCGGTGCCTGTTGGTGCAACCACAGAGGTAACTTTGTCCAAAAGATGTTTGTTTTTCTCAAAGGTCGTTCCAAAATCGTCAGTTATTCCGAGAAGAGTTGGCAGAACATTCAGCTCTCGGCTGTTCCGTTTGACCGATTAGCTTGGCACCTGTTATTCAATGTTCGCAAACAAAGCTAACATAGATCGAACTCAGAAACCAAAGGAAGAGTTGAAAATACCTTCCCCATGTCCCGTTTCTCAAGAGTGTGTGGGATAAAGTGCTCTATGATCTTTGTAGTTCTTGTTGTTGTTTTTTTCCAAATGGATGGGAAGAAGTAAGTGCTTTATGAAAGTTTTCCAACAATAATCTTTCTTTCATTCATGGTAAAACTGAGACACCCACCTAACCTCCTTCGAGCTGACATCACATTGGTGTCTATCCATCCATTGGGACCATACTCTGTGCAGAGTGTTGGTGCTGCGTAAGCAGTCTCATTGACTCTTGGGCACAATCGCCACTCCGACGCAGAATACCAGCAAGCTGGCACTCATTTTGCCGACCTCGGAAGGATGACAGGCAGATTCAACCCCACCTGGTATAAATTCAACATCCGAGTGGGATTTAGAACCCCTGACCCTCAGATCCCAAGCTCACCACCCTAACCATTAAGCCAACACCAGGCATGCATTGGTATAATAATAAATCTTAAGCCTTTTTAAGTGTTACATGTCAAGCAACATGCACCATTTTAAAAGTCTTTGGTATGACAAGGCCACGGCTTTAACCGCTGACCTCCCAGGCTCAGAGTGGACGCTCCAGCTATTATTACACCACCGAGTCTGGTAATCCTTCACAATAAGACTTTTAAAATGTTGGCTAACCTTTGGTTATTGAACTATTCCTCCTTTCTCCTTTATAAATTCTGGATTGTGACACTGGTTCTCATGGCTTGAGGAACCTCAGGTTCTCATGGCACTGTGACCTTGATTCAAACATTTGTGCATGCAGGTGGAAACCCCGCCATTCGCTATGGGGAATGGTACAAACCACTTGTGTGGTTCTGGATCCTTATTGGACTCGCGTACTTTGCTGCCATGCTAAGCATGATCGGATACTTGCTCCATGCCCTTTCTCGCCGCACGCGCAAAGAGGTGAGGAACACTTTGTGAGGGAAATGTTGGCCACAGCGAATTCATAATGGCGACTTGCTAATGCACCCGAAATCACTTAGAGTTTGTGCTCACTAATGAGGAATTGCCAGGAAGTTTATTTCATATTAATTGTTATATTTTATATCCACATTGTTAAGAATATCATATGTCAGATCATCTACATTCAGTGTGTTTTCCAGGAACAACCTTCCAAGTTGTTTTAATTTACATCGGTTAGAATTTTCCCGACATCGTGAGAGATCTCCCAGGATTTACCCCAAAATTTGCAATACCTCCTGATCTGCTGACGTATGTTTGCCTACAATAAAAATCTACCGATTTTAAATAATGTTAAGCCCAACATCGATGTGAGATCACCTGCACAAGCTATTTTTATGTTACATGACTTGACTTAGTATGATTTCGATTTTAGAAGAATCGATCTGGTTAGTCCGCTGGCCCTGTGAATGTCTCATACTTGATATGAATGTCTGGAGACCTAATTAGTGTTTTCTTTCCACTAACTTGTACATTTAATAAACTCTGTCGTCCTGGAAAAATCGCACCGAGGGTCGGGTGACATTCTGGATATCTATTTGGCAAAATGAATCCATTTCAAGCAATCTGATACAAGTTCAGGTACAGATAAATTAAAGACCGAATCTCGATTTGGAAAGGATTGTGTATAAGATGTTCCGTGGATTCAGCACAATGACCAGGCTCTCACAGTTTGTGTGTAGTCTGTAACCAGGACGTTTGGGTTACTCGCAGAGGAAAAAAAAATGATGTGAACAAACAATAGCATCCTGAGTGTCACATGGGAGAGTGGAGGAAGGTGAAAAGGAATGGTGTTCTGATCTTCACATTTCCATAACATTTGTAACAGGTGAAGGGATCAATAATTAGAAGATAAAACAATGCATATACTACTTTTATACTTGAAGTCTGCTATATTCTACTACTTATATTCTACTCATGGTTAGATGGCTAGCTTAAGATCCTACGATCTCGAGTTCAAGGCCCTGTCGCGCCATTGAATTAACACCAGGTTGGGTTGACTCAGCCTGTCATCCTTCTGAGGTTGGCAAAATGAGTACCAGTGTACTGGAGTAAAAACCATTTGGGGTAGCTGGTGTCGGAGTGATGAGCTCTTCAGGTTAGTTACTGTACTCCTTGCCAGTGAAAGGAATAATCAAGCTGGATTATTATTATAATTGTTATGTTCTACTCGGGGATTGATGTATGCTACTTGTTTGAGACACACACACACACACACACTTTGTTAAGGAGAGATGTGCAACATGTTAAGGAAAATAGTACATGCCTTTTATATAAATAGTTTAAAAGAAAAGTATAAATAGTATATTTTGAATTTTATACTGTATCTCTTTCTTTGTTGTGTGTTATTAAATATTTGGTTCAGAATACACTCAAAAACATAGCTTCATGGTGAATTCATAAACTCTTCCGTGGGATACACGGCCCTGGACCCCCTTTCATGTCCATGAACATTTTCCCTCCATCTTCGGGGTGTCAGCTGATAATTCACGATATAAAGATGAGCAGATAAGAATTGTTAACCCTTTGCACTTGGGTTCTCTACATTTATTTGCTGCACACAACCTCTACATTTGTAAGTGGAGAGGGGAGTTCTGAGGTTGGAGGGGAGTTCTCCATCATCCTGATGGAGGTAAAAACAAAAAAATCTACCTTTAGAACGTTTTGCTCTTCCAAAGTATTTGATATTCCAAAATTGAATGGTCATTGAAATGTACTTTCCTGGAGGACATCTTTGAACTGAGTGTTATTTTCATGCCGCTAAACAGAAACTCCTATTAGTGAGCAAGGGCCTGCTGTAGTTTCCCGTTTCATAAAATATATCCCATTTTCAAGGCTACCTGATCTCTTCCAATCAATAGTTGGTGAAGGAAGGTTAACTACCAGGCCAATCCATTCCATGGAAACCATACTCTGTGCAGAACGTTGGTGCTGCCTAAGCAGTCTCCTTGGCTATTGGGCACAATCCTGGACGGGTCGCCACTCCGACACAGCATACCAGCAAGCTGGCACTCATTTGGCCAACCTCGGAAGGATGACAGGCAGAGTCAACCCCACCTGGTATTCCACAGCTGAGCGGGATTTGAACTCAGGATCCTAGAATCCCAAGCCCACCACCCTAATCATTCAGCCAACATCAGGCATACCAGGCCAATGATCTTGGCAAAGTTGCACAAAAGCCACACCACAGGTGATGGTAATAAAATTTGGATGAACCAATCACGGCTCAGATTGACGAGTCATCACTGAGACCATGTCAGAGCAACACAAGTAATAATCATGTTGCACTTCAGGATGTGATGCAAATAGATTTAAACCCAAATGAGATATTTTGAGCAGAAATTTAAATGATATTGTACAAAATGATATATCCAATTGTTTTTATCGAGTTTTTTTTTTGTAAACAGAGTCGAGGCTCATGGAAAAGCGAGTACACCAAACGGATCAGGAAGAGCTCGTACATTTAACGGAACAGACAGAAACAGGACACAAAACACACGTGCATGGTGTGGACAAGATAGATACAGAGGATGCAGGGAGTGGACAAGATGGATGCAGAAGGTAACTCCAAGGAGGGAAAACTGGAAAATTGGAAGGCGGAAGGATTTGGGTGTGGTTAACGAGGGTAGAAAAGGTCGTGGTTTTGGTTTGGGGATATGATCTGAGATGGTGGTGAATGAAGACCTAGAGGGAAGAACGAGATTGAAGAGGATGTAGAAATTAATTCCATAGGTGGGAAAAGGAGGAATAAATGAGTGGAGGTGAGCAGTGATCCTGGATTTAGGCAGTTTCACCAGAAGGGGGTTGATGGTGGGCTGTGTGAGCCCTGCAGGCACCCAGACACCTGAGGGGAGGGGGGAAGAGACAAAGCACGGAAGGAGCAGAGGGTACACGATCAGAAAGGAGGTGGCAGAAGACAGAGAGAGAGCACCGACTTGTCTGCAATGGTGAAGCGATGGGCACATAGATTCAGCTTAATCACGGGAGATTCCAATAATCCTCACCTCTGTCTGTTCTGTCTTGCTCACCCTCTCTCTCTGTTATATTCACCCTCTCATTTGCTCAAGGTCATCTGCCATCTGCTTGTAAATCAGGAAACATTACTGCCCTACATAAAAAAGGTGCAAAAACAGATCCCCGCAACTACAGACAAATCAGCCTTCTCCCAATCATCAGCAAGGTTATGGAATCCATCATCGCTTCAGACATTAAATCCTTCCTCTTCTCAAATGGCTTAATTTCCCATCATCAATTTGGTTTCAGACCAGGTCACTCTACCCTGGATATGCTGCTTCTGCTCTTCCAACAATGGATGGAGGTCCTCAATGCCGGACATGAAATCAGAGCCATATTCCCAGACATATTGCGTGCTCTTGACATGGTCTGGCACCCTGCCCTGCTCACCAAACTCTCTTCCTATGGTATCCAAGGCCATCTCCACTCATGGCTCGCAGACTTCCTCTCCTGTCACAGTCAATGTGTGGCCCACAATGGAGTTCTTTCATCCCCTCTTCCTGTCCAGGCTGAGTTCCTCAAGGCAGTGTTCTGGGCCCTGTTCTTTTTCTGGTTTTCATCAATGATCTCTCCGACTCTCTGGAAAATCTTCTTTATCTCTTTGCTGATGACTCCACACTCTGCCATGCCATCTCTCATCCTTCAGATCGGCAAGCAGCAGCTTCACGGCTCTCTGCAGATCTGGATAAAATCACAAACTGGTCCAACACGTGGAACATGTCTTTCAATCCGGACAAATCTCACACTCTCACTTTGTCTCTCCGAAAGGATCGTTTGGACCCCCCCCCCCCCCCCCAAATCTACTTTCTCAACAATCCTGTGGAAGAAGTCCTATTTCAAGCTTCTGGGTCTCACTATCTGCCATGATCTTTCCTGGGAAAGCCACATTTCCAACCTGGCCTCCAAAGCCAGTCGCCGACTGGGAATCCCCCATCATGCAAAGTCCTTCCTCGGCCCACCTGAGCTCCTGACCACACACAAAGCATTCGTCCTCAGCCTGATGGAGTACTGCTCTCCCCTCTGGGCTGGTGCTCCTGCCTCCCACTTTTCTGGGCTTCACGCTGTAGAAACCAAGGTATTTCGGATCATTGGTATCTCCCGCGGTGAGGCTGAGTCTTTGTACCTCTCACTCTCTCACCGCAGGCAGGTCGGTGTCTTTCTGTCTTCCACCATCTCCTCTCCGGTCTCCCCCCCCCCGCTCTGTCTGCAATTTGTCCCCACCATATTTCTGCAGGGCGCTCAAGGTCCACCAACAACTCCCTTCTGCTCACCTTCACTCTTTCATTCCTCTTTTTCCCGCCTTTTGAATTAACTCCCTTACTCTGTTCCATCCCATTCTTCCCTCCAGGCCTTCAAAACAGCTGTTCACCACCACCTCTTATCTTCCCCATCCAAATCCTCGATCTTTTCTACCCCCGTTAATCCACCCCAAACCCACCTCCTTCAAATTCCCTGCTTTCCTTCCTGAAAGTCCCTGTAATGTCCATCTTCTATTCCCCATGTTCCCGCCCCATCCCTCTCCCTTCCACAGATCTCCTTAGTCTCGTTCCCCACTGTTTTGTCCTTCCCACTCCCTCCCCTCTTGTCTCATGCCCCCCTTGCTGTGCGTTGTGTGGTTAGCTCTCATACGAGCCTCGACAAGGTATATAAAAAAATAATAAAAATCCTAAAGGCCTTGATTTCCACAGAATCAAGCTGAGCAAGATGTGAGGTATGGGGAGCCAGCTCAGAGGGGCGAGCAGTCCTCCATCAAGCTGTGGATGAAGGCCTTGTCAGTGGATAAGACCTACAAGGCCATAATCTTTCTTAATCTTTCCTAAATCTTCAATCTTTCATCTCTCTTAAGCCTGCTTTTTTTTCTTTTCTTTTCTTAAACAACATTAAACAACTTATTGAATGGTGTATCGATAATAACCAGAAGAACAGCCTTCGTTATAGTACATACCTCTGCCAGGCTGAAGAGTTTACGTTTACTATCCCACTGATAGGCCGGATCTGCATCCAGACCTGAAACAAAATCCAATCAGCCTGTTCTTGTGACCGACCCAACTCATTCACCAAGTGTCGTCCGAATCCATCCATAACTGTTTGAAATATCGTGCTGCAGTATACAGCAAGTATATCGTTTTTGGCCCTATATCTCAACTCTGAAGAATTTTCTTTTGTGCACATTGTCGAGGCTCGTAGAAGAGCTAACACACAGAACATATAACAAAAGGAGCAGGAGACAAGAGGGATTGAGAGAGGGAAGCACAACAGTCGGGAACAGGGACATCAGGAGATCTGTGGAAGAGAGAGGGATAGGGTGGGGTACATGGGGTAGGCAAAATGGACACTACAGGGACTTTTGGTAAGAAAACAGGGAATTTGAAGGAGGTGTGTGTATAGGGTGGGTTAACAGGGGTGGGAAAGATCATGGTTTTTTGATGGGGGAATATATGAGGTGGTGCTGAACAGCTGTTTTGAAGACCTGGAGGAAGAGTGGGATTGAAGAGAGTGTGAGAGTTTGTTCTTGAGGCAGGAAAAATTGGAATTAAAGAGTGAAGGTGAGCAGTGATTCATGATTTTGGTCATTTCACCAGAAGGTGATTGCTGGTGAACCTTGAGTGCCCTGATGAAATATGGAGGGGGGGGGGACAGATCACAGACAGGGTTGGGGGGGGGGGGGGTGAGGCCAGAGAGGAGACGGTAGAAGACAGAAAGACCACCGATCTGCCTATGTTGAGAGAGTGAGACCCAAAGATTCAGTTTCATTGTGGGAGATGCCAATAATCCTCAAAGTCTTGGTTTCTACAGCATTAATCTGAGAAAGGTGTAAAGCAGGAGCATCAGCTGAGAGGGGAGGGCAGCACTCCATCAGGCTGCAGATGAAAGCGTTGTAAGTGGTCAGGAGCTCAGTTGTGCCAAGGAGGGACTTTGCACGATGGAGGATTCCCAGTCGGCG
>CM068960.1:7027908-7035408 GCA_035128595.1 Eptatretus atami
GAAGGAAGACGAAATTTAACCCGTGCATAGGTCTTCTTAACCACATGTGGAGACAACGAGGCAGCAACAGGAGCAGTTGAGCACATACACACACACACACAGCACAGCACACACACCACACAGCACTGTAGGGTAAGTATACGAATTCTGGCTCCTTTTCCCCCATTAAATGAATGGGGATTTTTCAGGCGATTCATATTTTTCCCCTAAAAATAAACCCTTTTATCCCAAGGTATATTTATTTGTCCTCCCCTTTTAACCTAGGACACCTTTTTTAATTAAATAACGATGTTGTGTGTGGTGCAAGGGGTTTTGTGTAGGCAGCGGGTTTGGTGTGGGCAGGGGATTTGTGGTGGGGCGGCGCTTTGTGGGGGACGTTTGGGAACTTGGACGTTGGGACGTTGGTGACGTTGGGACGTGGTACGTTGGTACGTTGGTACGTTGGTACGGTTGGACGTTGGACGGGTTTGTGATGAGTTGATGTGGATGGGTGAATAGATGGTTGATGGTGTGATGGTGAATGTGGTCGGGTGGCAGCTTGTATGGATGGGTGACAATTTTTTAAATTAACCAAGATGCTATTGTTTAGCTCACTCATTGAACTAAAAAATTTGTTCATGTCTCAATTCCTTCAAGTAGTTTTAATTTTCTTTGCACAATAATCCCCTATCTTAAAATATTAAAAATAAAACATTTGGAAGTCTTTATATTTTTTAAGATACCCTTTCGTGTCCATTACGAAATTGATAATAACTTCTCGTTATGCTCTTGTTTGACCACCTTCCTGAGCCACATATCATTTTTGAGATAAAGTAAATTGTTTTTCCATTGTTCAATTGAATAACCATTCAAGAGTTTTCAGTCCATTCGAAGGATATTGGATTTTTTTTCTTTACATCCTCTAATAACTAGTTTTTTTAAATGATTCTGCTTATTTGTTTTATTTAGCCTTTTTTTAGTTATGTTTTTTCAATAAGACTTATTTGATATTTTTCAACATTCATTATGTTTTCCATGTATATACAAGGACTCGAGATTTTCTCCATTGCCTTTAGTTTGATTCATACTTGTTTGACGCATTTAATGATTATTGTGAAAAACGTGGCGTAAGCCGATAAAAAACGCTAACCCATCTTCCCATCGTTAAAACTCAATCTAATTCTTATACACTTCTATCCATACAATATCATATGGAAACACAATCATTCATTATCTAAAATAAACTCTTATCATTCAAAAGGCCTCCTAATGCTTTTTATTTACTTCTTACTATATTATCTTTATGTTTATAGACTTCTTATTGTGATCGTTTTCCTATATTCCTTGCTTTATTATTTACAAACAAATTTATAATAATTTCTAAAAGTTATTGATTTACTTTATTACTATTCTTTATGCCCTTGAAAACCTATTATCAACTTCGGAATCACCATACTGTAATAAGCATATGCCTTTGCTACGTCATCCAATAAACTCACCCATTCTTTTCGCACCCAGACTCATCCTTAAAACTTACCAATAACCTTTTCATTCTTTTTTGAAAAAACTCACTCTTCTTTACTGTCTAAAATTACTTGTATCATATACTCCAATATTTTTCTTCGTATCTATAGCAAACTCATCATTTTTTATATCTAGGAACAAACTATCAGTGTCCATATAACATACAATGAAACATTTTCACGCATAGCTCTTTCTTTAAGTCATTAGTACAAATAAATTATTCATTCATATATCTTTTGATAAATAATAGAAAACGCTGGTTCCATATATAAAATTTGGTTTACTCCATTAAATACTTTCCTTTTCCATAGATAGTAGAAAAGTTCTCTGAAAACCTCTTCGTCTCTAAAACTTGGTTTATTTTATCAATCTAGAACTCTTTCAAAGATGTTGCAAAATCTAATGTTTTCGCCTGTTTCAACATTCCTCCATTGTCTTCCAAAGACACGTCATTATTCATTCATTTATAAGAATTCGCCCTTCAAATTTTACTTTTGTATTTGGTTTCTCTTAGATTGTATTTGAATTTAATATACTTTTTTTCCCATCCAAGGACTTTGTTTAAATTTTAAAACTCTAATTGAATTTTACTACTCTCAATTCCTTCTCTCAAAAACTGTTTCAAGCGTCTCTGGTGCAAAACTAATCCCCTTTATCACTAGAAATGTTGTTAAATAACTTTTCTGTTGATTTGCCTTTAATATTAAAAAACTTTTATGATAATCACTTTAACATTCTTCTTTGGGGTTTCTTTCTCAACATGCAAAATGGAAGGTCTTTATGCTTTATATGAAAGATCACTCGGTACCTCAAATCAACTTCCAAATAATAACCTTCTTCTTCCTCATTCAATCCTCTTGAGAAGAAATAACAATATTCAATCAAGCCTTTTCATTAATCCTATTCTTTCACCCCACTCCTAATTACCAGGCGCAGTTTGAGATCATTGCCCATCCCATACAAATTAATTAGCATCAAAATACATCAATATTACTATCTTTTCAGCTAAGCAATAATTTTGGAAATATTTATATTTGCTTTAGCATATCTTTTAATATACTTGTGATAATTCCACCTGCTCTTAGACTTCCTCAATCGCAAAAGCATTATCTACATCAGCTGATTAAAATCTTATTTTTTGTTTTGTCATTTCACCATTGCTACTCCAAGCTTAAACGCAGGAGCTGAGAAAATAGTGGGCAGGATCTAATCCATAACGATTTTTATTTAATGACAGAGTGATCTAGCTTCAACACATCAGCTAAAATAAAACATTCTGTTTTTAGAATACAAATGATGATATTCTCCAAGGTTTGTCTTTATTCTTAAAGCTATTTTCCAATTTCTTGTGCGTTTATATTCCTTAATCACTTATCCTCTTTCTTCCTAAAGGTTATTATAGAAACTTTCTTTTAGAAGTGAAGGTTGTGTTCTTTAATGCATAAATGAATCCCATATAAGCATATAGGATCAAATTCCCCTTAAACTTGTAGAATTTTCTCCTTTACATTTGAAATTTCATTCCTTTGTTTTGAATTTCCTCTCTAGTTAGAAATTCCCTCTTTAATCAAATTTCATCTTTACATGTCAAGAATTTCCTCTTTGTTAGAATTTCATTCATTGTTTAATTTTCTTTATATATTGAATTTCATCTTAGTTAGATTCAAGAAAATTCAACAATGATGAAATTCTACTAAAGAGGAAAATTCTGATTAAAGATGAAATTCTGATTAAAGAGGGAATTCTAACTAGAGAGGAAATTCAACAAGGAATGAAATTCAAAGTAAAAGAAAATTCTTACAAGTAAGGGAATTATCCTATAGATTATATGGATTTCATTTTATGACATTTAAAGAAACACAACTTCCTTCTAAAGAAAGTTTCTATAATAACCTTTATGAAGAAGAGATAAGTGATAAGGAATATAAACAGCACAAGAAATTTGGAAAATATTTAAGATAAAGACCCTTGGAGAATATCATCATTTGTATCTAAAAACAGATGTTTTATTGTTAGCTGATGTGTTTGAAGCTTTTAGATCACTCTGTCATAATAAAAATCTGTTATGGATTAGATCCTGCCCACTATTTCTCAGCTCCTGGTTTAGCTTGGATGGCAATGTTGAAAATGACAAAACAAAATATAGATTTAATCAGTGATGTAGATATGCTTTTGACGATTGAAGTCTAAGAGAGGTGGAATATCACAAGTATATTAAAAAAGATATGCTAAAGCAAATAATAAATATTTTCCAAATTATGATAGTGAAAAAGATAGTAATTATTTGATGTATTTTGATGCTAATAATTTGTATGGATGGGCAATGTCTCAATCTCTGCCTTATGGTAAATTTAGAGTGGTGAAAGAAAAGGATATTGAAAAGGCTTTGATGAATATTGTTATTTCTTCTCAAGAGGAATTGAATGAGGAAGAAGAAGGTTATTATTTTGAAGTTGATTTGAGGTACCCGAGTGATCTTCATAATAAGCATAAAGACCTTCCTTTTGCATGTGAGAAAGAAACCCCAAAGAAAGAATGGTTAAGTGATTATCATAAAAGTTTTAATATTAAAGGCAAATCAACAGAAAAGTTATTAACAACATTCTATGATAAAGAGGGATATGTTTTGCACCAGAGAAGCTTGAAACAGTTTTTGAGAGAAGGATTGAGAGTAGCTAAAATTCATAGAGTTTTAAAATTTAAACAAAGTCCTTGGATGAAAAAGTATATTAAATTCAATACAGATATGAGAACAAATACAAAAGTAAATTTTGAAGGGAATTCTATAAATTGATGAATAATGCTGTCTTTGGAAAGACAATGGAGAATGTTAGAAAAGGCAAAAACATTAGATTTGCAACATCTTGGAAAGAAGCTTCTAGATTGATAAATAAACCAAGTTTTTAAGAGAGAAGAGGTTTTTCAGAGAACTTTTCTACTATTCATATGGAAAAGGAAAGTTATTGTAATGGATAAACCAATTTATATTGGAACAGCAGTTCTTGATTTATCAAAGATATTGATGAATAATTATTTGTATAATGACTTAAAGAAAGAGTATGGTGAAAATGTTTCATTGTTGTATATGGACACTGATAGTTTTATCCTAAATATAAAAACTGATGATGTTTGTATAGATACGAAGAAAAATATTGGAGTATATGATACAAGTAATTTTAGTAAGAAGAGTGAGTTATTTTCAAAAAAGAATGAAAAGTTATTGGTAAGTTTAAGGATGAGTTGGGTGGAAAAGTAATGGGTGAGTTTATTGGATTGAGAGCAAAGGCATATGCTTATAAGTATGGTGATCCGATTGATAAGAGGTTCAAGGGCATAAAGAAATATGTAATAAAGAAATCAATAACTTTTAGAAATTATTATAATTGTTTGATAATAAGAAAGAGAATATAGGAAAATGAATACAATAAGAGTTATAAACATAAGATATATAGTGAAGAAGTAAATAAAAAGGCATTAGGAGCCTTTGATGATAAGAGATTTATTTTAGATAATGGAATAGATTGTGTTCCATATGGATATTGTATGATAGAGTGTATAGAATAGATTGAGTTTTAACGATGGGAAGATGGGTTAGGGTTTTTTTATGGGCTACCGCCACGTTTTTTTCACAATATATAAATGGTCAAACCAAGTATTAATCAAACTAAAGAATGGAGAAAATCTCAGTCTTGGTAATATAATGGAAAACATAATGAATGTGAAAAAATATCAAATAAGTCTTATTGAAAAAATAAACTAAAACAAAGGTAAATAAAACAAAATAAGCGAATCAATTTAAAACTAGTAAGTTAGAGGATGTAAGAAAAAAATCATAATCCTTGAATGGACTGAAAACTTTGATGGTTATCAATTGAACAATGGAAAAACAATTTACTATAATCTCAAAATGATATGTGGCTCAGGAGGTGGTCAAACAGAGCATAAGAGAAGTTTTCATTTCGTAATGGCACGAAAGGGTATCTTAAAAATATAAAGATTCAAATGTTTTATTTTTAAATATTTTAGATGGGAATTATGTGGCAAAGAAATTAAACTATTGAAGGAATTTGAGAATGAACAAATCTTTTAGGTTCAATGAGTGAGCTAAACAATATGCATTGGTTAATTAAAAAATTGTCCACCCATCCATACAAGCTCCACCCGCACATTACCCATCCACCCACCACCCATCTATTCACCTCCACATCAAACCTCATCCACATAAACCCGTCCCAACGTCCCAACGTACCAACGTACCAACGTACCAACGTACCACGTCCAACGTCCCAACGTCCAACGTCCCAACGTCCAACGTCCCCACAAACGCCGCCCACAAAATCCCCTGCCCACACAAACCCTGCCTACACAAACCCCTGCCCACACACAACATGTTTATTTAATTAAAAAAGTGTCCCTAGTTAAAAGGGGAGACAAATAAATATACCTTGGGATAAAAAGGGGTTTATTTTTAGGGAAAAAAATATGAATCGCTGAAAATCCCCCATTCATTACATGGGGAAAAGTGAGCCAGAATCAGTATATTTCACCCTACGTGTGTGTGTGTGTGTGTGTGTGTGTGTGTGTATGTGCAAGCTCCTGTTGCTGCCTGTTGTCTCCACATGTGGGTTAGAAGCACTCTATGCACGGGTAAATTTGTCTTCCTTTCCTCCTCCTCGCCCACAATTTTTGCCAAACACGACGACTAATTGGTCCATCAGCAAAGCGATGGGTCGGCTCTGCTCGTGAGGAACATGCTCATTTGGGAATGCTAAACAAGTCATTTATATTCGTTTTTATGGAAATCGCCTCAAACAAGACATGGAGACACTTCTCGGAGGGTGCTAAGGGATGGTTAAATATAGATAAGGATAAAGCAAAACAAAATAAAGAAAGAGAAAATAACAAAAAACATCCAAGACAAGAAGTACCATAAGTCAGGTGAAAAATGTGATTTTGGTAAACCATTGAATAATCATCATGTTGCTGGTTGTTTATGACACAGCATGGAGGAAGCCTCAGTGAGAATAGCACAAACATGTCATGGAACTTCAATTAAAGACAGGATTTGTTGTGAACATGGCAGTCAACATAAATTTTTCAATTTTCCTGCCTTTTGTTTTCCATCACTTGTTCATTTTGAAGGCTGTTGCTTGTGGATGAGTTTATCGTAAACTAAAAATCCAATAAATGTTCATTTCGGTCGTGTCATGAAAAGATCAGCATCAAACAAAGGAAATCTAATGAAATCGCAGCAATGTTTAGTCAAGATTCCATCAAGCTGGAGGCAATCTACGAAAGTGGATGAATTATAGGCAGTGTAGCAGCAATCCGGCCTTGAGGTCCAATTCGACTTCTTTTGTAGATATAACATTGCCTACATGTAAACAAAAGTGCAACCCGAAGCTCTCCCGCACCTGTATTTTGCATCACAAAGTCTCTGGAAGAAAGATGAGATGTGAATCTGATTGAGTGCAAACACTAGAATGTGACCTTTTGTGGTCAGGAACAAAGCTAGGTGCCTGAGCTACCTAGGTAGCCATATTGGCTTGTAGTTCCAGCTTGCAGCTCAAGATGAAAGAAATAGAGCTTACCATAAAATACCACATTTCCCCTGGGGAACAATGGTCACCGCAGACTTTATTTTGAAGCTTCGAATTCAGTATATGCTTCAGAAGTCTGCAATGAGTTCAGCTGGTAACTTACTGAAACGAGAAAATGCTGAAAATGTACCCCACCCCTTACTGTGCAAAAATTGTTTTCATGTTGTTTACACTCATTGTCTTAAAAAATAAACAAATAAACTCAAATGTCATTGGTTAAAATGTCAAACAATATCAAACGGAGGATCAAGTTCAACGACCATATTGGTTACATTGAAAAAGCTGAAAAAGCTGTTGCTTACCGGACAATCGAGGGACAATAAGAAGATTACAAACTGGCAACTGAAAAAAGGACCTCGAAGAAGTCGAGGAAGATGAAAATTTTATTCTTATTATT
>CM068960.1:7040408-7061394 GCA_035128595.1 Eptatretus atami
AGAGCATAGTCCGTGACGTTTGATGCGATCTTGATTAAACTTGAACACAGCTAGATATCATGGTCTTAGTTGTGTCTTTTTGTTGTAGGGGCGTCCCACGCCCCTTGTGGGCGGAGCACACCCACTGAACTTTTTTTCTCGATTTTTCTCTCGCAATTTCATTTCCTAGAAGCTGTGCGTAATGTCCATAAGTACAACATATAAAAAAATCCGATTCGATTTGGTCAATTTTGACGGAAGAGATAGGTTTTTATGGTAGGACTTCCTCAAAAGCTTCCACTAACTCAATTGTACCTATCGTGGCATTGTTCAATAATGCCCGCGAACCATCGTCGCCTCCCGGCTTGTATAGTTTAAATATTAGTAAAATCACTGAGTAAAACTTGCTTTATACAGATGAAATGATAAATTTAAGGTGTCTGTTACTTCTGTCATGTCTCTGTTCAATCGTGACAATGACTTTAATTTTTCGCATAACGTCATAATGCCCAGGCAATCCCACTCTGCTTGTTAGAACGGTGGGCTTGTGATCCTAGGATCCTGAATCACAATCCCACTCTTCTGTTGAATTAATACCAGGTGGGTTGACTCAGCCTGTCATCCTTCCGAGGTTAGCAAAATGAGTGGCCGGCTTGCTGGTATCCTGTGTCGGAGTGGTGACCTGTCCAGGATTGTGTCCAATAGCCAAGGAGACTGCTTAGACTGCACCAACGCTCTGCACAAAAGGTAGTCCCGATGGATTGGATCTTCTCTGCTCTGTGAAGCCTGTTTCATGAAAGCTTAGAATGTTTTTCATCAAATAGTGTGTATTTTAGCTGTAATAGGCAAAACAACACATTTTACACAAGAAAAGTTATTTATAAAAAACGGTCCAATTTATCTAATAGAAGCAATTTTAGCACATTTTTGACCCACCCCACCACCCCAAAATTGAAGTCTTTCCTTACTGAGTGTTTCCTTCTGTATCTACCTTGTCTTCATCTTCTTGCGTATAGCAGTTTGGCTGCCCGGTCGCAATTATTTTGTTGGGGCACAACTATGCCATGATGTTGTGCCCCTATACCAGTACACTGGTACTCATTTCACCAACTTCAAAGGATGACAGGCTGGGTCAACCCCACATATTGTTAATTCAGTGGAAAACGGGCTTAAACTCAGGACCCAAGATCCCAAGCCAGCCACCCTAACCACGAAGCCAACACCGGCTATCTACCTTGTCCACACAATGCATCCTCCGTTCCCCTCATTTTCTGCATGTCCCTTATTTGTCCAAGTATTCCTATATTTGTCCCTTAACTCTGTTGTTGATGTGTATCTTCTCAATTTTTGGTTTTCCTTCTGTTCTGTTGGTACAGTTACGTCCTCATCCGACATATGTTCTCGCTACTCCACGAGTCTTGAGTTGGTCAACAAACAAAAATAACTGTTAGCAGACAGGACAGCTGGCTTACATCATTTACTTTTCCTCTTCCTGTTTAAACACACGATTCATGCTAATCTATTATTATTTTTCTTCCTCATTCGATGAAAAGAGATTCTTGTTTTTGCCACCCTTTTAGCAGAAGCAGGTAAATTTGTTTAAAGGTTTTAAAGGTAAAATAAACTGTCACAGTAGCACTTCTTAGGACACCTTTGAGCAAGAATACCACTTACACCTTCCTGCTCCTCTTCACTGTCATTTGTTTTTCCTAATATAAATACAGCACAAAATGTGATTTGATTTTGGGAGTTACTGTAAAAGATTTTATTCTCATTAGTTATGAGTTTCCTCCTCCTCGCCCACAATTTTTGCCAAACACGACGACTAATTGGTCCATCAGCAAAGCGATGGGTCGGCTCTGCTCGTGAGGAACATGCTCATTTGGGAATGCTAAACAAGTCATTTATATTCGTTTTTATGGAAATCGCCTCAAACAAGACATGGAGACACTTCTCGGTAGGGTGCTAAGGGATGGTTAAATATAGATAAGGATAAAGCAAAACAAAATAAAGAAAGAGAAAAATAACAAGAAAACATCCAAGACAAGAAGTACCATAAGTCAGGTGAAAAATGTGATTTTGGTAAACCATTGAATAATCTTCATGTTGCTGGTTGTTTATGACACAGCATGGAGGAAGCATCAGTGAGAATAGCACAAACATGTCATGGAACTTCAATTAAAGACAGGATTTGTTGTGAACATGGCAGTCAACATCAATTTTTCAATTTTCCTGCCTTTTGTTTTCCATCACTTGTTCATTTTGAAGGCTGTTGCTTGTGGATGAGTTTATCGTAAACTAAAAATCCAATAAATGTTCATTTCGGTCGTGTCATGAAAAGATCAGCATCAAACAAAGGAAATCTAATGAAATCGCAGCAATGTTTAGTCAAGATTCCATCAAGCTGGAGGCAATCTACGAAATGGATGAATATAAAGCAGTGTAGCAGCAATCCGGCCCTTGAGGTCCAATTCGACTTCTTTTGTAGATATAACATTGCCTACATGTAAACAAAAGTGCAACCCGAAGCTCTCCCGCACCTGTATTTTGCATCACAAAGTCTCTGGAAGAAAGATGAGATGTGAATCTGATTGAGTGCAAACACTAGGAATGTGACCTTTTGTGGTCAGGAACAAAGCTAGGTGCCTGAGCTACCCTAGGTAGCCATATTGGCTTGTAGTTCCAGCTTGCAGCTCAAGATGAAAGAAATAGAGCTTACCATAAAATACCACATTTCCCCCTGGGGAACAATGGTCACCGCAGACTTTTATTTGAAGCTTCGAATTCAGTATATGCTTCAGAAGTCTGCAATGAGTTCAGCTGGTAACTTACTGAAACGAGAAAATGCTGAAAATGTACCCCCACCCCTTACTGTGCAAAAATTGTTTTCATTGTTTACACTCATTGTCTTAAAAAATAAACAAATAAACTCAAATGTCATTGGTTAAAATGTCAAACAATATCAAACGGAGGATCAAGTTCAACGACCATATTGGTTACATTGAAAAAGCTGAAAAAGCTGTTGCTTACCGGACAATCGAGGGACAATAAGAAGATTACAAACTGGCAACTGAAAAAAGGACCTCGAAGAAGTCGAGGAAGATGAAAATTTTATTCTTATTATTTCATATGCAGCCTGTGGCTGCTGGTTGCATCATTTTCTGGAAGCGCAGCTGTGCCACTGATGCAGTGCCCCCTGTTTCCAGTAAGATGGTACTCATTCTGCAGACCTCGGAATGATGACAGGCTGAGTCAACCCACCTGGTGTTATTTAACGGAATAAATTAAAAACCATAAAATCCTCAGGCAGCCTCCTTAACCGTCAAGCCAACATCATGCTTTGATCAAAGGTTATATGTGGAGATAAAAAGGAAATTCACTGCAGGAAAAATAATGGCCCCATATACAATGGATAGTGTTGGTCGGCCCTTCATCCTGCAACGGACAAGCTAGTCAAGAAGTGAAGTTGAAGAAAAAAAACGAAATATCATAGAGCACAAGGAAGATTAGGGAAGGCTCTTTGGATGTCGTCATACAAGGAAATCAGACACAGGTGGAGGACGTTCAGCCCATCATGCCTGCACCACATCAACACCACACGAATTTATCAACACAAGTTACAAAGAAGGAAATCAAAATTTATTTATTTATTTTTTTCAATCGTGTTTTTGTGTTTTCGATTTATTAATTTGTTTTAAAAGTTTTGTTTAGAAAAAAAAAATTCTCTCCTCGGGGAGGGGGAATGGTATGGGTTAAAAAAAAGACGCACACATCGACCACACAACACCCTTTGACGAGACCCCCACCAACAGCACTCCGTGCACGTGCACACAATCACCCATCAATTTTTCGATATATGAGCACTTGGAAATATCTATCAAGTTCATAAGGTAATTACATTGTACCATCACTATCTCAGCATGAGAACCAAATTCATGGAATTGGAGAAAATTGTATTGGGAACTAGAGAGAGTGCACAAGGAAACCATCACTTGGACCTGAATGATGGAACATTTAGTTCAGCCAAATATTTAGCTGTGAAGGAAGGCCACACGCCTCATATGGTCGTTATTGCCAGTAACACAGCCTGCCTGCGCTTTTGGAAGTTTACCCACAATTCACTTCCCATAATCAGCAAATTGGGTGAGAACTGCATGACTAACCTTGTGACTATAACATTTCCAAAAGCACCCTCCTTAATCATATCAATATTTGTGCTCGGTCAAGGACTTGGGAACTAGTTTTGGAAACTTTGACTCAAATGATTATGCCTTGTTTCCCCACAATCACTGCCAGCGTTCAAATTACCACTGCAGTAGTTGACATGCCGTACCTCGTGTCTCATAACATGGTACGGCTGTCTCAAACGTCCCGAAATTGATGACATTTGAGATTCACAACGAAGACAAGTCCGACATGTTCACGTGTTTATACGTTAAATGGTTTCAAATTAGAGATCTCATTCAAAATTGTCTTTCAATTCAAGATGAAATGTTTTTCGACTACATTCAGAGACAAACCAGTCGAAGAAATTTTAGAAACGTGACAAAGCAAACATCCCTTAACTCAAGCTCATTGGGCCATACATATATATATATATTATATATATATATATATATTATATATATATATATACACACGTATATACACACCCACACACATTACATGGCCAAAAGTATGTGGACACCTGCTCGTCCAACATCTCATTCCAAAATCATGGGTATTAATATGGAGTTAGACCCCCCCCCCCCACCATTGCTGCTATTACAGCCTCTACTCTTCTTGGAAGGCTTTCCACAAGATGTTGGAACATTGCTGCGGGATTTGCTTCCATTCAGCCACAAGAGCATTAGTGAGGTCGGGCACTGATGGTGGGCGATTAGGTCTGGCTCGCAGTCATCGTTCCAATTCATCGCAAAGGTGTTCGATGGGGTTGAGGTCAGGTCTCTGTGCAGGCCAGTCAAGTTCTTCCACACTGATCTCGACAAACCGTTTCTGTATGGACTTCACTTTGTGCACGGGGTGGGGGGGGGGAATTTCATGCTGAAACAGGAAATGGCCTTCCCCAAACTGTTGCCACAAAGTTGGAAGCACAGAATCGTCTTGAATGTCATTGTATACTGTCGCGTTAAGATTTCCCTTCACTGGAACTAAGGGGCCAAGCTCGAACCATGAAAAACAGTCCCCGACCATTATTCCTCCTTCACAAAATTTTACAGTTAGCACTATGCATTCGGGCAGGTAGCATTCTCCTAGCATCCGCCAAACGCAGACTCATCCGTCAGACTGCCAGATAGTGAAGCGTGATTCATCACACCAGAGAGCACATTTCCACTGCTCCAGAGTCCAATAGCGGTGAGCTTTACACCACTCCAGCCGATGCTTGGCATTGCACATGGTGATCTTAGGCTGGTGTGCGGCTGCTCGGCCATGAAAACCCATTTCATGAAGCTCTCGAAGAACAGTGCTTGTGGTAACGTTGCTTCCAGAGTCAATTTGGAACTCAATAATGAGTGTTGCAACTGACAACAGACAATTTTTCCGTGCTACGCACTTCAGCATTTGGCGGTTCCGTTCTGTGAGCTTGTTTGGCCTACCACTTCACGGCTGAACTATTGTTGCTCCGAGACGTTTACACTTTTCAATAACAACACTTAGTACAGTTGACCGGGGCAGCTCCAGCAGGGTAGAAATTTAACGAACTGACTTGTTGGAAAGGTGGCATCCTATGATGGTGCCACGTTGAACGTCACTGAGCTCTTTAGTTCGGCTCATTCTACTGCCAATGTTTGTCTATAGAGATTGCATGGCTGTGTGCTTGATTTTTATACACCTGTGAGCAATGGGTGTGGCTCAAATATCCGAATCCACCAATTACAAGAGGTGTCCACATACTTTGGCCATGTCGTGTATGTGTGTGTGTGTGTGTGTGTGTGTGTGTGTGTGTGTGGTTTGTGTGTGTGTATATATATATATATTATATATATATATATATATATAATATATATATATATATATATATATATATATATATATATATTGTTACGGATTTCAGAATCCGGTCTGATGAATGCATCTACACATCCAGGTCCTCAGACAGTTATTTCCTTAAATGGATGTTCAGATTAGCCCCATCCCCATGTCTAATGGGATCTTAAATGTGATGCGTTGAGAAGGGTAAAGGATAGATCCCCTCTCTTATGGAAGCCTTTTCTTTACGACAGACACGTTTACACACATTTCTTTCACGAGCTCTGAAGCCGCCCCCATTCTTCCTCAGCGGCAATCTTTCGTGAGCTCCGACGCCCGCCTTTTTTGGGAGCGCACAGGTCGTCATGGTAACCGCGCGTCAGTTGTGGCAGGTTGAGCTTGGGGCGGACGGCACCCCGCGGAGACGGCCCGGAGATATAAAAACGAGCGAGAGGTACGTTCTATAGAGAAAAAGTCTGAAGAGAAAAAGTGTGAAGAGAAAGCATGAAAAAAGCATGAGGAGAGAAAAGCGTGAGGAGAAAAAGTGAAAGGAGAGAGGAAAAAGCAAAGGGTGAGAGAAGCGAGCAAGACGCGGGCGTCTGACCAGCGCCGACGAAACAATTCGTCCTTTCCAGTGCTTGGGCAAGCGAGCGTGTGGTGCACGTGTGGGTGTGAGCAGCGCCGCCAACAAGTGAGGCACAGTCGGTCACCAACAACACCAGGGTCTAAACCCACGACAGACGATCTCTGTGCCCTCCAGACTTCGACTGGCGTTCAAGTTCAAGACTGGCAGAAAGTGGACGCAGCGATGCGCTGCTCTGGTGCATGCTCCCATACCTGACCTGACATGGTGTTTCTTTTGTTTGTGTGTTTGTTTGTTGGGCTACTCCTCCTGCATTTCTTGGCCAATTACATTCATACTTGCTACAGAGGATCAGCATAACCCCATTTAATGTACAGGGGTATTTTTTTTTAAATCTTTGCCGGTGGTTTTGGTGGTGGAGGAGGGGATGCAAATTCTCCATGTAAATGTGTGTCGTGTGGCGCCCCCTCCAGCTAGGGGAGGGTATTACAAGTCTCCACCATTTACAGTGTTGTATTCCTGTCCCCACATTTTTCCAGTGTCATGAGGTGTTTTGAATTATAATTACTAGGTATGTTTTTACTTTATGCATGTAACTCGGTTTATATATTTTTTTTCCAATACGGAGCTGTAACTTGCCTATACACCACCCAAATAAAGGTATGTGTCAGAAGAACACGTTGCTTGCTTGGAAAAGACTGCCCATAGGGAGGGTACTCTACTTGTCAAAACAACGCAGTTTACACAAGATCCGTTATTCATGCAAAAACCGTCTAATTTACCCAATACAAGCATTTTTCCAACATGTTAGCTTGTTATGACCATGTGTTTTATTCCAAATAACTATTCTAATGCAGAAACGTGTGTTTTTCATTAAGTAGTGCTTATTTAAGCTTGTACTAATCAAAACAACTCATTTTACACAACAAAGGGTATTCATGCAAAAATGTTCTAATTTTCCTCGCAGAAGCAAGTTTAGCACATCAGCTTGTTCTGACCCCTTTTTTGATCCAAATCACGATTCTAATGCAGAAACGCGTTTTTCAGCAAATAATGTTTATTTTATCTTCTACAAAGCAAAACAAAAATTTCACAAAAAAACAAAAACGCTAAAGAAACCAAATAGGAGGTTTTCTCCGAGCTGCTCTCCCATAGTAGCCCAGTTGATGAAGGTACCGCACGACAGTTCTTGAGCTAACTTGGACCTCCTCTGCAACATCTGCTGCCTTGCAACGGGGAGTTTTCTCAATGGACCGCTTGACAGCTCAAAGACACCTTTCTGAGGGCCCAGGTTGACCAGAATGGGAAGCTGAGGTTTCCTCCCCTTCGCTGGTGAATTCCACAATCACCCGATTGACTGTAGAAAGCGGAATGCCAAGGTTCTGAGCTATCTGATGCTGGCTGACTCCACCTTCCGAACGGCCAACAATTCGTCCTCTTTGAAAATCGCAAAGGTCGTGCGCTCCCTGGGTTCAAGGCATAGTTAATTATCATACGCAACCCAGGAACTCGTTTCTGCAAATATTGGTTCGCGGGCGCCAGCAGTGACCACTATTTTCGTTGTGTCTGTGTGTCTGTCTATCTGTCTATTCTGTCCGTTTGTGACTCTCCCAGAGCATAGTCCGTGACGTTTGATGCGATCTTGATAAACTTGAACACAAGCTAGATATCATGGTCTAGTTGTGTCTTTTGTTGTAGGGGCGTCCCACGCCCTTGTGGGCGGAGCCACACCCACTTGAACTTTTTTTCTCGATTTTTCTCTCGCAATTTCATTTCCTAGAAGCTGTGTGTAATGTCCATAAGTACAACATATAAAAAAATCCGATTCGATTTGGTCAATTTTGACGGAAGAGATAGGTTTTTATGGTAGGCTTCTCCAAAAGCTTCCACTAACTCAATTTTACCTATGGTGGCATTGTTCAATAATGCCCGCGAACCATCGTCGCCTCCCGGCTTGTATAGTTTAATATTAGTACAAATCACTGAGTAAAACTTGCTTTATACAGATGAAATGAATAAATTAAAGGTGTCTATTTACTTCTGTCATGTCTCTGTTCAATCGTGACAATGACTTTAATTTTTTCGCATAACGTCATAATGCCCAGGCAATCCCACTCTGCTTGTTAGAACGGTGGGCTTGTGATCCTAGGATCCTGAGTTCAAATCCCACTCTTCTGTTGAATTAATACCAGGTGGGGTTGACTCAGCCTGTCATCCTTCCGAGGTTAGCAAAATGAGTGCCGGCTTGCTGGTATCCTGTGTCGGAGTGGTGACCTGTCCAGGATTGTGTCCAATAGCCAAGGAGACTGCTTAGACTGCACCAACGCTCTGCACAGAGTAAGGTCCCGATGGATGGATCTTCTCTGCTCTGTGAAGCTGTTCATGAAAGCTTAGGATGTTTTTCATCAAATAGTGTGTATTTTAGCTTGTAATAGGCAAAACAACACATTTTACACAAGAAAAGTAATTCATACAAAACGGTCCAATTTATCTAATAGAAGCAATTTTAGCACATTTTTGACCCCACCCCACCACCCCCAAATTTGAAGTCTTTCCTTACTGAGTGTTTTCTTCTGTATCTACCTTGTCTTCATCTTCTTGCGTATAGCACTTTGGCTGCCGGGTCGCAATTATTTTGTTGGGGCACAACTATGCCACTGATGTTGTGCCCCTATACCAGTACACTGGTACTCATTTCACCAACTTCAGAAGGATGACAGGCTGGGTCAACCTCACATATTGTTAATTCAGTGGAAAACGGGGCTTAAACTCAGGACCCTAAGATCCCAAGCCAGCCACCCTAACCACGAAGCCAACACCGGGCTATCTACCTTGTCCACACAATGCATCCTCCGTTCCCCTCATTTTTCTGCATGTCCCTTATTTGTCCAAGTATTCCTATATTTTGTCCCTTAACTCTGTTGTTGATGTGTATCTTCTCAATTTTTGGTTTTCCTTCTGTTCTGTTGGTACAGTTACGTCCTCATCCGACATATGTTCTCGCTACTCCACGAGTCTTGAGTTGGTCAACAAACAAAAATAACTGTTAGCAGACAGGACAGCTGGCTTACATCATTTACTTTTCCTCTTCCTGTTTAAACACACGATGTCATGCTAATCTATTATTATTTTCTTCCTCATTCGATGAAAAGAGATTCTTGTTTTTGCCACCCTTTTAGCAGAAGCAGGTAAATTTGTTTAAAAGGTTTTAAAGGTAAAATAAACTGTCACAGTAGCACTTCTTAGGACACCTTTGAGCAAGAATACCACTTACACCTTCCTGCTCCTCTTCACTGTCATTTGTTTTTCTTAATATAAATACAGCACAAAATGTGATTTGATTTTGGGAGTTACTGTAAAAGATTTTTATTATCATTAGTTATGAGACAGCTAGGTATTATAAAGATGGATATTAATGATTTTGGGTGAAAGCTCTTGGAAACTACGCAAGTCTCATGCGAAATATCATCTCGCCATCAAATTGTTGGTTAAAAATCCAGCTTGGTTACGAATGACATTTTGGGTAATCCACCTTTCCTGCCTTGTCTGATGCACATGTTGTGCCTGCCATTCCACCCTTTTGTGGTTTGACTCTTAATGCCCTCAGGGCAACAAAGGATGGGTATTTAATGCAAAACAAAAGGCATTGCCACTCACCCAATCCCAGATGGAAATAAACAAATGCATAAATGAATGAATTAATGAATGAATGATGAAATAAATAATCAAAATAACAAACAAAACTTTTACATAATCATTAGTTGGAAGGTTTCTTTGGAGATATCGCATTGTCTAATCTCTGTAAGCAAGTCTGCACCCAATTTCCAGGTGAATCACACTTCCCCTGGAGTTAAAGGTGGAGCACTGTATTGTGTAGCTAACATGAATCAATCACCCCATATGCATCGGTAAAGATTTAAACAATTTCAACAAACAATATTTTTTACAAGATTAGATGTTAGGGCCAAGTAAATTCTGCCTTTGCAAAGAACAATTGGGTCCATTATGTATATTGTATGTATATTGCATGACTACAGGTGACAAATACCTGGAGTTATGCACCTTTAATTCATCAGTTGGTTCTTGGTATAAAGTGAAGCTCAACATGCAAATCGTTTAAACTTCTCCCTTCATTTTATAAGCCAGCGCTGGCATCGGGAGATGATGCAATGAATTTTAAACAGGGAATGTTCCACGAAGAGGCCAAGCATATCAGTTCATTTCGATTTGACTGGTTCAATTTGGATGTAAATAATTTTGTAATGGATGATACACAAACTAACTTTCCAATTATGTTCTTTTACATGTGCAAACTCAATCGTTTGAAGGTCATAAAAGCCCAATAATTGAGAAATAGCAGGTTGTCCCTAACTCAGGTGGTGTACAGCTCTTGAATCAGAATTTTCATTTTATGCAAAAAGGTGTGTACAGTGTCATGAGCTTGAGACACGTTGATGCAATGTCGTAAATGGAGGACATTTGTTATGGTGAAAAAGTGGTGGGATCTGATGGAGCCAATTGATGAGGAATTGTTAAGCTAAAATTGGATTCTTGAAGCCCTGGAGGGAAGGATAAGATTGAACGACTGGGGACGTTGGTTCCACAGGTGAGAGAAAAGAACAAATGAGTGGAGGTGAGAAGTAAACCTGGATTTTAGGAGTTTCATCAGAAGTGTATTGCTTGCAGACACGTGCATCCTGCTAAAAAAAAAACCTTTTTGGGGAGGGGGGTGAGTGAGAAATGCGGGGAAGGGTGAAGCACAGAAAGGGTAGAGTAGTGCAACATCAGAAAAGAGGTGGTGGATGTTAGGCTTCCACCCTGTCTGTGCTGAAAATGAAGGTTGAATAGAAAACAAAGATGGTGGAAACAGCAAATAATGAAAAGGCTGATTCAATTAGATGAAAGCAAAGACTGTTGAAATGTACAGATTGGCAACATAAAATGTACAAATGGGGATCCTGTGACAACAACACGATCCGGACAGCCCCTCTGAGTCTTAAACTTTATTACTTTAGCTTGAGGTTTGTCTGTTTTTAGTTTTGGATGAATATCTACATGGTAAGATATTATGAAGCCTAAAAAGGTTGTAAATTCCTAACATATGCACAATTAATGTAGTAATTTGACCTTTTATTCATGACAGTAAATGTGTGTACATTTTCAAAAGTTTGTTTTGTGTGTCTGCAGTCAAGCTTTCCTAAGAACACACTTGCTTTCATTGCAAGATAATGTAAACAGAAATGAAGAGGGTTCATCACAATAGATGTAGCTCAGGACAAGGTAGGATATCTAAATTCGATTTGTAGCCATTTGATTTATCTACCTGACCTATGAGCCTCTCAATGTATCCTGCTGAACAAGTCACTGAGAACATTCTACCATCGGGTGATGATGTTATTGTGAGGATGTAGAACTTGCACGAGAGAAAGTTAGTGAGTCTTTGAGGAAAGGGATGAATCCATCAGGTGAACCTGACCAAATACTACTGCAGCTCCTCTACAAGTGCTGCTCCTCTTCTTCTATTTTATTGATTCGTATAAAAACAGTGAACAAAACTAAAGGGTTCGTAGAACACGATATCCCGTGCAGTGTTCAGGTGAATACAGGAGAGCCTTGCGTTTGTGGTGGTTACGTTCTTAAAAATCCCCGTGAACCACAAATCCGCAAACTTAGTGGGTAATGGGGAAAATTCGGTTCGGGACTTAAAATTAAAAATTTATCCAAACTGTACCCTCAATATAACATGTTTGTGCATTGTTTTTGTTATATATTTTCATGAATTAAAGAGTTACTAGCGATACCCGTGCACATGCACGGGATAGCAGTACAACATAGCTGGTAGCAGACGACAGACCGTACACGGGGAATGACAAAAATACGCATTGTGCAAAATGCAAGTGGTACTATGGAACGCCAAGACTTCCCAAACATTGTCGGCATGTCCGCTAAGTGCCACAGCAATTTCATAGGGATCGTGTGACGGCGAGCCGAGTTTTTAGTGTGCAAGCTTGGTATTATAATAGAGATTAAGAACATAAAATAAAGTATTATTTTCCTGCATTAAGAACATAAAATAAAGTTTCTTTTCTTGACTTCTTAAGATCATGAAACTTACCTCTAATAATAATGATGATAAACTTGATCCAATTATGGCGATAATGATGTTGATGATAGGGACGAGTTGATGTAGATGATGATGGTGATGATGTTGAGGGGTAGAAGGGGGTTAATGTGTTGACGGCCGATGTTAATTAATGTAGGTGAACAAATGTTGAAAATACAGTAGTTCGCCAATCCACGATTATTCGAGCAGATTGACAGCAATCCACAAACCTTTTATTAATGACATCCTGTGCATATGCAGTTGGGCCAAATAATAAATTTATGGTGACAGAGTGAATCCATGAAGGAGAAACCTGCGAACGGCAAGGCCCTCCTGTACTTCAATTTCAATGAAATAATGATTTTAAAGATCGTGAAAAATCTGGAAGTTCAGCACTACTGAAGCAGTCATAAAGACCAACCACCTTTATACACTGTAATAAGATGATGTTGTGTCATAATTTAGGAGATGGAGGCTTTATTGGTCAGTACATAGCCATTGTGGCGGCCTTTTCTTTACCCTGATAAACATGTCACACCCTCTCATGCAATATATAGATATGGTTTTTGGAAGTATTATGAAGGAGATTTGTGTTCTACAGTCTTCAAGTATATAATTCAATTTAAATAAAGGTCTCAAGAGGTTTCAAGATGCATAAATAAATAAATTCTGGGTTTTTCCCACCATTTCCCCCAGTGGCTGCTACATCACCCGATCTAACACGTTACATTAGTTATTTGTGCTTGTTGTTTGTGTCATTTATAATGTCATTAAAAACGGTAAGTTTCCTGGTTGGAATGATTTTCAATTTTGTTCCACTGCCAGGCAGGTAGAGAGAGTAAAAAAATGTATCCCAGTCCTTTCTGCGCATGTGCGGTTGAGACAAATTCTGAGCCAAAGTATGGTAAAACGAGAAACCTGTCATCCTATTCATGTTCCAATTCATGTTCAAAATATAACATTCAATTTAAATAAGTTGTTCCTCATTCATGAACTGATAATCGCAAACTGATGACAGGCAGAAGGACTGACGGATGGATGGACATGAACCAATTGCTTTACCCCGCTTTTTGTTTTGAGTGCATGGGGTAATCAAGCATTTCCAACGAAGAGCAACAAAGTAACCAGACTCAGTGGTGCAATGGTTAGAGTGTCCACTCTGAGTCTGGGAGGTCAGCGGTTAGAATTTTTGGTGAGTCATACCAAATACTTTAAAAAGCTCTGGTTGGTTCAGTAATTTCAAGTGGCATGCAAACCTGCACAACATTTGAAAGATCGGTGAAGCCACCAGTGCTAACATCCTCGAGCTGCTGCCAAAGAGTTTCCTGAGATGCTCAAACAGATCATCAAGAAAGGTCGTTATTTTCCCAAAGAGTGATTTAATGTTGATGAGACAGGCCGGTATTGGAGGAAAATGCCATCCCCGCACCTACTTCTCTAGAGAAGAAAGAACTGCCTCTGGTTTTAAAGCTGCAAAGGACCGATTTGCCATACTCATTGGAGGAAATGCAGAAGGCGATGCCAAGCGAAAACCACTCTTGGTGTACCATTCTGAGAACCCTAGCACACTGAATGGGTTCAGTAAGATTCATCTCCCTGTGTTATTGTGGTCAAACAAGAAGCATGGATGATTGCAGTGTTGTTTCAGGATTGGATTGCATCATACTTTTCCCCCTATATTGAGAGCTATTGTGCACAGCAAAACTTGGACAACAAAACCTTGCTTGTACTAGATAACGCCCATGGCCATCCTCTGAATATTGAGGACATGGCTGACAACATGCGGCGTGTTTCTGCCACCACTTTTCATATAGTGGACAACATATGTGTAGTTGTAGCCACTTTTAAAGCATATTATCTCTGCCGTACATGAGGGACCTGCTGCAGGTGACAGGGGGGAGAACAGACCAGAAATCAGGGAGTTTTGGAAGGCTTTGAACATCAAAAAGGCTATCGACAACATCGGGGAGTTGTAGAAGGAGGTCAGGCAGGCAACGATGAATGGCACATGGAGGAAGCTCTCGCTGGAGTGCGTCTACGATTTCCAAAGCTTTGTCAATGTCCCAGATATTCAGGGGCAAATTATGGGGTTGGCAAAAGAAGTTGGAGTCGGCGAGGTGGATGAGAAAGATGTAGTTCAACTGCTCGAGTCGCATGGGGAAGACTTGAATGAGGACTTAATCCAACTTGAACAATAATGGGCACTTAGGCGTGAGCAAGAGGCTGCACTTCTGACGCACCTCCAAAAGAGCTAACAACAAAAGCAATGTTAGAAGCCTTTAGCCATATCAAAAAAGTGATCGCCATATTTGCTGACAACACAAATATGGAAAGAAGTGGCCATTTTAAGAGTTATAGAAGAAAGCTGCTGGTGTTACAAGGAAATGTACAAATCAAAAAAATGCAAGCACATTAGACTTTCATTGACAGTTTCTTCATGCATCAAACGCCAGCAGAACGCAGGGCATCAACTCCGACATCAAGCATTGATTTACCGCCACCAATCCTTTATACCTCCGGAGAAACATCTTCGGATGACGAGGCAGGCAGGTCTTCCTCTTCCTCCCTGTAACCCCTCAATTCCACACCCACACCTCCCCTGCCCAAACAAGCAATCTAGCCATTACATTTTGGTGAGTACCCCTGTAAATGTTCAATCAATTGTTCATTTGTGTATTTCATGTGTTTTTTTATCGATTTGTTTAATATATCTCTCTATATGTAGTTAAGTGAGGTTAAAGCTATGTTAAGGTTACCAAAAATGTGCCTCGGTAATGCATCTCCCCTTTTTAACATGACGTCCATGGGAATATCTCGTCTCCTTAACGATCGTTTTGCTTAATGTCGCATTTTCTAGGAACGCATCCATGACATTAAATGGAAACTTGTTGTTTTCCAATTTAGCTCCAGGTGACTATACCCACTCACACCTTCTCTACTCCTTTCACAACTTCAGCAAGGACTAACAAATATATGTTGGCCAATGCATGATATGACGAAATCCATCATCTTTCTTCACTCAACGAAGTGCTTGGTACAGCAGATGAAATATACTGTGCAAGGCTGAAAGTGATTATTGAAGAACATGTCATTCTTATTTCGAAAACATTACTTAGCAGAACTGTTGGGGTCCAATGTGTTTCAAAATGCATTGATTTTTATCTGTTTGTGTTGATTCTCATTGTTTTGGCGATTACCTTTGTTTGTAAACTTTGTTGAGATTGAAGAAGAAATCATCAATGGAAGCTCATACATACCAGATACATAATTCAAGTCTAAGGCGTTAGATTTCCTTTTATTCAAAGACGCTCATTCCACCCGTTAATGAATGTATATGTTCACGTTCATAAGTAATGACTCTCCTCAATATTGACGCTCCAAGTTATCCAGCTATTTGTAGCACTCCAAATTCAGTTTGTGAGAACAAATCCGAAATGGATTAGTTGATTATGTGATCAGTCAAACAGCCCCAGATTGACAAGCTTTTCACTGCAAAGCTGCTAGGCCTCCAATAGATGTGTGTGATTAGAGCTACAACCCGAAGCCTCGGGCTTCATGCAAATAGTGCTGCCCTCTCCTCTCTTCTACCAGAGAAGCCAATGCACCCCACCCCCCTTTTGAAGAAGGTATCTGCATTTCGTTGTAGTAGGCAAGTACTCCAAAATAGTTCTCAAACATAGCACCACACAGGCCTTGTTAATATTCCCAGACAAAGTGGCGCAAGCAATTGATCAATTTGCAAATACAGTTGCAGTCTTCCTTGACCTCTTGAAGGCTTTTGATACAATTGATCATAACATTCTTTCATACAAACTTTCACATAATGGGATTAGAAGAATAGCCTTACAATGGTTTAAAAACTACCTGTTAATCAGAAAACAATTTGTGGTGTTAAATGATCTGGAATTCAAGATGCGATCGGTGACTTGTGGGGTTCCACAAGGATCTATCCTTGGCCCCCTTTTGTTTATTGTATATATTAATTATTTTCATAAATCCTCTGATGTACTGTCCGTCATCCTATTTGCTGATGATTCTAGCCTTTTCTTTTCTCATCGTGATGTTAATATATTATTGGATACTATCAATATAGAACTTCAGCATGTTTCTGGTTAGCTAAAGGCAAAGAGATTGTCATTAAATATAGAGAAAACAATTTTTTTGTTTTTCAGCAACTCGGTCTGTGTGTTTCTTCGACCTATTTTATTTCCTAATACAAGTGTATTGAGGGTTTGTTACAAAAAATTTATTGAACTCTTGATTGATGAAAATTTGACGTGGGAAATGGATAGTTACTTTCTGCAAACCCATTTATCGAAGTATTGATGTCATAAATTAATTAATATATTATTTACCTAAATCAATTCTTCTTGTGTTAGATTCTTACCTTGATTTTGTCTCGATTAAACTGTGGCATAGTTGTTTGGGGCAACTCATTGAAATTACAGCTCAACAAAATTCTGATGTTACAAAACAAAAAAAAGAGTTATGTGAATTTATTCAGTGAAGGTTCACACGCACACTCAAATATTCTCTTCCATGATAATAAGATTCTCAAAATAGAAGAACTATACATTTTTCATTTCGAATTGCTAATGTTCCGGCTGAGACGAAATGAGATGCCCCAGAAACTTGCTCAAATTTTTGTGAAAAATATAATCATTCATAATTACTCAACAAGACAAGGTGATGTGATGTGCACAATTTACAGCAAACAGGAACTTCCTTTGCAAACAAAACTATTATTTATACTGGACTCAAATTATGGAATTCACTTGAAGTGAGCCTAAGGTAAACTCATGGTGGAAATAGATTTAAACATAAACTCAAAAACTTCCCTCCCACTGTATAAATACCCTCCTACCCTCGTACAAAAACTTCCCTTTCCTTAAACATAAACTAACATAAGGAACTGCATTCTAGTTGATTCCTCCCTCCTACTCCCCCACTCCCCCATTTGTGTTCATTTCTATTTTAGCTTCCTTCGGTTTGGCTTCTGTCTGTCCAACTCGTTGTTATTCTCAATATAGTTATCTTGTTTCACAATATTCTCCTTCTTTCTGTCTCGTTTTACTTTTCATATTTTTTCACATTTTATATATTTTTAATCACAATACATTGTCATGGGGACCTGAATTCTTACAAGCCCTGCATTTTTTGGGGGTTCCTCCACTGCTTTCTTGTTTGATGTGTTTCTTGTATTTCTTTGATTGAGTGAAATGTGGGAAAAAAATTAATATAATAATAATAAGAAAAAAACTGCAATGGACCTCGACCGGAGGTACAGTTTTTGTAGCTTCTCATTCTTACCTTTGCACACAACTTGTCTTGCTTTGATGATGTCTAAAGTTCCTTCTGTCAGCAGAGATCAGAGTTCCTTGTTGGACATTCTCATCTCTTAACAGTGGTAAAGCATTCATTCTGCAGTTCCATGGAGTATATCGGACTTCACCGTCCTGCAAGTCATGCAGTCCAAGGCTCTCAGACTTACCCATTGGAGAGATGTAGGTATTAAGGAATCGATGAGTAACATAGATATAATAGCTGAATGTTTCACACAGCATGTGGCATGCATACAAGCACACATTACTTCCTAACAACAAAGCGTACACAGCCATTTAACAGCAGGTGATGATGGAGTAGTGCACACACAGTATTCCCAAAAGTGTGGGAAAATACACCCAAATGAGAGATTAAACCTCCCATCCTCCCTTCCTGCAAATGCATATATTTCCCCATAATAAGCATGATAAGCAGCATTTCACTTTGTATACAGTGCCCTGCAAAAGTATTCACCATCCCCCTCCCCCTCCAAAGTTTTCACATTTTGATGCCACCTGAGTTTATTTCACGATGCTTTCAAATCAAACTTAATATGTAAAGTATTCAGAAACTACTCCGAAGTGATAAAGCTAAAAAAAAAAATGCAGATAAAATGTGAATAAATTAAATTAACAGAGAAAATCAAATGATTCTCAGTTACAGAAGTATTCAAACCCTTTATGTAATTAACCATAAATCACGTTAGGAACAAATTATTTGTTTAAAAGGTTACAAAATAAGCGTAGTAGGTTTCACGTGTATGTAGTCAGTTGACTAACTGTAAAATTTCGCTCCCCCACTTATTTAAGGAGTTTTGAGGTGCAACTCACTTGGTCAACCTGCAAGGGAAACATGAAGAACAAGGAGCTTTCCAAAGAAGTCAGACATAAAGTGGGGAGAAACACCACTCAGGAGAGGGTTATAAGAATATTTCAAAGTCACTCATTATCCCTTTGAGTACGATGAAATTCATCATTAAGAAGTGGAAGACACATCATACCACCCAGACTCTACCCAGATGAAGTCGCTCAGCAGCCGGGCAAGCAGGAAACTGGTTCAGGATGTCACTGTAAATCCAGCAATGACTTTGAAAGATCTTCAAGGCTCTATGTCCGAGATGGGGGTCAGTGTTCATAAATCAACAATATCCCATTCCCTTCACAAAGCAGGCCTCTGTGGACAGGTGGCAAGAAAGAAGCCATTACTGAAAAAGACATCTAAAAGCTCATATTGAGTTTGAAAAAAAACATTTTAATGATACTGCAGGTATGTGGAGAACGGTTTTGTGATCAGACGAAACATAAATTGAACTTTTTAGTCTAAATTCAAAGTGTTACATCTGGTGCAAGCTTAACACTGCACATCACCCAGTCAACACCATCCCTACTATCAAGCATGGTAGTGGCAGCATCATGTTACGGAACTGTTTTTCATCAGTAGGGACTGGCAAGCTTCTCAGGATAGACGGAACAACGGACGGTGCAAAGTGAAGGAGAATTCTTGATGAAAACCTTCTTGAGTCAGCCATGAATCTGAAACTGGGTATAGGAGATTCACATTTCAGCAGGACAATGATCCAAAGCACAAATCTAAAGCCACACTGGAGTGGCTGAATAATAAGAAAATAAATGTTCTTGAGTGGCCCAGTCAAAGTCCTGACTTGAACCCAATTGAACATTAATGGCGACACTTGAAGATTGCAGTCCATCAACAATCCCCATCAAACTTGGCAGACCTAGAGCAATTTTCACGTGAAGAATGGACAAAGATTTCACCATCTCACTGTACAAAGCTGGTAGAGACCTACCCAGAAATGCTCATAGCAGTCATTGCTGCAAAGTACTGACCCAAGGGGCTGAATACTTTTACAACGAGTGAGTTTTGATTTGCACATGTTTTTTAATCAGAAATTCCTGACATGTAACCTCCTTCAACTATAAGTGTCTAGTTTGATTTCTTCAGTTATGAATATAAATTGCACCCATGTCCGAAGGAAGCGATTAAGTTTGGCAATTTTATTATGAAATAGGCAAAGTCAAGAAACAAATGAAGCCCATTAGAATTACCATTTAGAAGCCTTGAGAATTACACTTTAGAATCCTTTAGAATTAAACACGGTGGTTTAGAAAGGTTATTTTTCTTCGATTTTTGACGGATGGATGGAAGGAAGGACTTATCCGAATATTGAAGCGGCTTCACCGCTTGAAATAGTTCATTTGGAAGAATCGTTTTTACAGAATTTGTAATTCATCTACTGTAAATGTGGCATTATTGGGAGGGGGTGAATACTTTTGCAGGCCACTGTATGTGTGACATTGTGACATTTTTGGACAACACTGCTCTACTGGTTTGATGCAATATTATGTTAAGGGTCCTTGCTACCAATAACACGTGGTCAGGGTCATGTTGATCCTACATCTCATTGTTTTATTTGTTTCCTTAAGAATATCAGATCAGTCTTTTGACTCTGTATTTCCATGAGGATGTCCTAAGAGTGGGAATTTCTATTGAAATGACATTTTCGTCCATTATTTTTGTTATTTTTTTAAAGCCAGTGAAAGTGTGTTTGTAGAATGAGTGAGCAGCAAAAGAATGTAGCACTGAATAGATTGCATGCAGAGGGTTCAGACACTGATAAGAAGATTAGCCAATCTGAGATTAGCCAAAAGTTTAGCCAGTTAGTTCCTGGAAAAGGATGCCTATAGATCTTGGTTTTTCAAACCCGGGGGCGCGACCCCAAGTGGGGTCGCCGAGCAAATTTCGTGGGGTCGTGGCGTCCGCTTGCAGCGAAAAAAATTGTCTATTTTCGATCGGTGTTCGCTTTTACGGGATGTAATATAAACGGTTCGTTCAAAGTATGAGAACCGGCGGAACATGACGCTTGGAATGGGATGCAGCCGATGCGCGGGCTTGCTGAAGGGCGGTTCATTTTGGCGGGAAATTAGTGGTCTGATCCACCGCCTCTCAGACTCAGACTCTGACTCTATCATTAACGTCTATTCACGTCTCCACGTACGACTCGAGACCTT
>CM068960.1:7095553-7110093 GCA_035128595.1 Eptatretus atami
ATATGTATGTATATTTATCTTGTGCATACACACCATAACATGTCCTATTCTCAGTGAGAAATCCAATGAAGGTGAATTTATCTCTGTTCAGCCTCTTAAACCTTTCAGGCACTCTCCATTAAAAAATATACAATTTCATGTAAAATGTTGTGCCAAGCCACTTTAAATTTATAAGCTTATCCATCCTGCATCATCCTTAAACTCGGGAAGCCCCATTGGATGCTTATACTGGGGAATACACATTCCCTGACAAATAGGGAGTACCCACAATTGTCATGTTTTGTGTCATAATTTGTACCGTGGTTCACCTAAAGTACAGAAAACCCATTAACACAGTATTGACCCATTAAATTTTTCAAACCCTTTGGACAAATAGTCATAATTTCAGTTGCTGTATCCATTGGTTTTATTCCTTTCTCAGAGAGTATTTATTTTATTGTTTGTTTGTTGACTGCTGCAGTGCATAAATGCCATAAAAAGGGAAGTTGCATTGTTGAGTCAATTGAAGGGTAGATGCAGCAATATTAATGAAAATTCAAATTCTAGTATTTCCATTAAATGCTCTCCAGCAACTATACATGAGGAGTAAAAGATGTTTCATCTCATAGTTCGCTGTATTGCTCTTATTCTTATTGATATGGAATGGTTATTGCTCCTCACTATAGGCTGGAGCTACTGAATCGTAGGTGGAATATAGGCTGGTGGAAGCCCCATCATCATCTCATGCCATGTTCTACATGAGACTCCTCACAGAGACCACAGCATTGGTTGTCGCCATGCCCACTTTTGCTGTTCACTCAGACCCGCTGGACCTTTTCGGGGTTCACTCGGAACCCCTCACTAAGACGTGCAGCTTCAGCCATCATGCTCACTTCTGGCGTGCATGCTCCACAGGGGTTCCGAAATGAGTCCTTCCCTAAGGGTCTCGGTGCCCCTAACTTTCTTCCAATGTTCGTCATTGGACACCAACCCATCCCCAACTACACTCCAGGGGCCTGAACCTATGAATGCTCCAACATGCGGCACCCCATAATTGCCCCTCGTCTCAACCTGAGCCAGAGCCGTACTCACTATCACCTGGGGAAGCCACTCTGGCTCTGCCGCTAACCAGTCCGCCTCTAATAGTGGCCTCCCCAGCAGTATTCCTCTTCCTTCCCTCTCTAAGTCCATGCTACGCTCCTCGCACACAGGTGCCACACATACATGTGCCTCCCATTCCGCATTCACCGCACTTTCACCTTCACACATGCACTCTATCTCGCACCTCCCCGTGCCATAGGCACAGACCGTATGGCTTCGGTGTCTCAGCACGGCAGCTTACCGTGTATTGAGGCACACAGTTTGCACACTGGCTCCCCTTTCACACCATTTACAGCACCACCTGGTCACTTGTTCATGTGTCCACGCACCTGGTCACTTGTTCATGAGTCCACGCACCTGATCACTGTTGCATGAAGTGCTGGTTCCACCCCCGTCTGGCTCTTCTCGCATGGATTCCCGTACCTGTGGGGTTGTGCGCACCTAGCACATCTCTGCCCCAGGACATCTTTGCCCCAAGCACGTCTTTCTACCTCCTCCTTTCCACATTTTATTCCCACTGGCGCTATACCCAACTTGCTCGTTATCTCCTACTTTATTTATTCACTTTTATTATTGCCACGCTTAAAAAACAAAAAAACATTGGGGATATTGTAATCGGCTACATCTGTCTGTCCATCTGTCAAGCTATCTCTTCCTCAACGGTTGTGCAGAAATTCACCAAATTTGATAGTTATTATCACCACGTCACATGCCAAGAAGATGCTAGAGGGCAGTATCATTTTTGCTCTCATCCCCTGGGGCCCTGGGGTGGAGTCAAAAGGTCAAATTCCAAAAAAATAATGCAATTACGGGCACATTAATAAAATAATAATAATAATAATAATAATGAAACTTTGTATATGCAATGGACTTTGGGGCCACATGAAATATGTCCGGATTTTTTTAGATTTCCCCCCCAGTTCAAGCCCCAGGAGTGCGAACAATTAGGGTCATGGGTGAAAACAGAAGATTTTTTTTTTTTGACTCAAAAATTGATATTGGGTCATTCCTGGTGGAACTTTTTCAATTCTGCGTTTGGAGGGAAGCGCAGGGATTTGTGATGGTGCGCCATCGACTTCACTCTCGTGTTATTTTAATTAGTCTCTGTTCTTGTTTTAATTAGTCTGAGTATCTCATTTCCTCCTTTACCTCTATCCTATGCTTGCCTCCCCTACTCTTAATTGTGCCCTCTTCCGTTACTCCCCAGGCAACCCTTGCTGTACCCTTTACCGTTGCCTGAATGCCCTCGACTACCTTGGCCTGATCAGCCGCCATTTTCTGATGCGTGTCGCGTATGTCTACCAATGATACTGCCAGGGCTGTCGTGGATCGCCTCCATTTTTGTTTGCAGCTCAGCACCTTCAGCCTTCATTTCAGCCTGGCCAGACTCGTTTTACTTTTGTTGTGGGATTGTGAGAGAACAACATCGAAAGATGTCATCATGGTAATCCATGAGGATTGTGGGGGCATTCCGACGTTGTTTGGTTTGTTTGTTTTTTTGAGATGTTTTTGTTTTTACATTTTTTTTAACGTTTTGTTTTTTCTTTGTTTCTGTTGGGTTTTTAGATCCTCGTGGAGGATCTCTAAGTCTTACTCACGTTGTTGTTCTTCATCTTCTTCTTGTGGACTTTTTTGTTTCACAGCCTACAGTTTTCATCGAAACTTCCTGAAACTTGGGTATATATGTAAAATAACCTGCGCAGACAGTAACCATCTCCGATTTTGAAAATTCCTCCTAGAAAAAGTTATGACGTCAAAATATCTCCGCTAATGGAAATCGCCTAAAAAAATATCTCCGAAACTAGGCAAGCTTTTTGAATTCTGTTTGCGGGAATCGAACAGGGCATTAGCAGAGATGAATTACCGCACATATGATACATCATATGACGTCATATCAATTTTTATGACGTCATTCCTATTTTTTGTTTCACAACCCAGAGTTTTCATCGGATCTTCGTGAAACTTGCCATGTATATGCAGAAAGTCCACGCGCAGGCAGTAAACATCTCCGATTTTGGAAATTCTTCCTAGAAAAAAAGTTGACGTCATAATATCGCCGCTAATGGAAATCGCCTATACCATTATCTCCGAAACTAGGCAAGCTGTTTGAATTTTGTTTGCGGGAACCCAGGCTAAATTCAGGCTAGGCTAAACAGCTAAATTCAGGCTAGGTCAGGATTCAAACCCAGGCTAAACAGCTGAGAGACGAATGTGTGTACCTCTAATCCATCACTTGAGAAGATATGGAGAGGGAAAGTTTTTCTTTGCAATCAAATGGAACAGGAAAATAATTTAAGAAAGAATTGGAAGGGCACTCGGGAGAGCGCATACCTCTGCCACGCAATACCTGATCCATGAGTACACATCGGGCCCAATACATGGTTGCAATATCATGCTATACAGTGCGATATCGTTTTTGGCCCTATCTCTCAATGGTAAAGAATTACTTCAAAAATTAAATAATTCTCGCATCCAGATCCGGATTCTGATCTTCACCAAAATCAAATCACTTCGTCATGGTCACACACCGAACCTGTCCACAAAATGTCACCCGGATCCGTCCATAAGTTTTTGAGCTATCCTGCACACAAACAGACAAACGGACAAAGAAACAGACAAACAGACCGAGAGGGGTGAATACATAACCTCCTTCACCTTCAGTAGTCACGAAAACAATCGGTTGCATGGTCTGGCAGACATATTGGATTGAAGAACAATATTAATTAATTATTTCTCTTGAATTGCTTCATCGATCAATGCAAAATCTAACACATATGATGGACTAGCCATGGGGAATATATGTTAAAAATTTTCAACGTTATCGGTCGCATGGTTTGGCAGGCATAATTTTTTTTAATTGTTTGAAGAATAAACCTTACAATTTTATCTTCTCTTGAACGGCTTAAAAGATCAATGTGAAACTTCACACATATGATTAACGAGTCTTTGGGAATATAGTTTGATAACTTAAATATCATAGGTTGCATGGTCTGGTAGCCATTTTTTTTTATAAATTATTTAAAATCTGAGATTTAAAAATTTTTAATTGAATTTTTTCATCCAATTCTGAATTCAGTTTTAAAAAGAGGATATCATGGGTCACGTGTCAGATCAAAGCAGGGTTGTATCAAAGCGGGGCGACTTGGTACCCGGCCATAACTACTCACAGTTATAAAACACGTGCCTCGAGGTATTTTTTATAACTATCCACAGAAAAGGATATATTGCCAGAAATGCCTTTTATAAATGGCATGAACGCACCATTGACTCCAATAAAAGGTTGAACACGTTTGTCCATTCAACTCAGAGACTGTAGGCAGTTTGGTGATCAAAAACAAGCTCCACAAGGTTTTCCAAAGTGTGTTCAATCGGATCAGGTCAGTCCACATAAGTGATATCGTCATCAAGTACATTGTTGAAAAGTCGACGGTATGAATGATCATTGTCATGCATAAAGATGAAGTGTTGAGGCCTTGCTTTTGGGCCAAAGAGAGCATTCCAGGCATGATTTCATCCTTGCCTATGAATAATAACCATCAGTCAAAGCACCCCTCTTAATGATAACAGGATCAGTTATTTGACTCAGTTGAATGCCCACCCAACAAGTCACCCCCCCCCCCCCAACAGTGATACCTGCACAAGTAATATAACCTTTTGCATGTCATGTTTTATGATAATACTCACATTGGTGCATTTTTTGCTAGCAGATATATATATATATATAATAATATATGTGTATGTATATATATTATATATATATTATATAACATATATATATATATATTGTTGCGAATTGGCGCCCGCGGCGTGCGATCGACCGCGTGTAGCCAAAAGCGGCCCTCGCCCACCGGAACGGACAATTCAGTCGTGACTCTCCGGAAACTACGCCCGGAGCCAGTCACGGGTGGGGGTTAACCTCACCACGATCGTGCCAATTGCCCCTGCGCAGGATAGGGTTGCTCGCCAAATTCGACTACCTAAGTACCTGCGCGAGTGGTCGACCGGGCGATCGTACCACGCACGGGCCGACTCCGGACACGAACCGCTTAAGCGGTTCGTTCCGTATTACAGGGATAACCGAGCGGAGTTATCGTCGGCCTTGACGGTTCCGATTAATTACCGGGCATTTTAAACCCACTATCAATCCCTTACGTGATGCAAGATGGAGATTCAATAAAAGGAAGGAGAGAAGCAAAGCGGGAAAACAGTTCAACAAGTAAGCACATTTATTCACACACACGGAAGCACGTATTTTACAGTCATACAATCATGCAACAAAAGCAAATGCAAGGGAAAGAGTTACACCCGAAAAAAAGGGCAATGTACAGGCACAGACACTTAGGCAGTTCTACTTATTGGACACGGCGCCACAGCATGCATTCAACCCGAAAGAAAGAAAAGCCACCTCACAGGCAAGGAGGCACGGTCCGTAGACCAAATGTACGTGGATCCTGGAGGATGGCCAGGTCCACGAGACGGGAAGGTCTTACCCGCGTCCGTGACGCGATGGCTGGCAAGCCGCAATGTTCGCGCAGCTGCGCCCCGACTCGCGTCCCCTGGCGTGGTTCGGTCCTCCGCGCGAGCGGTTTTGTTGGCACCACGTTTAGGTGGGGGAGGAACGGCCCCCGCACTATCTCAGCGCGGATGGGGGGGGGGGAAATCGCTGATGCTCAGGGAGAGGGGAATGGCTGGCTGGCTTGGACCCCGCGACGAGACGAGCGACCCCACACGCAACCTCGTTGCCGACCGCTCTTCTCCCTTGACTTGAACTTGAACAGCCGCCTGCAACCGAACCGCGCGGACTCCAACTCCCTCCAACTTCCCTGCAACTCCCGCGAGTCGCCTTGCGCTCGCATCTTTATAGGCCTCAGGAGGAGCCTATATGCAAATATTCGGATCAAAATGCGATTGGAGGCGGGGCCACGCCACCCTCTGTTCAGCCATTGGTCGGGCAAAAAGGGCCGTGAAGCATTCGCATCCGCTTTTTGAAGCGAAAGGAACGCATTCACAGCCCATGGCACGACGTGTGGTAGAAAGGCGGAGGTGGTGGGAGTTTGGTTGTTGGCGGGCGTCGTTTGAGAATGGTGGTGAAGCGAGGTTTGCGGGATGGAGTTGTGGAGGTAAAGAGGCGAAGGTGGTGGTGTTTGAGTTGTTGGCGGGTGTCGTTTGAGAATGGCGGTGAAGCGATGTTTGCGGGATGGAGTTGTGGAGGTAAAGAGGCGAAGGTGGTGGTGTTTGAGTGTTTGGGGGATTAATGGTCGAAAATAACAATAGAGAAAAAAAAAATGGCTAACTCAAAGCGTGCAGCCGGATGAATCACACATATTCCCTCTATAACACGGGTTTGGGCTAACTACACATGAACTTACCGAAATCTCACCTGAGGACTCTTTATGGTGTAATGCGAATTTCCAACAACGAACAATCATATAGAGAATATATAGCAGTTCATGCTGCTCTGCTCCTACTTCACTGTTTCCTACATGGAATTCCTGTCTCTGCATGTTATAATATGGACGACAGTTTTTCAGATTAATCTCCATGGCTTCCAAATGGCTGTTCACCTACTCCTCAGGTCATCCACCATCCATACCCTCCTCAAGCCCACCCGTTCCTTTCTCGGTGGTTGTGTTTAATCTCCACTCCCTCCAACTTCCTATCTCATTTTTGTTCCAATGCTGTTTCATCCCCAGTTTTCCTTTCCTGTTCTTTCAGCTCCTTACTTGCTGTGTTTGAGCTTGTATGCACTGCACAGTATTCTTTCCATCACCGATTCTTCTTTCCAAATGTCCCCCTGTTGTATCCCACTATCCCCTTGTTGGTGTGTTTACCCCACCCTCGTTTTCACTCTGTTATTTTTTTTGTCATCTGTTCTGTTCTGTGCACCAATTCTTCAACGAGCCTCAACTCAACTAAAAACAGAACATGTAAGATCAGGTTGATGTTGAACGTTTTGATGAACTTGGCATTGGGATCGATAAGCTGGATTGATTTGTATTTGAGAGGATGAATGAATCATTAATTGCACTTTTACAAATTTATGGGTTCAGAAAATAGAATGAGATTGAATTACAATGTTAACTTGAGCACCTCCCTCTCCTAACCCACGCTTCCATTCACGACAAAATATCTTTTTATTCCAAGAGATATCTGAAAACACGTTTAATCGCCAACAAAGCTCAAAACCATTGTGGTAACATAACGGTCTAAACAGGGCGATGGTTGTGAAAACATCTAACAGCCCCTGAAGGGCAGAAAGACCACTGAAAAAATAGGGAAGCTTGTATTTGATGGATAGAAGATCATTATTGAAACTGCACTGTTGGCACAGCAAGCCAACATGATTAGTCATAAATTTGTTCTTCGATCCCCCCACTGCAGATGCAATTGCAGAGAGAGACGAAAATAGAAGGCAGCGGCTAGAAATAGCTTTGGCCCTATGGATTACAGTGAAGTTAAATGACGTGACTTTCATCTCAGTGGTAGAAACCTCATTTCCTAAAAAGGCTCGTCATGGAGAGGGTGCAGAGTGGGGGAGGGGGGGGGACTTCATTTTCAACACTTGGATGAAAGAGCACAGTAGTGAGATGGCAAAATGATTTATGATCTTGAGGTTCTTGTGTGGAACCCACTTCGATAAAGTTGTTACACATGCACTGCCCAATTAAAAGCTCACCAATCATATTCCTCAAATGAAGCTTTGACCTGCATATATATATATATATATATATACAATCGAGGCTCGTGAAAGAGCTAGTACACTGAATGGATCAGGAAGTAACATACAAAAATAGGGTGCAAAACAAGCACACATGGGGTGGACAAGATGGATACAGAAGGAAACTCCAAGGAGGGAAAACTGTAAAATTGGAAGGAGGAGGGTTTTGGGTGGGGTTAATAAGGGTAGAAAAGATCATGGTTTTGGATTTGTGACCATTTGAGATGCTGGTGAACAGCTGTCTTAAAGACCTGGAGGGAACAAGAGGCTGTGGAAGTTGATTCCACAGGTGCGAAAAAAAGAACAAATGAGTGGAGGGGATCAGTGATCCTGGATTTAGGTAGTTTCACCGGAAGGGGGTTGATGGTCGATCGTGTAAGCCCTGTAAAAACCTAAGGTGGGGGAGCAAAGCACGAAGAAAGCAAAGGATGCAAAACCAGAAAGGAGATGGCAGAAAACAGAGACCACCACCCTGTCTGCGATGGTGAAGTGATAAGCCCAGAGACTCAGCTTCATTGCCGGAGATTCCAATAATCTTGAAGGTCTTGGTTTCCATAGCATCAAGCTGAGCAAGATGTGAGGTAGGGGAGCCAGCCCAGAGGGGAGAGCAGTACTCCATCAAGCTGCAGATAAAGACCTTGTAGGTGGATCGGAGTTCACATGTGCCAAGGAAGGACCCTGCACATTGGATGATGTCCAGCAGCTGGCGTTGGAGGACAACTTTGAAATGTGGTTTGCCCAAGAAAAATCATGGCTGATGGTGAAACCTGATGAGTTTGAATGATTGAACTTCCTCAAGAGGATTGTTAAGAAAGTAGATAGGAAGGTTTTTCAGAGAGAGAAAGTGAGTGTGTAAGATTTCTCAGGATTGAAAGACATATTCTAAGTGTTTTACCAGCTTGTGATATTTTTCAGCGTGAGAAGAGAGAGAAGAGGCTGGGGTCTGCCTGCGTGAAGGATGAGGAATATCATGGCACAGGGTGGAGTCATCAGCAAACAGATAAAGAGGATTTTTCAGAGTCAGAGAGATCATTGATGGAAATCAGGAATAGGACTGGACCCAGAACACTGCCTTGGGGATCTCACGTCTTGATAGGGAGAGGAGATGAAAGGATCCCATTGAGTGCCACACGTTGGTTATGAGAGTAGAGGAAGTCAGTAAGCCATGTGTGAAGTTGGCCTTGGATGCCATAGGCACAGAGTTTGGAGAGCAAGGCAGGATGCCAGACTATCAAAATCACAACATATGTCCAGAGACGGCCCCGATCTCATGCCTGACTTTGAGGGCCTCCATCCAATGTTGGGTGAGTAGAAGCAGCATGTCCAAGATGGAGTGACCTCATCTGAAACCAAATTGGTGCTGTGAGATAAAAAGGATCTGAAACCAAGAGAAAAGTGTGGTTAAGCAATTGGTTCATGTCCATCCATCCATCTATCTGTAATCAATTTATGATCGTCAGTTTATGTTCTCGGAACAACTTGAAGATTTTTCTCTGAAAATTTTATTGTTTTTATTTTCTGAATTTATATTTTATCACTTTTTGTTTATTGAGTGTTTTGTGATGTTTTGAAATTTTTTGCTGTTTTTATTTATTTGTTTGTTTTTTTATGTCTGGGATTTATTCCAACTTGGAGGCAAATGTAGTTGATTCACCAGAATGAGTCATTCTGAGCTTTTAATCTCACTTTTATTTATTACTATTTTTTCCGATTGTTTTTTTCTCATTTCATGTAATGGGTTTATTCAGTTTTTTTCTCTTTTTTCTCTCTCTTCTCAAAGTTTTTAGTTATTTTTTCTGTTTTTTTTTAAGTAAATATTGCCTGTTTTTCACTTCTGTGCTTTTCTATTTTCTTGTTTTAGTTTCAGTGTTTTTTTCTGGTTTTTATTTTCTGATTCTTTTTTAATATTTGGTTTCATTTAATGTTTCATTTAATTTTCTCTATTTTCTTGTTTTATTTAACGGGTTTATTCAGTCTGTATGTTTATCTTTTTGTGTTATAAGTTTTTTTTCCGTGTTTTTCTGTTATCTCTGTTTTGCTGAGTCTTTTCTGGTTATATTTTTTTTTGTATGTTTTATTTTGTTTTTTTCTCAGTTAATTTGTGTTTATTATTTTTATTTTTTACCTCTGCCACCAAAGGTTGACAGAGATTATGCATTCACCATTTTTTGATTGTTTGTTTGTCTGAGCACAATATCTCATAAAGTTATGGACGGATTCGGACGAAACTTAGTTGACAAGTTAGTTGTGATGAGTTTGATTGATTCCATTTTGGTGGAGATCTGGATCTGGGCCAAAAACGATGTATGGAATGGTATCTCAAAACGTTGTGGATGGATTATGGCAAAACTTGGTGGATGATTTCGGTGGGTGACAAGAATAGGCTGATTAGATTTTTCTTAAGGTCTGGATGCAGATCCAGCCTATCAGTGGGATATGAAACGTAAACACTTCAGCCTGGTGGGGGTATGCGCTCTATCGAGTGCCATTCTAGTTTCTACTATGTCCTGAGTTTTTCTCTTTTTTTGTTTTATTTTCTGAGTTTTTTTCTGGTTTTAAAATTTTATTCAGATTATTGGGTGTTTTTTGGTTAAATTTTTATTAACATTTTTTCTGAGTTTTCTTTTTAATTTTTTGCTTTTGGGTTTATATTTTAAGTTTTATTTAATGAGTAAATATTGTTCACAAATTTGAGTTCTATTTTCTTTGCTTTTATTTTTTTTAAATATTTCTCATTTCAATTTATTTTGTGTTTGCATTTAAGGAAAAAAAATTGTTTTGGTTTTTTTCACACTTTAATTTTCTTCATTTTTCTGAGTTTTGATTTTTATTTTCTCAGCCGTTCCTCATTTATTTTCCGAGTTTTTAACTGATATTTTTCTCTGATTTATGTTCTTTTCTCTTTCTGAGTTTTAATTTCATTTTTCTAACTTTTTATGAGTGGTTTTTGTAAAATTTTATCTTGCTTTTTTGTTTAATTTTTTCTTTTTAATTCCTGAGTTTTTTGTTTTCTGTTTAATTTGTGGGTTACTTATAAGTTGTTTTTTCTGTCATATCATTCTTTTTTAATTACCCTCGCCAGAGGGGAGGATATTGCATTTGGGTCCATTTGACTATCTGTCTATTTGTTTGTCTGTTTGATTGTTTGTCTGCACAAAACATGAGTGTTTTACTCTGCAACCGCTTGTTGGATTGACATTAAATTATCAACATAGGAGCGACTACTCATGTAGAATGTTTTAAAGAAAGTTATAATGTCATAGGTCACATGGTATGGCAGCAGTGTTGGAAAAAAGGAAAAACTTTGGACCTCTATATCTCCAAAACCGCAACTAGGAAAAACTTGAAACTTAGCACATGGCAAATACTCCCCAATGAGAACAAGTGTGATTTTGTCATAATGTCATAGGCGCTTTTGTTATGACGTCATAATTGCATACATAGAACACTACATCTGATCAGTATGAAAATTTTTGTGGGTCAACTAATGATAAATTGTTCCATAGAAAAAAATGGATGACATCATCTGTCACATGGTTTGGCAGCCATATTGTTAAAAACAGGTTCAAATGAGCTAAGATCCTCGTCCTCTTAATGATGACGTCATAAAAACGAATATGACGTCATTGTGATCTATCAGGTTTGCGATGAATTATCTGTGCTAATGCCCGGCTTGATTCCCGCAAACAAATTCAAAAAGCTTGCCTAGTTTCGGAGATAATGGTATAGGCGATTTCCATTAGCGGCGATATTATGACGTCAACTTTTTTTTCTAGGAAGAATTCCAGAATCGGAGATGTTTACTGCCTGCGCGTGGGCTTTCTGCATAATCATGGCAAGTTTCACGAAGATCCGATGAAAACTCTGGGTTGTGAAATAAAAAATGTCAAAAAATAGGAATGACGTCATAAAAATTGATATGACGTCATAGTGATGTATCATATGTGCGGTAATTCATCTCTGCTAATTCCCTGTTGATTCCCACAAACAGAATTCAAAAAGCTTGCCTAGTTTCGGAGATAATTTTAGGAGATTTCCATTAGCGAGATATTTTGACGTCATAACTTTTTTTCTCGGAGGAATTTTCAAAATCGGAGATGGTTACTGTCTGCGCAGGGTATTTTTACATATATACCCCAAGTTTCAGGAGTTTCGATGAAAACTGTAGGCTGTGAAACAAAAAGTCCACAAGACAGAAGATGAAGAACAACAACGTGAGTAAGACTTAGAGATCCTCCACGAGGATCTAAAAAAAACCTTCAAAAATCTTCTTCTCTGAAACGGCAAAATAGAACAAGGCGAAACTTTACAGATATAGCCACCCATCCATGCGGAACAAAACGATCACACCTATGACCTCATAAGTCACATGGTTTGGCAGCCGTATTGGATTTACCTGAACACCTTAACAAAAGTCTTCTTCTCCAGAACAGCTGGACAGATTGAGGGGAAACTTCTCACACATGTACCCCAAGCATTGGAGACACCAGGTTTATCACGAATAATTGATAGGTCACATGGTGACCCTCAAAATAAATCTGGGAAATGGGATTGAGCAAAAATCTGGAAAAAATTATTTCTCTTGAACCACTTCATTGATAGATGTGAAATTTCACAATTATGATCTAGTAGTGATGGGGAATATAGGTTTTAAATTTCAACCTGATTGGACGCATGGTCTGGCAGCAACAAAAATTAATTTTTTTTAATGAATCTGGGTTCATTTTATTATCTTATATATTATTTCCGAGTTTGTGGTTTCGTGTCGCGCTATCTTTGACTTTGTTCTGCGCTCGAGTAACGTGATATTCGGCTTACATTATCTCAAAGACCATATGAGGTGCATGGTACAAAAAAAGTAAATAAAATGGTTCTGAAACAGTGAAATCGTATTCCACTTACTGCATTAAAGTAAAATTACTACTGATACTCTGCATCAGTTCCTTTCTCAAACACACCCACCCCAACATGTCGCGCAGAGCGCGGGTTATGCTAGTTTTGAATAAGGCTCACTTGGTTGCACCTGGATGGGTTTGATGGTAGAGGAGTAGCAACTGAAACCCAAATCCTATCCAGGTTCCTCCTGATGACTTAATCTCTGCTTTTTGCTTGTTCAGGTTCCTTCTGATGACTGCAATGCAGGAATGTACCTATTTGATCTTCTGTTTGATTTGAATTGAATTTATTTTAATCTAATTGTGAATTCAATTGAATAACAATAAACATCATGGGTTAGGGTCAAGTGTCCGATCAAAGTGGGGTTGCATCAAAGCGGGATGTCCTGGTACCTGGTCATCACTGCCAGCAGTTATAAAGTGGCAGTTCCAGTTATGTCTATTATTCATAACATAACACACCAGTACACAAACACCACACAAAACCACACAAACACCACACAAAACAAGTCCTGGCGAGGGTCTGCAGTCTTTGATTGCTCTTTTTCTTGTTGTTTTTCTCTTTTTTCTGTTTTACTTCTGAGTTAATGTATTGTGATTTTCTCAGCTGTATTTTCTGTTTTTTTATTTCTCTCATTTTAAAATCAAAGGTTGATATTATCCTTGCCCCTTGTTTATCTTCCCTTACTTCAGGATCATAGCATTGTAACATGATTATCAGCTACTATTATTCTGTTATTTAGCTTTTGTTGTATGCCAAAAATGAAGGTGTTCTTACTCATTTACACGATTCGACACAAAATTAAACCATTTTGGACATTCGAAGAATGTGTATCCATTCCAGCAGGGAAGGGGAAGGAGGTTGCAAACTACCGTCCTGCTGGAGTGGGATTTTCACCCACACACGACAATTGGTAGTTACTCGTTAGGGATGGGATAGCACCCCCTGCTGTAATAATTTAGTCTTTTATAAAATGAATAGATTCGTTCATTTTGAAGGAAGTGTTGTATTTAAAATCTTGGAGGCAGAAGGAGTTGTATCATCAGAATCCAGGAATGAGGAGAAATTGGAAGTCATGAATAAGAAGAGTGATTAATGACCAAAATGAGTGCTTACATGTAGGAAAAAAACATTTGTCACCAAATTTTTATTGTCACATACCTCCAGGTGGTGGTTTGCAAAGCTCTGAGGGAAGGTGTATTAATTAGATGGCCGCTGTTCTCTTAACCTCCCAAGAAATTTAAGTTATAGCCCATTGAACCATGAAAGCAGAATAGTTACACTACTATGACTGAAAATGAACAATTTATTCACATGCATGAATGAGAGAAAAAGAAAGAGCCAAAGGTGGATTTTTTTGTCAGACAAGGTCTTTGGTATCATGGAGGAGCTCGAACATTGAATGGATTAGGATGTAACAGAACAAAAGGAACAGCAGAAAGAGCAGGGTTGAGGGACAAATTAGGAGATTTGGAGAAATAAGGGATGTGCAGAAGAATGAAGGCAAGGGGAGGAAACACAACGTTGACAAGAAGGGCACAGAAGCAAACTCTCAGGAAAGAAAAACTTGAAACTTGGAAAAAGGTGGGGTTGGCGAGGGTTAATGGGAGTACGAAAAGGTAATGGTTTTGGATGGGGATGATCTAAGGTGGTGGTGAAGAACAGTCTTGAAGAACTGGTGAAAGAATGAGATTGAAGGGCATGCAGAAGTTCCATTGAAAGAACTTTAGTATTCTGTTTAGAAGTCAGGTAAATCGCATTTATGTGACAAATTTATGTTGCGCATATGAGCAGCAAGGGCGACTGTTCCCTTATCGCTTGACCCCCCTACAAACACACACACACA
>CM068960.1:7114330-7131950 GCA_035128595.1 Eptatretus atami
AAAGAGAAGATATGTATATGTATGTATATAGTATTTTATACTATATATATAGTATCATAGGCGGTATGTATGTATCTGACAAACAGCAGCAAGAGAGTATTTCATTTTTCCTCAGTTTTTAGATTCCCCCCCCCCCCGGCACCCCAGATTTTGTTTGATTTTCCCATTTTTCCCACAAAAAACGTACAATTTTTTTTTTCCAAATTATTTTTGAAAAAACGTACGTTCATTTTCTCCTGGACTTGTCCCAATTTCATTCAGAACACCTCGAGGAACCTCTAAAAAGTACAAACACACATTGAATAGATGCCCACGTAATGGACCTTATAAACAACCCCAAGGGGACAAGTCTGAAAGTGACATCTATTTTGCTATTTAAATGAATTCGTTTGTATAAAAACATCTAATTTTGTCCGATTTTCCTCGGAATTTGTTTTAGTCGAGTCTTAAACTGTCAGTGACAATCAAAAATGATATCCATGCATTGGGACCATACTCTTTCCAGAGTATCAGTGCTGCCAAAGCAGTCTCCTGGGCTATTGGGCACAATCATGGAGGGGTCACCACTGCAACACAGGATATTCAAATAGCTCAATCATCCCAGCAAGCTGGTACTCGTTTTTCCAACCTTGGAAGGATGACAGGCAGAGTCAACCCCACCTGATATTAATTCAACAGCAGACCAGGATTTGAACTCAGGACCCTAGGATCCCAAGCCCACCACCCCAACTATTAAACCAACACCAAACATAAAATTATATCATGAAAAAGATATCATAAGAATAAATAATGGCATAGACCAAAAGTGTTTAGCTTCTTGAGGTCTCAAAGCACAGGAAATTTAAAAACACGAGCAGAGTGCCCGCCCTACGGGCGATGTTGTTCCAGGCAAGCAACACGTTCTTGTGACGCATACCTTTATTTGGGAAGTGTATAGGCAATCCAACAAGTTGATGTGTAGGCAAAAAAAAAAAAAACGCCCGAGTTACGTGTATGAAGCAAAAAACATACCTATATGTTTCTAATTTAAACACCCCTCACGTCTGGCAAAATGTGGGGACGAGGAATAGTGTCGGTAAATGGTGGAGACTTGTAATGACCCTTCCTCTCCTGGAGGGTGGTGCTACATGATACACATTTACATAGAGAATTTACATAGTGTCTCGCCCCCCCACCCTCGTCCACACCCATCCCCCCACCCGCCCAACCATCCCCGCAACTCCCCCCAAGACCACTGGCAAAGATTAAAAACACCACCAGTCTGAGGCCGCCTACCAGTCTTCCCATTTAGTGTGCAACGATTCATGTTATTTGTATTTTGTATTGTACCCTCCCTCGGCAATCAAACTTCTTTTTTGCTTCCCTCAAATTTCCCCCTCCTCTTTCTCAAAACCTCCCCCACACCATTCTCCCTCAATTTCTTCCACGCTCACATCTCGCCTCATTTCTCCCCACCCTCACCCCTCTTTTTCAAATCTCCCCCCTCACTCCCCATTCTCAAAGCTGCCCCCATTCACATCCACAGAAAGCTGCCGTCCTTCCCCACCCTCTCTCTTTCAGCTCATTCCTCCACCTCCTCCACACTCCCACTTCCCTTTGCCCCCGTTTTCTCTGCATTATCTCCACATTGCTACTCATATCCCGATCACCGACCTAGCGCTTTGTCCTCCTCCCCATCCGACCCTCATCCCCCTAAGCTCTTCTACTCTCACTCTGAATACGCATGTCTAGCTGATGCTCGCACAGGGCCAAGAACACTGCCTTGAGGAACCCAGCGCTGGACGGGAAGAGGAGATGAGAGAATTCCATTAAGGGCCACACGTTGACTGCAACAGGAGAGGAAGCCATGAGGGGAGATTGCCTTGGATACCATAAGAAGAGAGTTTGGTGAGCAGAGCAGGGTGTCAGACCGTATCAAAAGCTCATATGTCTCGGGAGATGGCTCTAACTCCACCTTCTCCTCCCTCACGTGGCTCTCCCACTCCCCTCCACTCCCTTGCACCCAAAGCCTCCTTCCTCACTCTTCCTTAACAGAGTGGAACTCAAACATCAAGGGCCTTCGCTCTAACCTGACTGATCACTCCATACAGGTTGCTACTGACAAACCATACATAATCTGCTTAACAGAAACTTTCCTCCTTCAAGATGTCTCTGACTCCCTAGTATCTCTCACAGGTTACTCCCTCTTTGGTATGATGGACCTGAGCCTCGTTCTGGGGGTGGAGTTGCTCTCTTTATCAAAAACTCTATTCCTCACTCGCCGTGCTCTGGCCTCCCTCCTCCACACCTCAGGAAATCCTCTGGATATGGCTTCCCCTCCACTCCCACTTCTTGTTTATCTGTGTGTTGTATCCATCAGACAGTGATGACTGCATTTACTTCTCGCTCGCAGAAAACATGGACCAACTTCTATCCTCTCATCCCAACTCTATCTTCCTCATATGTGGTGACTTCAATTGGCATCATGCCAGTTGGCCTGGTGTGGGTATCTCTCTCACCTGCCATGGCACTTTAGAAAAGGACTTCTGCGACTCATTGGGACTGACACAATCGGTCATCTTCCCGACCCGGATCTCAGACAATGGGACTCCATCTCTTCTGGATTTGATTTTTACCAATTTTCCAGAAAAGTCTGCTGTTCTTCTTCTGTTCCAATCGGTTCATCTGACCATATGCTTGTAAAAGCGGTCATCTCTCTAGCTGTTATTAGGGAACTGCCTCAGCACCAATGAGTCTGGCACTTCTCTCAGGCCGACGGACAGGGTCTACAAGCAACCATCAAACTTCTAGACTGGTCTCCAATTTCTACTCTCACTGACATCAACTTATCCTGGGAATTTTTTTCAAACATTTTCTCTGTCTCTGTCTCTGTCTCTGTCTCTCTTTCTCAGATTTATCCCATCTCGTCTTCAGTTGTCATACCTTTCCTCCTGCCCATGGTACACTGAAGTTTGTGGTGAGGCAGTTGTCCTGAAACAACTTTCCTTCGCCTCACAGAATGCAAATCCTACTGAAGGTGGGTGATCTCAGTTCGTTCCACAAAGCTCATAACAAGTGTGTGTCTACCCTCAGGAGAGCCAGGAAACAACATCTTTCTCATCTCAAATCTGTCTCCCTCCTCCAAATCCTGGTGGTGTATGGTTAAATCAATTTCTGGTGTATGTTTCCCCTCCATCCACTCCTTTACCTCAAATGTCTGCACAGTTGATGCTGCACGTGAAAAGGCTGAATGCCGAAACTCCGTGTTTGCTACTAAATCTTGTGTCCCAAACCCATCACTTTCTGTACCCACCTTACCCAGTCACATCCAGCTGTTCCTGGCCTCTGTGTCCTTTTCTCCTTACAAAGTGGAGAACTTGTTGTCAAACCTCGACTCAGCTTCTGTAACCGGTCCAAACGGCATCAGCACACATGTCCTAAAAACCTGCTCCTCTGCTCTTGCTCACCCTCTCTCTGTTCTATTCACCCTCTCATTTGCCCAAGGTCATCTGCCATCTGCTTGGAAATCAGCAAACATTACTGTCCTGCATAAAAAAGGGGCAATAACAGATCCCTGCAACTACAGACCAATCAGTCTTCTCCCAATCATCAGCAAGGTCATGGAATCCATCATCGCTTCTGATATCAATTCCTTCCTCTTCTCCAATGGCTTGATTTCCGACCATCAATTTGGATTTAGACCAGGTCAATCTACCCTGGATATGCTGCTTCTGCTTTTCCAACAATGGATGGAAGTCTGAAATGCCAAACATGAGATCAGAGCCATCTCCTTAGACATATCGTGAGCTTTCGATATGGTCTGGCATCCGAAAGTGCTCACCAAACTCTCTTCTTATGGTATCCAAGGCAATCTCCAATCACGGCTCACGGACGTCCTCTCCTGTTGCAGTCAACGTGTGGTCCTTAATGGAATTCTCTCATCCACTCTTCCCGCCCAGGCTGGAGTTCCTCAAGGCAGTGTTTTTGACCCTGTGCTTTATCTGATTTTCATCAATGATCTCTCAGATTCTCTGTAAAATCCTCTTTTCCTCTTTGCTGATGACTCCACCCTCTACCCGACCATCTCTCATCCCCCTGATCGGTAGGCAGCACCCTCTTCACTCTCTGCAGATCTGGATAAAATCACAAGGTGGTCAAACACTTGGAATTTGTCTTTCAATCCTGACAAATCTCACACTCTCACCATGTCTCTCTGAAAGGACTGTCTGGAAACCGTCCCCCTCCCGCTCCCCCATCTACTTTCTCAGCAATCCCCTTGAAGAAGTACTTCCATTCAAGCTTTTGGGTCTCACTATCTGCCACAATCTTTCCTGGGAAAGCCACATCTCTAAGCTGGCCTCTAAAGCCAGTCGCCGAATGGGCATCATACATCGTGCAAAGTCCTTCCTTGGCACACCTGCGCTTCTAACCACTTACAAAGCTTTCATCCACAGTCTGATGGAGTACTGCTCCCCCTTCTTGGCTGGTGCTCCCACCTCTCAGCTTTCTCGCCTTCACGCTGTGGAAACCAAGGCATTTCAGATCATTGGTATCTTCCGCGATGAAGCCGAGTCTTTGGGACTCTCACTCTCTCACCGGAGGCAATTCGGTGGTCTTTCTGTCTTCTTCTGTCTTCTCTCTGGCCTTGCCGCCCCCCTATATTTCCTCAGGGTGCTCAAGATCTGCTAAAAACCCCTTCTGTTGAAACTGCAAAATCAAGAATCAGTGCTCGCCTTCACTCTTTCATTCCACTTTTCCCCCATCTCTGGAACAAACTCCCACTCACTTCAACCCCTCTCTTCCCTCCAGGTCTTCAAAACAGCTGTTCACCACCACCTCATATCTTCCCTCATCCAAAATCTTGATTTTTACTACCCCCGTTAATCCACCCCAAGCCCACCTCCTTCAAATTCCCTGTTTTCCTTCCTGAAAGTCCTTGTGGTACCATGTTGTTTACCCCGTGTACACCACCCCATCCCTCTCCCTTCTTCAAATATCTCATTCTCTTTGTTTCCCACTATCTTATGCTTCCCACTCCCACCCTTCTTGTCTCCCGCCTCGTTATATGTGATTTAGCCTTGTTCTCAGATTCCCGTATGACGGGATTTCGGGGCAAACCTTCGGGACCCCAATCTTTGATGATAGGAGGGAAACCACGGGTAACATCCCTGGGTCAGATTGCGGGAAGTGTGTGTCGGAGTGGTGCTGAGGTGTCGTCCACCAGCGGCGGTCTCCTTGGGTTAACCTGAGGCGGTCCCTTCGGGTGGGTGCCTGGAATGTCCATCCCTAGAGATGATCATCACCTGTCTCTGTTATCATCTGAGCTCAAGCGTTTGGACATCGGGATTGCAGCTCTCTCTGAGGTTCGGAGACCGATTGCGGCGAGATAATTGGTGGGTGGTTACATCTATACTGGTCTGGTCGCTCTGATGTTACCATACCCAAGGAGTTGCTGTAGCTGTGTCAATAAGCTGACCCAAATGATAATTGAGGTAACACCGGTCAACGAGCGTATTATGAGATTAAGGATCGTCACTTCCTTAGGTGTCATTTCCCTGGTCTCTGTTTATGCTCCGACTGAGGCGAGTGATCTCACGTGAAGGAATGCATTCTACGCCACGCTCAGATGTCGTGTTGATCAGTGCCCCAGACGAGATACACTTCTAGTCTTGGGGATTCAATGCATCGACTGGAACTGATAGGGATTGGTTATGAGTGTGTGTGTTTGTCCCCATGGGTCAGTGAACTATGAACCAGATAGCACTAAGTCCTGACTTTGCAAGATATCATTGGACTTAGGGTGGCGGTTCTATGGTTTCAGCGCCCACAAGTCTATCGCTGGCTTGGTATTCCAACGCTGGCGGTGTGGCAAAGGAGATTGACCATTGTCCTCATTGACGGTCGTTGGAGATGTATCCAGTAACTCAAGGGTCTATCCGAGTGCTCATGTCCTCAATATGACCACAGGCTTTGTTGTGCAACTCTAAAGCTGCCACCTTAAATCCTGGAGAATGGTACCATCCAGCCTAGGCTGGATGTTGGCTAGCTCAGGATGAGAGTAGCTGAGGAGTTTGCGAACAGACTGGGTGGACACTTGGGGTCTGGGTGCTTTGGGGTCCTGAAGAGTTGTGGAGTGCCTTCAAGACCACCGTCCTTGATGTTGCCGTGTGATGTCTTGGAACTCACCGCAGGGCAAAGAAGAATTTGTCTCTCAAGGGACATGGATACCATTTGACCAGAGTCGCAGGGCAGGCTGAATGGCAGAGCTGAGCTGTTCAGGGAGCTGAGGCTAAAACTGTACGTGACTGAGGGTGACAAGGAGGCCTATGTGCGAGGAATCTGTGAGGGTAGAGCATCACCTTGTGGACAGGTGATTCTCGTCCGCTTACAGGGGAATTCGTGCATTGCGTCATCCAAGCCCATCCCTCGGAGCACTGCAGTTAGAGCAGAGGTGGTAGGCTCTTGACAGAGGAGTCTGAATGAAGGCCGCTGGGCGCGTTACTTTGAGCGGGTTGTACAGGCTGATCCCCAGCTGTCGAGTTTGGACGTCAAGGGTGTTACAATCCTGTTGCTGACCCCGAATCAACTGTGGTCCACTCTTCGCTTGTGGAAACACGGGCTGCGTGAACCAGTTGAAACGGGTAAAGCTCCAGGGATCTGTGGCAGTCCATGTGAACTTCTCAAGGCTGGTGGAAATGCTAGCCTCGTTGTCGCTGCAATGCAGTTTTGTGCTCTGCCTGAACACAGGCATCATCCAACCGTTTGGAAGAGGGGCCTTGTTGTTCCTCTCTGAAAGGAAGGGTGATCGCCAAGACTGCAACAACTACCGGGGTGACGCTGCTCTCAGGCCGGCAAGGTCTTTTGCTCGGATAATTCTTGATAGGGTTCGCCACCATCTGCTTGAGCACCAGCGTCCAGAGCAGTTCAGGCTTTACACCAAGGAGGTCAACGATTGACCGTATCCTTGCTCTTCGTGTCTCTCACCGAACGGCAGATGAGAGTTTCGGCAAGGGCTGCTTGCAGGCCTATGTTGATCTCGTGTAAAGCGTTCGATTCAGTGAATCGGATGTCCTCTGGAGGATTCTTGGTCTTCGTGGGTTGAACCAAAACTGATCGATCTGATGTCTGACTCTACTCTGGTACTGAGAGTGCTGTGAAGTGTGGTGTGACCATCTCTGACTTATTTCCAGTTGTTACTGGAGTTCGTCAGGGGTGTGTACTGGCCCCGCACACTTTTTCAGCACTTGATTGGACTGGATTTTAGGGAGGATGTCAGAGAGATCAGCGCGGTGCATTCGTTTGGTGGAATGTCAAGATCTCGGACCTTGATTTTTGCAGATGATGCATGTCATCTTGGCGGAGACTTTAGATATCCTTTTGGGGCCCTCGAGTGTCTGAATGAGGAGTCGGAGCCGCTGGGTTTACGGGTTTCTTGGTCAAAACTAAGAATCCAGGCTTTCTGGTGACATTCTTTGATGCTGCTGTCCAGTCTGTTTCTGTTTGTGGTGAGGATGTTGAGTCGTGGAGATTCACTACCTTGGCAAGTGATATTTCATAGTCTTCTGCCTGGCTGTGAGTCAGAGGGTCAATAGACGTCTGGGTTGGGCCTGGGGAGTCATGGATTACTGGATCATGGGGGTGGCGCTGTCGTTACCTGTGCGGGAGGACGAAAGTCCGAGTCTTCAGGTTTTGGTACTCCGTCTTGCTCTATGGATGCGAGACTTGACTCTGACCATAGATCTTGAGACGGAGACTTATTCCTTTGAGTACCAGGTCTGCTTGTGAGAATCCTTGGCTATCGCTGGTCGGATTTTGTGTCCAACGAGCGGTTGCTGAGAGAGACTCAGATGAGATTTGTTACCACATAGTCCGTGAGCGTCAGTTGCGGCTGTATGGACATGTGGCTCGTTTTCCTGACGCTGATCGCTCACCAGATTCTCTCAGCGAGGGAGTCTCATGAGTGGAGGAGGCAGTGGGCCGACCACGTGCCTCGTGGTTGCAGCAGGTTGACTCATCATCTCAGGAGATGGGGATGGGCCTGGCATCTGCCTGGGGGATAGCCAGACGGAGGCCCTGGAATACCGGCGGAAAGTGAACGCAGCGACGCGCTGTTCTGGCACATGCTCCCATACCTGACCTGACCTGTATTAGTTCTTACATGAGCCTCAACTTGGTAAACAAACAAGCTCGAATGAGCTAAGATCCTCGTCCTCTTAATGATGACGTCATGAAACGAATATGACGTCATTGTGATGTATCAGGTTTGCGATAAATTATCTGTGCTAATGCCCGGCTTGATTCCCGCAAGAAAATTCAAACAGCTTGCCTAGTTTCGGGAGATAATGGTATAGGCGATTTCCATTAGGCGATATTATGACGTCAACTGTTTTCTAGGAAGAATTTCCAAAATTGGAGATGGTTACTGTCTGCGCGTGGGCTTTCTGCATATACATGGCAAGTTTCACGAAGATCCGATGAAAACTCTGGTTGTGAAACAAAAAATGTCAAAAAATAGGAATGACGTCATAGTGATGTATCATATGGTACGGTAATTCATCTCTGCTAATGCCCTGTTCGATTCCCGCAAACAGAATCAAAAAGCTTGCTAGTTGAGATAATTTTAGGCGATTTCATTAGCGGAGATATTTTGACGTCAAACTTTTTTTTTGTAGGAGGAATTTTCAAAATTGGAGATGGTTACTCTCTGCGCAGGGGTTTTTACATATATATGCAAGTTTCAGGAAGTTTTGATGAAAACTGTGGCTGTGAAACAAATGAAACAAAAAATGTCAAAAAATAGGAATGACGTCATAAAAATTGATACGACGTCATAGTGATGTATCATACGTGCGGTAATTCATCTCTGCTAATGCCCTGTTCGATTCCCGCAAACAGAATTCAAAAGCTTGCCGAGTTTCGGAGATAATTTTTTAGGCGATTTCCATTAGCGGAGATATTTTGACGTCATAACTTTTTTCTAGGAGGAATTTTAAATCGGAGATGGTTACTGTCTGCGCAGGGTATTTTTACATATATATTGCAGTTTCAGGAAGTTTCGATGAAAACTGGAGCTGTGAAACAAAAAAAGTCCACAATAACAACAGATTACAACAACGTGAGTAAGACTTAGAGATCCTCCACGAGGATCTAAAAAAATTGAAAACAATTAGCAGTACATTCAAAGTTCACCGCCCCCATGCCAAAGAAATAAATAACGAATCCTCCACTGCGCAACATCGACGTGGCACCGAAGGCGCCCGGCAATGCCGCTTTGCGGCACATGGAGTCGGAATTGGGAGGGAGCGGTGTACAATTAATGACTGATTAATTGCATAATTAAGATAAATAAATACTAATGGTAAAATAATTAATTTATCAATCAATTGCCGAATATCATACCTAAACCACCACTGTTTCATCCGAATCTGTAACTTTTTGAAAATTAAGTAATTAATCGAAAAATGAATAATTCATCGATTAATTGAATGGAAGTACAAAACCGATTAACGCTTCATTCTATGGTCATCAATAAAGACTCCATCTCCTAAACTTTGACTCAACGTCATCTTATTATATTGTATAAGGGTGGTGAATAAGATTGCTTCTGTAGCACTAAACTAACGAATTTTTTTAAACCATCTTTAAAACCATTCTTTTATTAAAATTGAGGTAGATACTTATTACCTGAACACTGTGCGGGGTATCACGTTCTATGAACTCTTCGTGTTCACTCTGTTTCAAGGATAGACAAGGAACTTTGACAAAGGCCTGCAAGAGGATGCCATTTGGCCTATTGTGTCTCGTGCTCTCTGTCAATCCAAAATGTATGTAATTGGACAAATGTAATTGGTTGGATACCAATGGTCCCATTTCAATGAACGATTAGATACCGATGGTCCCATTTAATGGAAATTTTGAATACCGATCATTGCATTTTATATAAATACTTGTAGGGAGTGCTTACACATTGTGTGAGCATATGAACCGTGTTTCCCCATCATCTTAGGTCGCTCCCCTGCATTTGATTTTTCATTTATTTATTTTCATTTATTTATATTTTCATTTCGGGATGCTTTCCAACGGTTCTGTGATTTTTACTGGTGTATTGGCTTCGATGTCTGTCTGCAGACAAAATTACCATGCTTCCCCATTGTCTCGGGTCACTCACTTGGGTTTTTTTTTTCATTTATTTATATTTTCATTTATGGATGTTTTCTGATGATTCTGTGATTTTTGCCGGTGTACCGGCTTCGATGTCCGTCGTCACACAATATTTCAGCTTTCTACGTCACCTGGAAGGTACTGATCTTTAATATCAGTCGGTCAGTCAGTCAGTATGCCTGGTATTGGCCTAATGGTTGGGGTGACGGGCTTGGGATCCTTGGATCCTGAGTTCAAATTCCACTCGGCTGTTGAATTAATACCAGGTGAGGTTGACTCTGCCCGTCATCCTTCCGAGGTCGGCAAAATGAGTTGCAGCATGCTGGTATACTGTGTTGGAGTGGCGACCCGTCCAGAATTGTCCCGAATAGCCAAGGAGACTGCTTAGGCAGCACCATCACTCTGCACAGAGTATGGTCCTGATGGATGGATGTCAGTCAGTGGTTCGAAAGAGCTTTTTTATTCGAATAGATACTGACTGTCCAATTTTATCACAGTGTTGGATATCGATGGACCGATTTTGTCGAAATATGGGATACTGATCGTCCAATTTTAGGAAGTACTAGATGCCGTTGGTAATTTTATATATTTTTAAAGTTATTTTCACATTTATCTTCTTGCTATAGAAGATGATATACATTGCATTTTTAGAATTCAAACCATTCCACCAGAGGGCACATGGCGACTGTGCATGATCACTACAACAGGTTAATGATGGAGATACGAGGATTGATGCAGGAAGCTATTTGGCCCATGATGCCTGCACAAAATAAACACCACAATAATCCAATCTATCAGTTTATCTATTTAATTTCACTGAGGTAGGGGGGGGGGGGGAGTGAGATGGTCGTTGAGTGTGGCATGAACAAACACCTCCAGCAGATTCAGCTTTTTAGGACACCTTCTCGCAGACATCACGATCACTGCACGGTGTACATGTATACAATCACCTGTCCATATCTCACATACTCTTCGTAAAGAAATACCGAGCAATGGGATATTTAACATCCTCCAGATAATGCTGGCAGAAGGAACACCCAGTTTGACATCCATCTGAGGGACGACCCATATTTTGGTGCAATGCCATACCTGTGAAGCAGAAATCTGACAGGTTATAGTCTTGCTGGGTATGAAACCAGGACTAGGCAGCTCAAAAGCAAGTGTGTTAGCTCCATACTATCCCGTCGGATGGCATAGACATTATAATATGAGTTATCTTCCAATAAACTTCAATGCAGGAGGATGTCATTAAGCCTTTCAAACCTGTGCTGTGGTTATCAACCTATGCTTGTTTGGTCGTTCTCTATCCTTTTCAAATGCTGAGCCTCAAGCACAAAAGCAGCAGGTATCATTTTAGCTCACCTGGAACGTAGTTCCAAGGAACTTATGGGATGGCACATCATCTGTCCGTAAGTCCGTCCATCCACAAATACTTGCAACTTCTCTGAAACTACATATACGATTTCGATGAAACTTTACCACAACGTTCGTTACCGTGTATGTACCAAAAATTGTTCACACCATTAAAAAAACAAAATCGGGATCTAAAGGGGTAGATGGTCGGGAGGGGGGCGGGGTGTGGGGATGGGGTTCCATCCATCCATTGGCACCATACTCTGTGCAGAGCGTTGGTGCTGCTTAAGCAGTCTCCATGGCGATTGGGCACAATCCTGGACGGGTCGTCACTCCGACACAGGATACCAGCATGCTGGTACTCATTTTGCCGACCTCGGAAGGATGACAGGCAGAGTCAACCCCACCTGGTATTAATTCAACAGCCAATTGAGATTTGAACTCTGGATCCTCAGATCCCAAGCCCACCACCCTAACCATTAAGCCAACACCAGGCATGGAGTGGGTTGACCCCCAAAATATACATTTTCTTTCTTCTCCAAAATCACACACAAGTCTGATAAAACTTGACCACAACCTTTATCACCCGTGATGTACCAAAGTTTGTTCAGGCCATTAAAAAAAAATAAATCCATAGGTATTTACTTTCTTATCCATTACAGATTTTGTGGGTTTATCCATCCCTACCAGTGGTTCCCTGGTTATCTTATCCAGCCACAACCAGGTGAGCACCAGAGGTGCTGGCCCTATGTTTAAAGTCTTTGGTATGATTCAGATGGGGTTTGAACCGTCAATTCCCAGATTCAGAACAGACAGTCTATCTATTATGACACCGCCTCTGATGTCAGTTAACATTTTAATAACGATGCATATTTTAAGGAACAATATTTTGCAAATGCCACAAACCTTCACATGTGTTGAACACAACACAGCAAGATTAGAAACTCGTGTTTGATTCCAGAAAACAATGGAAGATCAAGTTCCTCCATAAAAGTCTTCTGTTTGTTTTTTTTAAACATATCAAGATGGTAGCCATAAAGCATGTCTATTCATGACCAAGCACACAAACTCAAAGTTATCATTTTGGAGAGTCGCCGGCATTACTCTCTGAGAAATTGCAGAAGAAGTGGGTGTCAGTGTTGGAAGTCTGGAAACAATCATTCATATTCAGGATGCTGTTTTATGTTCTCATTATGAAAGCACTTCATATTGATAACACATCTACAGTGAGAATAAAGAATTATATTCACACAATGGGAAGTGAGGCCTCTTATAAAATTATATTACTGAACAATCAAATCCAACTGTGTGTCACATGCAGGAAAATCTGTCATGCAACGGAGTTTTTTCCACACTCATGATTTGTTGCTTCACAAAGCACCACTTATTTCTTCGGCGATGGAGAAACAAGCAGTTGCTCTACAAACGAGCGTCCATCCTTTTTCCGGCCAGTATGAAAGTGCAAAGGGAAACAAATCTCCAAATCTCGTTTACATGATTAATAACAAACAGCAGTTGTTTCGACTCTCACCTGAGTCTCTGACGGCTGGTCTTTCAACCCGAATGTTCAGCTGCATGTGGCCTGTTCCTGACTGCAAAGGTACCGCTTCCATGAGCCTTGCAAGAGGGAATTGATGAAGACTACATCATCAAAAACTCGTACCCATGTGGGTACTGATCCTTCTCATGTGTTGCAGTTGTGTCGATTATATTCTGGAGGAAACAAGATGACATCATAATATGTTATGCTCATTTCAACATGGAGTTTTACCACTCTTCATAATATCCTGCGTACTGTTTATGCTTTGTTTCAAGGAAGAGCTCTGCGATGTAAATGGAAGATTAATAGATTGGATACCTGCAAGTACACATTAAGGAAAAATTAGTGTTTATAATCGATGAGACCGAGTTGGTGGGACAATGACAATTTCTCAAACAAATGTTGGGAGAGATACACGAACCGGCGTGGGAAAGCAGGTGAGCGACTTCAGGGCGTGAGACCTTTTTCAAAGCCAGGGGGAGGGATCAAAACGTCGGTTCACATTGTACCTGTGAGTACCTCAAGTACATTCAATGTCAACTTCATTTTGAGCAAATTTAACATGAGTTAATTTCAAATATCTAAAATACGTTTTAGGATGAATAATATAGTATGTACGCAAACAAACAATGGAGTTTTTGAACCATTCACAATGGTAACCATTCGAGGGAACAACGGGTTAATCATCTGGTTATGTCAAGTCGTGTCTGACTTCTGTTGACATTCATCATCAGGATTTCTCCAAACATCTCTTTCCTGCACTGCTTCCCGAGACTCTCGCAGAGACAGCTTGGTTGCATCCTTTACCCATGCAAGTTCTGCCTCTTCCTCTTCTTCCCTCAACCACACCCAGCATGGTTGATTTCTGCAGACTTTCGTTTTCTGCACACATGATGTGGCCAAAGTATGACGGTCTCTGTTTCAGCATCAGCGATTCGAATGTACGTGGTGGTTCAATTCATTCAACCACCGATTTGTTTGTTCTTCTTGCGGTCCATTCATCTCTGACACATCATTTCAAAACTGGCAATTTCTTCTTCCCTTTTCACTGCCCTTGACTCACATCCATACATTGCAAATGGAAATACCAGATAATTCACCAGGCTCCGCTAGCTTGCTTAATGACATTTAAAATTCTATCCTGCCCAGTGTCTTTTTTTTGCTTTGATGAAGGGTTAACACCCAAAATGTAAACCGCTCCTTGCTTGCCTCTGCGGTCAGCATACCTCAATCAACGTCCTGCTCATTTAATCCATTGTTCTACCTGTCCGCAGACACAGATCGACACGAGTCTTCATCAACAAGACTTCATTCTACCCACAGATAGATGGATTATGTCTGTCAATGGCAAAACCATCTACATTGTTCTCCATATGACCTCATCTTACTTTAAATTATCATGTTAGGGTACCAGTCTATTATACTTTAACATTATAGTTAACATAATGTCGACACACATGTGATTATGTCAAAGCCAGAACCAAAGAATTAGGCATTGTTTTCAAGCTTCTATGGAAATGTATCAAAGGTTAAACACCGGATCGTAATGCTGTGGGTTTATTTGTGTAAATTTAGTGTAAACATAGTGCTATTCACGGTGGTGAGACCCCCCCCCCCCAACTGCCCTCCTCACTGCTTAATTTCCCAGCCCCCTCCTCCTCCACCCTCCTCACTGCTTTATTTTAGGCACTTCTGAACACTACACCACAATTAGCTTACACATATAACGTTTCCAATTGCTCTTTCTTTTCTAACAATAACCAGTGGTACATCGCTAGCATAATTACCCTGAGGCCTGATGCACAATTTTCAAAAACATGATCCTGAAGTTTTGTGTTTGTGTCACCAAGCAGTGAGCTCAGAGAGAATGAGAAGGTAGATCAAGAACAAGGTAAGGAAATAAACACCTTAACATGTTTTTCGAGATTTCTGTGATATCAAGCAAGTCGAAAATGTTGCAAAAAATTTTACATCTGATAAACTGACAACACAAAGCCACAAACCATGAATATTAACCTGAAATTGATTGAACAAATGGTCTACATAGTCAGTGTTTCTGGTGATAATGAGTACAGGTAAGGTTGCTCTATGATTCTCTGGACTAACAGTCCTAATTGTAATGGGAAAACAATGTAGTAGCTCAGTTTGAAGTATAGCGTTTGAAATTGATGGAGTTGTAATTTAATATGTAATGATTTCTCAAAATTATTAATAATAACGAATCGGTAAAGGATTTTCCAAGCCAACGTTAACTTAAAAATACCTCGGGGGGGGGGGGGGGGAGCATTATGGAGATGGTAAAACCCAATTAAAGTCTGCGTTCACCCCCTTACAATTGGCCATATTATGTACACAGTGGGTCCTGATGCAGTTGAGGTGAACCGAAAAAGTGCAATATTTCTCCTGGGATAAAGCAGACCCTTCATTTGAGCCGTCCATCTTGAAAAGCACTGCTGTATGCAGTGGGTCAGATAAAGCTCGTGAAAAGTTTAGCGGCAACTCGAGAGAGCCGCGACCCGGCTAGGGTTACGCTGCCATATAGTATGGCCTTTGTCTGCCCCACCCTGAGTCACAATTGAAGTCCAGTGCCAGGCCAAAGCCTCCAGGGTGGTGGCTACATCAACGGAGGTGGAAAAGGTGGGAGGGAGGCAACTCAGGGGCTCTGTTTAACTGAGCTTGAGGGAGCTGGTGGAGCCAGCCTGTCTCCTTGCCTCCAGAAACACAGAATGTGGTGAAAAGCATCGCACAAAGTGAGACCCAAAAAGCAGGTCCAACTGCACCTCATAACTAAGGTTAACCTTTGAATGCAAAGGCCAAAAATAAGCAAATCAAATTCAGCAGTGACCTGTCACCTTGATTTGGATAATTTCATGGAAGAGGGATATTTAATATACTGTTGTTCATTGCTAAAGGTGATTGAGACACAATGTTCGACCTCCTGTACCGCAATGCTTGAACGGTTATTTTCTTCCAATAAAATTTGTACAATAAGCTATTTGTACAATAAACGTTTATTTCTTCATTTGATAGCCACACGTGCGCTTGTGTAACACGATACACAATGGTATTGTGGAACAGGCGGCACCACCAGGCCGTACACTGTTCAACTCCACCAGCCAAGCATTTCAGGAAAGGGAAGTTCAAGGGTGCAAGTGAAAACCCATTTGCTGTTATAAATTACAGTATCAAAGTAAATTTCTTAAGGGACGTTTGGTTTTTTTTAACTACACATGACCTTTGTTGGTGCTGTTGTTGGAATCATAATAAACAATGCTTTACTATCTGAAACGTCATTTGTAAAAAAAGAAAAGAAAAAAAAGTGCTGACAGGCACAAACACAAAGGGAATCAGGATTTATGTCGGAAATAGTCTCAAAATCCAATACAGATAGAGAAGCATAATATAAATGTTGTCAAAACATCACCTCCTCGATACCAGCTACCACCGCTTGTGTTTTGGAGTGCCGTGCATGTTCCGCCATCAACACATCCGGCTGGAGCCGCCACTGGTTGTTGACAGAGACGACGGTGGAGATAACAGGTCCCATAGGTCCAGGGAGCTCGCGCGCCTTCCCGGAAGCCTCTCCACGTGTGCCATTGTTCTCATGCTCGCATGGCCACCAGCCAGTCCTTGCACCAGATTGTGCAATTGTCTCGCATCGCCGCTAGGGGCACCATCGAACCCTGTGCACCTGCATTTGATCATGAACAAGCAGTTTGGATGAGGAATGCGAATACAAAACAGTAGAGGAAAATAAACATTTTGCAATTACAAGAAAAGGTACAGAGAGCACTCAAACTTCTCATACCATGGATGGCACCACAATTACTAAGCGCAGAAGGTTGAAGTATAACATGAAGGTATGGTATTGTCAAGCCTTTCCATTTTAGCTAAGGGGGGGGGGGATAAAAAAAATTCCCCTGCCCCCTTAGCCATATACACTGCATATCTAATACATAAAGCTCTTTCCAACCACTGACTGATATTAAAGATCGGTCCCTTCTGGGTGACATAGAAAGCTGAAATTTTTTGTTCCGATGGACATTGAAGCCAGTACACCGGAAAATATTACAGAATCACGGACAAGATTCATCAATGAAAAATAAATAAACGAAAAAACAAAATAATGAAAAAAATTTAGGTGAGTGACCCAAGACAATGGGGAAGCACAATAATTTTGTGTGCCGATGGACATCGAAACCTCGCAATCAGCAAAAAAATCACAGAATAATCGTAAGCACCGTAAATGAAAGTATAAATAAATGAAAAAAAAATGAAAATAAGTACAATGAAAAATCAAATGCAGGTGAGTGAGCAAAGACAATGGGGAAACACGTTTATATGCTTACACAATGTGTAAGCACACCCTGCTAGTGTAATACATAAAGCTTTCTAACCACCGAACTCCCTCACTGACTCACTCACTGATATTAAAGATGGGTATCTTCCAGGTGGCATAGAAAGCTGAAATTTTGTGTGCCGATGGATATCAAAGCCGATACACCGGGAATTTTTTTTACAGAATCATCAGTCAACATCCATAAAAAATATAAATAAATGGGAAAAATGAATGAAAATAAATAAATG
>CM068960.1:7137416-7153948 GCA_035128595.1 Eptatretus atami
CGAGCCAGAGCAACCACGAAGCAAGAGCATCGACCAAAACCAGAGCATCGACAAAAACCAGAGCATCGACAAAAAACCAGAGCATCGACAAAAACCAGAGCATCGACCAAACTAGAGCATCGACCACACAAGAGCATCGACCAAACTGCTTCCCGGTCTCCGACTTTTATTTCCTCGGAGCTCCGCCCTCCACTCCGCCCCCGTTTTCGGCTCCACCCTCCTTCGAGAGGGTTCTCTGAAGAGGCCTTCCTCCTCCCTGGCCGGTCACACCGCGCAGTCCACCAATCCGAGCCGCCACTGCCCTCCCCTCGTTCTCTCGAATCTTGCCGTGGCGAACCAGTGCGAGCCTTTGTTGGTTTTTGTTGGTGAATAAAAAATAGAAAAGAAGAAGCCTAACTCAAAGGATCGCAGCCCGAATGGATACAAAATTCCCTCATTACAACGGGTTTGGGGCTAACTAAACATGTACTTAAAAGATACCTCACCTACGGACCTGAATGGTGTTTTGCGAATTCACAGCCGTAACAAATATTAGTATATATATATATAATATATATATTATTTGGTTGCGAATTCTCGCCCGTCGGCGTGCGATCGCCACGCGACTCGAACCGCGACCGCCTCGCCCACGGAGGACATTCAGTCGTGACCCTCCGGCTAACGCCGGGATCCAGTCACGGGTGGCCTTTCGACCTCACCACAATCTGCCAATCGGCCACCCGCGTAGGATAGGTTGTTCGCCAAATTCGACCTACCTAAGTACCCACGCGGATGTAAACCGGGCGATCGTACCTCGCCGCAGGTCGATTCCGGACACGAGCCGCTTGGGCGGGCCGTTCCGTACTATCGGATAAACCGACGGTGTTATCGTCGGACCTCGACGGTTCAGATTATTTTACCGGGCGGTTGCCCCACTACGGAACCCTTTACGTGAAGCAGGATAGGTTCAATTAAAGAAAGACGAAGCGAAACGGGAAAACAGTCACACAATGCACATTTATTCCGTGGCACACGGATCACACCTATAGCACACGTAAAGCAAACAGCATGTATTTACATCACAATAAGCGATTGCATATGTCACATTGAAACAAAAGAAAGCACATATAAAGGAGTTAAAACCGACTACACGACAAACGGACACTTATACAGTTACTACCTTAACAAGACCGGCGCCACAACACGCATTCACACCGAAGCAAAAAAAACCCTCACAGGCAAGGAGTCAGACTGGCCCGTGGCCTAATGCGCTGGACCTGGATGAGCGGCGCAGCCCCGAGACCGAAGGGTCCTACCCCGCCTCGTGGCAGCCGCAGAATTTGCTGACGCGGTTCCGTGGCACCTGCTGGTGTAAGTGGGAACGGGCCCCTGTCGCCTCTCTCAGCCGGGGAAAAAGGGGAATTGTTGATGCTCTGGGAGGAGTATGGTTGGCTCGCTCGAATCCCGCGACGCGAGCCTCCAGGTCCACCTCAGCCGTTCGCCTCCGCAGCCGTCTGCCCCACCGATCTCGCCTCACCGATCTGCTGCTCCACCGACACTGCTCACGATCCTGCTCAACTGGCTGCTCACCCGACACTCTCCCACGATACTGCTCGAGCTCCGTCCCACCATCTCTCCAACTCGACTCACTCCACTATACTGCTCTCGCCTTTTTATTGGCTTCGGAACCCACCATATGCAAATTATCGGATCCAAAGACCCTCAGGGGCGGAGCCACGCTCGCCGATTGGATGGAGAGAAAGGGGCGTGTATCATTCCTGATCCTCAAATTTGCATATGCCGATTTTCGTCAGCGCGTCTGAGAGCGGGCCTAGCCGCCCGCGCTTCCCTGATTGGGTGGATCAGATGTGGCGTGCATCATTCCTGATCCGAATCTCCTCAGAAAACCCCCATCTGCACTCGCGTCTCGCGTGTCTCGCTGAAGACAGCTCGACGCTGCGCCCACAGGTGGTGCGGGAATGGCCGTAGGAGAAGTGGTGGAGGAGTTTTCGGCGGTGTCGATGGCCATGTGCTGTTTGGAATGCGGGATGTGAGGTTTGCCGGTAGCGAGTGGTGAAGGTAGGTTTTTGCTGCTGGCGTTGTTGTTGTTGTTCGTGGTGGCTCAAAACAAAGTAAAAGAAAAACGCCTAACTCAAAGGATCGCAGCCCGAATGAATCACATTAATTCCCTCTATACAATGGGTTTGGCTAACTACACATGTACTTAAGAAATATATCTCACCTACGGGACCTTTATGTTTGCGAATTTCCAGAACGTTACAACTACCCCTCTTTTTTTACAGACTCGTCCCGAGTCGTCAAATTATCGTGTGTCCATCATGTGTATTCTCCCCTAGTACGTTTTACCTACGGATCCCTGAGTGCCACATTCATGGTATTCGTGTCCCAAAATAAATAAGCTGACGGCTGAGTAACTAACTAAACAAACTCACTCACACGACGACTTAAATAAAATTGCCGCGCTAGACAGACATGCGGGGGCGCACTCATTTTTACAATACAACTAAACCTTAACTTACAAATTTTACACATAAACCAGGCCCAGAATCAATGGACTCTGCAAAAAGAAAAGCAGTCAGCAGGGAGCCAGGCTGCTCGCATGCAGTCTCTGGCTAAACAATGCAGTGACAGGAACGTGGCCGGCTGCTCACACGCAGTCCTAGCCTTCCCTTTTATAAATGAACCAGTGAACCACAACGGTGCATGGCTGCACAAACGCAGTCTCTGGTGCGGCTGCCTGCAAGGCAGTCCCTGTAGAACACTGAACGGGCACTGACGCATAGCAAACAAAACGGTGCACGGGCTGCTCAATGCAGTCCGCGTGCAGAATGGATGGATGACGCAAACACGGTGCACGGCGCCACTGCAGGCCCGTGTTGCAGCTGCCAACAGGACAGTTCCTGCAGCTTGCAAACTGTTGCTTGTATCCTGGCGCGCATGGCAATGAACAGGGGGGGGCAAAGCAAAATTGACGGGGCTGGTAAACGGGCAGTGGGCATGAACATGCAAAGGTAAAGCAACATAGCCTGCAGAAAAGGCCGTTACAGTGAACACAGCCGGCAGACGAACTGCCGGCACAGGCCTTGCAGTAAAAAAGCCGCGACGAATCCGGCGGCACAGGCCTTGAGCACACAGCGCAGACGATAAGTTGGCCAGCCTTTGCCTTCAGTGGATGTGGGGAGTCGGTGGTGTTGCCACACAGAAGGGGATCGGACCTACCTACCTGTCTCCCTCCCACCTTTCGCTTTGCCTGTCACTGTCCATACCACTCCCCTTAATTTGAAAAACCAATTTAGCCCCAACTTATTTTTTTTTTGTTGTTTTTATTTTCACTCTTCCCCACTATAATCGTCCCCTAACCCCTTTATCGTCTCTGTTCGGCTAACCTATCTGTCCCTAGCCTACTCCCAACCCCTACGTTCCCTTCCCGGAGGGGATAGAGGAGACTAGCTCCTTGTGCGAGCCCAACAAAGCCTCAGATGGCCTCCCAGATCTCAGCGATTCTAACCCAAAGTGGGTCCAGCGGCCCACAACGAGACGAAGGGATGGATGGTGCGGAGGGACATCCTATCTACCCTAACCTTAACTTTAAACTACCCCGGGGCTTTCAACAAGCGCCTCTCGCTTAATCTATTGGTTCTAAAACCCAGGTTCCCGTCGCCTGTGTTGTGTCCCCTCAAATTTCGGGCCTGCCCCTCTAATTTTCCCTCGTGCCCCACGGTTCTGGCTTGGACGCGTGGCTCCCTTGGCAGGCACGACCCTCTGCCGAATCTCCACAATGCACCCCGGCACTACACTGCCTCCGAGCCTACCAGCTCCCTAAACACCGGGGAGTGCCTCCCATGGCAACTCCCCTGAAACGCCACGTGCAGGCTGGCCCGGGCCCCTTTCCGAGGGTCACCCGTGCCCACACACTGCCCACGCGGCCAACGGCGCCCCGGGCCCCCGCACAAGCGGGCGCACCCGTCCCACTACCTATCCGGCCCCCATGGCCCTTGGCCTACCACGGCCGACTAGCCCGGTGCCCGGGTACCCACTCAGCGATACTACCTTTCGCAGCCACGCTCCCAGCCCGTCAACAGGGCTCCTGCACCCCTCCAAATGGTTCGAGCCTACACTCCCACCAACAGCAAAACGACCTCCATTTTCAATTTAACTAACCCACTAACTCACTTTACACTGACCCCGGTCCCTTGGGCGGAGATCATCCTCCCCCAATCACTCATCGCACCATGCATTCCACAATCGCTCCATCACACAGACCGCTGGCCTCACTCACTCAACATGTTTCCACACAACTCACCAACACACATCGCTGAATTCGCCATCCTTCTAACTACCTCCCCTAACATCTCGTGCTCCCACGTCATCCCTTAAACTACAGCACGTTCCATTTAACACTACGTAGCTAAGCTACGTCCCCCTACACATTCCAAGTCTCACTCCGTCCTCAAATCTCTAATCCATTTCCAACCTAAATCTCACTAAACCCTCTAACTAATCCATTCCACGGGCCCATAGGACTTACCCTGCCCCATGGAGCCGGTCTACTAACTAACCCTTCCCCTAACTAATGTCATCCTGTGCCCTGGTAAGGGTCTTTCACCCTTGCCCAGGGATCCTGTTCACCCGAAAGCGAGGCTTGCTTTTTAATTTTTTTCTTATGCGCAGCACCAGCGCGGCAACTCACAGCCTGCGCTCTTGCACCTTTCCCATGACGTCATGCAGCTGCACGTGTACCTCGTCCCTCTTGGACGGTACCATCCGGCAGGGATTCACCTCCTGCCGGATTCCAACCCACGTCAGCCATGACGTCACCCTGCGCACCCCCAAAACAACCTCGCACTCCGGGGTTCCCACGCGAACACATGTGCTCTGCCCGTTGGAGCTTAACAACGCTCGCGTGGAGAACCCATCCGGTCCAAATCCGCTTTACCTGCTAGACTTTGTCCGTCCGCGGGATCGGCAACATCCACCGCTGGCGTTTCCGGACCGGGCTTCACTCCCGCAAGCGAGCACGGGGTCTCGTGCGTTGCACAGCACGGACCTCGCGCTCGTGCTGGGTGAACCCGGCACGGTCCCCACAACAGCTACGGCCGCCCCGCTTTGTCCTCTGTCGCCGTCGTCTCCGTTCCACCACGCACACCCTGCGTGTCACGACGCACAGACTCCACTCCATCACACTCACATTCACACCGGGAGACGCGGCTGCATGCTCACGCATGCCGACCGACATTCCCTCACATACAGAGACCTTACGCACACGGTCTCCCTCACACGGACCTCTCACTCACACCCAACCTTCCATGCACAGGGGTCTCACTCACACCATGCGTGCTGGAAAGCACGCATCTCCGCACACTCCAAACACACACCCCTGCACACCACACTGGGGATTCGTGCCCACAAGGGTTCCGGCCTCTATACCCCCAAGCTGCACGTGCACCTATCCACAGCACTCGTCCCTTCAACTCCGCTTGGCACGACCGAACCCACTGGTCGTGATTGCCTCAAGGGGATACTCCCTCCCTCGTTCCTGGAGGCGGCCATCCACTGCTCACACCGGTCTCTACCCAGTCGCGAGCTCACCCCATTATCCTCCACTACTTCTGTGGTGTGTGTTCTGCTCCTTTAACCCCGTCCTTATCATGCAGTCTCTCCTCTATTTTTCTGTCTCCCGCGTCTCTATACATTTGTTAGTTTCTGTTTCTTTCTGGAGTTTTTCCATCTCTCTGGACTTCAATTTCATTCTCTCCTTCAGTTCATTAATTCAAACTCGTATAGTTTTTGTTTTCTCTCCCACTCTTCTCATGCTCCTTATTTCCAATCTCATCGTTCTCTCAATTGGCTCATTTCCTTCCTGTGTTTCATTCGCTGCTCTCTCATTACCTTCCTTGCTTCCTCTCCTGTCCTTCCTTCTCCAGTTTCATGGTTTGCTTCATTTGGTTAATCTCTTTCTTGTGTTTCATTTGCTGCTGTCTCATTACTCTTCCTTGTTTCTTCTCGTGTCCTTCCTTCTGCAGTTTCATGGTTTTCTTCATGTGGTTAATTTCCCTTTTGTGTTTCATTCGCTGTTCTTTGTCTACCTCTTCGCACTCCAGCCTTGCCTTTTCTTTCAATTGGTCAACCTCGGCTTCATGTTCTTTTTGTTTTCTATCCCATTGTTCCTCTCGTTCTTCCCTCTCCAATCTCGTGTGTTCCTTCAATCTCTGATTTCTCCTTCCTGCTTCTTCAACTTCTCCTCGTATTCCAGCCTATTTTTCCTTTTGTCGTTCTTTCAAATTCATACTCTTTCAGTTTTTTATTCCACTGTCTTTCTTGTTCCTCGTTCGTTCAATCTCGTTATTTCTTTCAACTGACTGACTTCGTTCTCCTGTCGTAATCCTTGTTCTTTCAGGACTCTTCTTGTTCCTCATTCTGCAATCTCGTGGTTTCCTTCCATTGATCGATTTCCTTCTTCTGTCTCATTCGTTCTTCCATCATTACTCTTTCTTGCATCTCATTCCCCAATCTGGCCTTTGCTTCCAGCTGTTCGATCTGTACAGCGTGGTTCCTTAACGTCTCATTCTCCGTTCTCGTTCTTTCCTCTCTCAACATCCTCAACTCGTTTCGTAATTCCGTCTCTCGTCTGGTGTTTCTGTAACTCAGTTTTCTCTCCAATTCTTCTCTCATCTCCGCACACTCCGACCTTGCTTTGGCTTCTAACTGTTCTTCCGCTTCCCCTTGTGTTTGTCTATCCGTCTTCCCAGTTCCTCTGTCTCCGTTTTTACCTCCAGTCCCAGCTTATCAACTCTCTTCGTCATGTCTTGAAGTCTTTTCTCACACTCCACCATTTTTATTTCCTTCGTGCACGTCTCCGTACCCCAATTAATTTTCCCTCTCGGTTACCGTCACTTTTTCCGTCCACTCCACACTTCTCGCCCAACACGTCTCCCGAATTATTTTTTTTTCACCGCCTTCACCGCGGGCCTGACAACCGTTGCACCCCCTCCCAGCTCGTTCGCTCCCACACGTGGCGTCGCCATTACGCACTTCGCTGTTGCTTTCATCCGCCTGCAGGCATTGGCCTATTTGCTGCGTTTCACCCCGCATTTCTTTTATTTCTTCCTTCATTCGTTTTTGTTTGTTTCATTTGAGTGGTTTCCATCCATTTTTTCGTTCATTCCATCCATTTTGTTTGTGTTGTTTCCATCTGCTTGTTCACTCCTTTTATTTCGCGTGCGTTTCCATCCATTTTGTTTGTGTTTGTTTCCATCTGCTTTTCACTTCTTTTATTTCGCGTGCGTTTCCATCCATTTTTTCGTTCATTTCTGCCAGCATGGCGAATAGCCGGGCCATGTCGGTGCACTCAGCTGAGCCGATGCGGCCAGATCGGGGGTTTTGGGAGAGGGGGAGGGGAGGTGTTATACACCGCGGCCTCTGCCGCCGCCGCACCCATTTCGGCCCTGGATTCGTTTGGGGGGAAACTTTCCTGCACACCAATGTCCTGCATGGGATTCCATCCTGGGCCATGGAATTCTACATCACTACACATATACATTCTACCCCCGACCCGCTCGCCTGAGACGCCATCTTATTCCACGTAAGGGTTAATTTAATCGCTCGTAATTTGGAGGGAATCGGGGTCGCTCCCCTCACCCCTGGACCGATTCCCGTGAATTTAGCTGGGGAGACGGAGGGATTTGAATCACACTCCTGTACACCAGTGTTGCGAATTCTCGCCCGTCGGCGTCGACGCACGCCGACTCGAACCGCGACGCCTCGCCCACCGGACGGACAATTCAGTTACCCCCGGCTAACGCCGGGATCCAGTCACGGGTGGGCCTTTCGACCTCACCACAATCGTGCACGTCGCACCCGCGTAGGATAGGTTGTTCGCCAAATTCGACCTACCTAAGTACCCAGCGGATGGTAAACCGGGCGATCGTACCTCGCCGCAGGTCGACTCCGACACGAGCCGCTTGGGCGGGCCGTTCCGTACTATCGGGATAACGAGCGGTTTATCGTCGACCTCGACGGTTCAGATTATTTACCGGGCGTTTTGCACCCACTACGAACCCTTTACGTGAGCAGGATGGAGGTTCAATTAAGAAAAGACGAAGCGAAACGGGAAAACAGTTCACACAATGCACATTTATTCCGTGGCACACGGATCACACCTATAGCACACGTAAAGCAAACAGCAGTATTTACATCACAATAAGCGATTGCACATATATCACATTGAAACAAAGAAATGCACATATAAAAGGAGTTAAAACCGACTACACGACACACGGACCACTTATACAGTTACTACCTTACAAGACACGCGCCACAACACGCATTCACACCGAAGCAAAGAAAGACCCCCTCACAGGCAAGGGATCAGACTGGCCCGTGGGCCTAATGCGCGTGGACCTGGATGAGCGGCCAGGCCCACGAGACCGAGGTCCTACCCGCGCCCTCGTGGCGAGCCGCAGAATGTCGCTGCACGGCGTTCCGTGGGCACCTGCTGTGTAAGTGGGAACGGGGCCCCTTGTCGCACTCCTCAGCGCGGGGAAAAGGGGGGAATTGTTGATGCTCTGGGGAGGGAGTATGGTTGGCTCGCTCGAATCCCGCGACGCGAGCCCCAGGTCCACCTCAGCCGTTCGCCTCCGCAGCCGTCTGCCCCACCGATCTCGCCTCACCGATCTGCTGCTCCACCGACACTGCTCACGATCCTGCTCAACTGGCTGCTCCACCGACTACTCCCACGATACTGCTCGAGCTCGCCCACCGATCTCTCCAACTCGACTCACTCCACTATACTGCTCTCGCCTTTTTATGGCTTCGGGAACCCACCATATGCAAATTATCGGATCCAAACGACCTCAGGGCGAGCCACGCTCGCCGATTGGATGAGAGAGAAAGGGCGTGTATCATTCCTTATCCTCAAATTTGCATATGCCGATTTCGTCAGGCGCGTCTGGAGGCGGGGCCTAGCCGCCCCGCGCTTCCTGATTGGGTGGATCAGATGTGGGGTGCATCATTCCTGATCCGAATTCTCCTCAGAAAACCCGCCATCTGCACTCGCGTCTCGCGTGTCTCGCTGAAGACAGCTCGACGCTCGGCGCCCACAGGTGGTGCGGGAATGGCCGTAGGAGAAGTGGTTGGAGGGTTTTCGGCGGTGTCCGATGGCATGGTGCTGTTTGGATGGCGGTGATGTGAGGTTTGCGGTAGCGAGTGGTGAAGGTAGGTTTTTGCTGCTGGCGTTGTTGTGTTGTTGGCGTGGGTGGCTCAAAACAAAAGTAGAACAGAAAAACGCCTAACTCAAAGGATCGCAGCCGAATGAATCACATTAATTCCTCTATACAATGGGTTTGGGCTAACTACACATTACTTAAGAAATATATCTCACCTACGGGACCTTTATGGTGTTTGCGAATTTCCAGAACCGTAACAATATATATCCATCCATTGAATGGTGGGAATGGTGGGAAGCTTGTCCACGAGCTGCGTACTACCTTGCCAATCCTTTTGGAAAGTCCCGGGTAGTACGATAGCCCACAGTTCCCAAGCGTGTCTGGCTCTTTCCATTCTGACCATTTTGGTACTTTCAGGGTGGAGAGTATCCCTTTACTATGTAGTCTTTAAAAATACTCTGTGTCCCCATGGAAGCCATCTGGAATTGGAGGTGAAGTGGTGGTGTGCACGTGCATGAAGTTTAAAGTCATGAAAAGATAGCAACAAACTGTAAATGGTGCATCCTCACTCTAATTCATGGACCGGTATTTGTGGGTGTGTTTGTTTGTTTGTTACTTGCGAAAATTGAAGATTCTTCAAGTATACTGGTTGGTTGCATGCGTTATTTTCTCTCTGTTTGTCTGTCTGTTTGTTACTTGCAAAATCTGAGATTTTTCAATGTATTGGTCAGTCTATTTTGTTATTCTCTCTGTCTGTTTATCGCCTACAGGTCACAATTCTAAACCGATCGTCACGAAACTTTACTAAATTGCAGACGTCGTCTCAACTGAGAAGCCTCTTGATTTTGTGGTCAACGATGATCTTGAGGTCAAATTTCTAAAATCGTCATTTTTCATTAAATTGACATGAAATTTGAACAATATTTACAAATTGCGTTACTGGATTGGGAAACCAACTATTTTTGAAGTTAAAAGGTCAAAGGTCAACTCAAGGTCAAACTTCTAAAATCATCAATTTTCAACTGAAAAATCATCAATTTTCATAAGATTAACCTGAGGGTTAAGCAGCAATTGCAGAGTGCATCACTGAATTTGGAAACCAACTATTTGAGGTGAAAATGTCAAAGGTCAACTCAAGGTCAAACTTCTAAAATCATCAATTTCAATCTGAAAAATAATCAATGTTCATCCGATTGACCTGAGCTTTGATTAAGGTTGTGAATTTTAATCTTCATGAAATGAACAATTTGATGTATCCATGTCAAGTTTTGGAGAGGGTGGTGGATTTTGCAAGTTTCATGCTCTGCATGACATCTTTTTCTTGTTTTTATGTTTATCACCTAGAGGTCACAATTTTAAACTGATCCTCATGAAACTTCAGCACATGGTAGAGTTCATCATAAGCAAGAAGAGTATTGGTCTTGAGGTCAAAAGGTCAACATACTATCAAATTTCTAAAATCCTCAGTTTTCATTCGATTGACTTAATATTTGAAGAGGATTTATATTTAATGTCATTGAATTCAACCACCAAATTATTTTTGAAGTCAACATCAGCCAAAAGGTCAACATCGGCCGAATTTCTAAAATTGTCAATTTTCATGTAATTGACTTGAAATTTGAATAGGAATTGCATACTTGGTCACTGAATTTAACCAGCCAATTATTTTTGAGGTCAACATAGGCCAAAAGGTCAAGATCGGCCAAATTTCTAAAATTGTCAGTTGTCATATGATTTATTGAAATTTGAAGAGGATTTGCATATCACGTCACTGAATTCAACAAACAAGTATTTTTGAGGTCAACTTAGGCCAAAAGGTCAACATTGGCCAAAAAATTGACTCATTTCTGAAAATGTCAATTTTCATCCATTTGACTTGAAATTTGAAGAGAATTTGGGTATTTTATCATTGAATTCAAACACCAATTAATTATTTTTTCAGGTCAAATTTGTTTCGTGTATTTCACAAGTGTCATGCTATATGCATGGAATCTTTCTTGTTTGTGTGTTTGTTTGTTTGTTGCGCTACTCTTCTTACAGTTCTGGGCTGATTAGATCCAGACTTGTTACATAGGATCAGCATGACCCCAATTGATGTATAGGAGGTGTTTTTATCTTTACCGGTCACTGAATTCAACCAGACAATTATTTTTGAGGTCAACATAGGCCAAAAGGTCAAGATCGGCCAGATTTCTAAAATTGTTTTTTTTCGGACTGTGAGCTGTCGAATGTAAATTTGATGGTTAAATGCGTCAAATGAAATTCATTTTGGAACTGCCGGTGTCCTTAAATATATAGGGTGTCCTTAAATATATAGGGAGGGTATTACAAGTCTCTACCATTTACAGTACAGTATTCCTGTCCCCACGTTTTCCAGTGCAGTGAGGTGTTTTGAATTATAAGCGGTAGGTATGTTTTTGCTTCTTGCACGTAATCCCGGGTTTTATTTTTTGTCTACACAGAGCTGTCAGTTGCCTATACACCACCCAAATAAAGATAAGCATCAGAAGAACGTATTGCATGCTTGGAACGGGCGGGTACTCTGCCAGTGAAAGCATAATTCATCAGGTTTTGTTAATGTTATTGCTGTTGTTGTTGTTGTTATTGCTGTTGTTAGATCCACAATTCCCCTGGGTTTCTTGACCAGTTGACATTTTCTGATGAGGCAATTTCTACATCAGAGGAAAAGTCAAGCAGCACAATCACCGCATTTGGTTCCCAAACTACGACAATTAAATATTTCAAAATCACGTTGTAACAGCAGAATAGGCTACCTGATACAATGCAGAGAATGTGTGACGGTTCTTGAATGATGTCTTCCCAGACAAGTGGATCGGTAGACATGGACCAATTCAGTAGACGTGGCCACCTCGTTCGCCTGACCTGTCCTCCGAACTACTTTTTATGGAGCGATGTAAAACTGTTGTTTACTCATTAAAACCACATTCTTTGGATGAAATTAGTGCTCCGATCACAGATGAAGTTAATGAAATTACTTAGCAGCAACTGCAGAATGTTTTTAACAAGTTGGAAAATCAGATTGAATGATGTCTTACAAAAGATGGCGGTTATGTTGAAGCACGTTTGAACTGAATTTTCATTTGGCTTAATGAATTATGCTTTCATTATGGACTATTTATAGTTTGTTTCTATCATGTGTACATCAAATGTTATAAAACTTCAAAGTTTCCAAAGGACTTTGTGGAGACCCTATATATTTAAGGACACCGGCAGTTCCAAAATGAATTATATTTGACGCATCTAGCTATCAAGTTTACATTCGACAGCTCACATTCCAAAGTTCACTTTCTAGATACATCACTCACACTTCATAACATCAGACTTGAAAGAGAACTACACAACAAACCAACAGACAAACACTCTTACCTTCTCCAATGTTAATGTCACTCAAAACATACAATTACAAACACACCATACAGTCAAGCAATCAGAGTAAGACGCATCTGCTCAACAAAAAAGGCAGAAGAAACTTCTCTCTCCCAATTAGAAACAAACTTTATTGCAAGACACCATAACCCTCACTCTGTAAAAGAAGCCATAAACCGAGCAAAACGTATACCTTGCCCAGACCTTTCGACTTGCAAACCCAAACCTGCAACTAACTGTGTCCCACTGGTAACCAACTACTTCCTGAATGTCAAGTATTTTGAATAAGGCTCTTCCTCTCCTCCATCAGTCAGAAACACTCTGCACCACATATCTTCAACCACCACTAACATCATTTATACGTGGCGTATCCCCAAGGACCTTTCGGTAAAAGTAAACCACCCACAGCCTCACACCAAAGAAACTAAGAATCCTGGCTTCCATAAAAATTCATCACACACAAACATATCTTAAAATGAAACAAATTCCACAGTTCTACCACTGGACAAAAGTTCCCCCTCACCTTCTATATGGACTGTAAATCCACATGGGTCATTTACCTAATCACTTGTCAAAGATGGACTGAACAATTTGTTGGAAAAAAACTGAGAACACGCTGTATACACGCTTTAATAGCACATGGTTAGAGATTAGAAATTTTCACACAAATCAGGGGAAATCTCGACCTGTGTTCCAACTCATTCATTCTAAAGTACCCAAAGTCATTCACTTGAACGTTCTTTAACTCATTCAATTCACTTTTTCAGAATAAGATCCTTTTCACCTTTCCATCTCTCATATTGACAAATGCAGGCTGTGTGTGTATGTGTATGTATCTGAATACAGTATGTGCATGTGTATTATATGTATGCATGTATATGCTCAAACTGCACACTCTCTCTCGTTGAGGAAGGCAAGAGTCATTTCCACCATTACCTTTTGCTATATATTTCATGTAATCGACATTGTACCATTATCTTAAATGCATGCCTGCTGTTCTTGTAGACCAAAGAAGAAGGCTGATTTGGCCGAAAGCTTGTCACCATAAAAATCGTCCAGAAGCTACGTCTATAATTCATTTCATTTCTTCTGGTTATATACATGTATAAATTTTCCTGGCATGGTGTTTGTGCAGGCCATTCCCCCAGGAGGCAAGGTCAATACCAATTGCTACTTAATGGTACTGAGTGATCATCTTCACCCTATGTTGCAGCATTTCTTTCCTGCCTGGAGGGGTGTCCTCCAGGATGACAAGGCCACCATCCGCAGAGCATGCGTGGTCGCCCAATGGTTTGATGAGCATGACACTGATGTTGTCCATATGTCATGGCCTTCTCAGTCATCAGATCTGAACCCAATCGAGCATTTATGGGATATTCTGGAACGACGTCTGAGACAGCATTTTCCACCTCCATCAAACAGGTGTGAGTTGATTGACTTTCTCGTGGAGGAATGATGCCGCATCCATCTTGCAGAATTCCAGATGCAAGTGGACTCTATGACATGGTGCAGGCAGTCTGTACTGGCTGCAAGTGGTGGCCCAACAACCTATTAAGTGACTTTACATTGGTTTTCCATTTCTGTTGTCCACTACCTTTCTGTGCACCATAAAAAAATTACACAAAATGATACTGACATGTACCCAAGCAATATAATGGTCAGCCAACATGTACCTTGACATGTTCCCCAGTTTACCCATGAATATCCCGAATTTGCACGTGCATACCGTGCACTGCACGCACAAATTGCCATGCACGATTGCACGTGTACTGAGTCATGTGACAGTGTTATACGTGGTTCTGAGTGAATTGCAACACAGTATAATTCAGTGAACCATCCCAGCTGTGAGAAACATTTTTATTGACAGAGTAAACTAAATTCTAAACGTTGTAAATGTGATGCCACACCTTTCCGAAAATGAACGTCTACTTGCTATTGGCATGCTTGAGATAGGAATGCCACAAAACGTGGCTAGGCATTTTGATGTTCATCGGAACACCATGCAGTCACTCTGGAGATGATATCAACAAAATGGCAACATCAGGGACCGTCCACGCTCTGTGCGACCATGTATGACGTCACGTTGACAGGATAACCCTATTTGGTTTGTGCGCCTTAGGAATCAGTTCCAGACAACAAGTTTGACAGCTCACAGCATCCCTGGCTTGCGACGAATCAGTGCCAGAACTGTCAGGAATCGGTTATGCGAGCATAACATCTGACCACGACGACCAGCAGTATGTCCAATTTTGTTACCACGTCATCGGCATGCACACCTAATTTGGTGTCGACAATGTCTGAAGTTCAGCAGATAAGATTGGGTTGCTGTCCTCTTAACAGATGAATTGAGTTTCCATCCTTGATCGTCGTTGTCACATTTATTGGCGGGAAGGGGAATATTATGCTGACGCATGTGTTGCGCAACATTCCTCGTTCGGCGGTGGAAGCATAATGGTGTGGGGAGACATCACCGCACATCACAGAACCCAGCTGGGGATCATTAATGGCAATTTGACAGGTATTCAGTACCTTGATGAAGTTCCCCATCCTCACGTCCTTCCGTTCCTGCAGGTTCATGGACGTCACATCACACTTCAACAGGATAATGAGCGCCCTCACGTCGCACGAGTGGTCACCGACTTCATCAAACAGCACAGGATTCCCACACTTTCCTCGCCAGCTGTTTCACCTGATCTTTGATCTTTCTCCAATAGAACATGCGGGATGAAATGGAACGACGATTGCACCATCCTCAAAAACAGCTGGCGACGTTGGCCCAACTGCGGCAGGCCTTGGTACAGATCTGGAACGACATTCCTCAATCCTTCTTCAACCATTTTGTGTCCTCAATGAGGCGCCATTGCCAAGCATGTGTCAATTGAAATGGTGGTAACACCAGATACTGAGCTTTCAACTGACTTTTGACCGCATCCCTCTCTTCCAGCCTCTATAGACATGTCTTGCACACATGTGGATTTCATGTTTATCAAACACTAAATATTGATATGACCAAACAACGTGATGTGTTTGTTTTCATTTCACATCGGTGTAAATGATGCGCAGGAACTTTTTTCCACCAGTATAGATATTTCTTAGCTCATAATGACAACCTTTGGAATACACAATGATTTTCAAATCAAGATCGTAAAGTGCAAGCAATGTACAAAGCTACACTTTGCTGGTTTAATTTTTGTCTTTTCAAGGAAATATCATTTCAAAACCCAAGTATGAACATCCACGTGATGGTTGTCTGAGATTCGTCCCCTTTCTAGACAACTCTATGCTGCACATGCCCAAGCACTATATTAAACTTACAAAAGCAACACTATTTCAAGCTTCTTCCCCCCCACCATCCCCTTTAACCTTAGCAAGATAGTGTTTGCCGCCAGTGAGTTTCCGCCAAAAGCAGCAGGATTTGCTCAGAGCAATTGCTTATTTTTCTTTGTTATCTACAGGCGAGCTGCCTGCATAAAAAGCCATTTCCAAATTCCATGAGACAACCCTTTCATTTCCCTTGACTTTTATACCATGACAATTACATATCGACAATCCTGCCTCCAAAACAAGAATCACAACCACACCACATGCAACGGCATCCGACAGCACAAAAGTGCGATCCATTCACATTTCAAGCCAAACCTGTGGAAATTCCAATGCGGACAAAGCACAAGGAAACAAGAAACTTGGTCGAGAGTTTCGAACCTCCAGTGTCCTCGCTAGGTTCGGTAAAGAAAGCGTTTCATGGGCGATGTGATGGATGATGCAACACCCATGGTGGCTTCTGATGCACTCCTGCTTGTTTAATTTTGCTGCACAGAGATCCTGAACACAAGAAATAAAAATAAAAAGCTCAGTCCTCGGTAGAAAGAATGAAATAACCTCAGGATTTCAATCAAGAAAGCTCAAAACCACACTGCAATCAGCTTCAACATGCCATCTGGGAGATCATGACAAGCTAAATTCCCCTCACAAGTCATGTGA